>JAQFVV010000025.1:2208619-2631119 GCA_028023455.1 Epiperipatus broadwayi | reverse complement strand
ACTATTGATAATTAAATACCCTGTTAATGCTTTTTTAAAAATAGAATGGACAGTTTTGACAAGAAAATGCATTAAGGTTGTATTTTAACATTACCAATGTTTTCTCCATATATGATAGAATATTAATATCACTTTTAATTACATTTCAGTGGATTATCATAGTTCTTTTAAAAAATGAAATTGGAGAGGGGATATTCAGGGTAACCCAACTGGAACTCTAGAACAAGAAGTCTACTTCTCTCCTCCCATCTTTTAGCAAGGATGATAACTTTTTTGTTAATAATACTTGAATTAAACATGGTTGAAGTATAAGAGTCCACATTTTGAAATCGTAGCACCCATTTATTAAACCAAGGATATGAGGGCAACTAGATTGAACCTTTTAGCCTAATTTTAATCAAATTTTCATTAATAAGTTGACTCATTTCTGATGATGTCTGCAATAGCATACTTAAATAAGGTAGCATCATGGAACAATCATACAGAAATGTCTTTGAGAATGGTGTTAAGTGGTCTATGGAGGGCCAAGTAGGTTTTTGCTGGAACAAAGTTTCCCTTTGAATAGTATCATGTGTGAATGATATAAAATGACATGCTGAAAAATTTTAATGGTGCTATAATAATTATGGTCAGAAAATATTCTCCACTTGTGATTAGCCATTCAGACAATTATTTGAGGATAAGGGAAAACATCCTACATAAAAGTTAGATATCAGAGCTGTTCTCTTCCTTATAGTAATGTCAGCCTGTGAAAGAATAACATCATAATTCCCATAAAATGCAAAAAAGTTAGTGGTTAATTTTTCAAGATTACATCAACATCTCATGACCTTTCATTTACACACAATGTAGCAAGGCAAGAGATAAAAATGATTTTGAGCACCTGCACAAAATTTCTTGTCATTATTGAATGATTAAGCACCATACTCTTTTCCTTTCTCCAAAGCTGTGCCACCTAGTGTAAGCTTTAGTAACCTATGGATATCAGATGGTAGTGCTATAAATTCCTATCCAGTGCTGTTTGTTCTATTCAATATCTCTGGACTACTTTCTTGCTTATGGTTTCATGTCTTTATGATGATATAAGCAACTTGTCTTAGATTTAAAAAATTATGTTTTTTTTTGTCAAAACAGAAAAAAGATGGCTGCTGGAGGAAAAGTGCATTAGATCATAAAAGTCCATGTGTGTATTATTCAAGATCCAAAGTTCTTCACATGAAAGCCATAAGCTAGAAGTTACTCTGATAAAATAACAATATGTAAGCTGGAATCATGATGGAGTTATTGAATGATATGTATTGTAATTAAATCCATGAGGAAAAGAAAATCAGGTTTTTGGAAATTGGAGTATCAGTCTGCTTATGAATTCTGGATATGGCATGGTTTACTGGGATAAACCTTGAGATGAGAATCAAGTCGAGTTTGCTCTTTGAGATTTGGATATAGATGTTTTTGATGAAAATTGGCCACAATTGTTACAAAATAGAATTGAGTTGATTTTTTTTAATGAGAACAAGCAGGATTACTTTTTATTGGTGGAATATAGGTAGGCATTTTTCCTGAGTGATAAACCAATATATGTTTTGGGCAATGATGGACCATGATAAAGTGGTGACTGAATTAAATTTGCTACTCTGGTTTCTTAAGATCATTTGGAATAAAAAAACAAATATTTGGTATCAGAGGATTGATGCACCATCTTCATAAATGGAAACCAGATGTTTTTCTAGAGGTAATATGAAAACTTCTAATGATCTTTCTTAGTGTTAATAAGAATTTCTTTTATATGGTAGAGATTTTGCTTTTGAACATCTTAATGGGGCTCTTGGAAGAGACCCCTGTATTGCTTATTAACAGTGACAATCAATAACCCATTGTTCTTGTAAATGGAAATATTTTTGAGTTTGGTAGTGATTTCTTTGGTTAAAATTTTAGCTTGCAGGGCTCAGTTTTATTGAATGATCTAGTATATATATATTAATGTAAAAAAATACTAAAACAGAATTTAAATATAAAATTTAGTAAAATTTATTATGCCAAGTATACATTCAATTTTTTCATGCCTTGACAATAATTAGAAATTGCTGGTTATTATTGATATTGGAATTGTCTAGTGTTGACTGGTTTTAATGATATATATATATATATGACATTGGGGAATTTGAGGAATATACAGGATCAATAGAATTGGCTTTAAAATCCAGATGCATGAAAGTTTAAAGGGCTACTGTTTAGAGTTGTGTGTGCAAGTGCACCAAAATAATGCGCGGTTTGGATCTCTAATCTGTAAAATATAAGATAGCCAAGAATTAAAATAGCATTTCCATGCTCGTAATAGAAGCAGAAAACGAGAGTAACGAATAGAAAATGAGTACTCTCAAGATCAGAAATAACCTTAAAATTTAAGAGATTGATATCTTGTGTGGCTTCTAGAAGATGGGCCGTCACCATTACTTACACGTATATAAACTCACACAAAATACAAATGCGCACACATACCTGATTGTTATATATATATATTTGTGTAAGAATGATTGAGTTTATTGGAAAACATGTAATAACAATTTTAACGATAATGTTTCAGCCACTCAAAAATTATGGAAATTATATTAAAAGAGCAAAATAATTAACTTATTTCTGATAATGGATCGCATGTAAGCGGAGCCTTGTAATCGCTCACTCTCTAGAAAGCTTGTGGGTTTCTGCAGGTGCTTTTTCCCCATTACTGTTACTATAGTAACAAATCTTGACATTTTTAGTTTTTTTTTTTTAAAAAGTACATGATATAAAAATATATAATCGAATAGAATTACTGTTCGTGAGTTCATAAGAAGTTCGAACGCCGGAAGTGCCAGAACCGAGTTCAATCTAAGGATTTTCGGCTTCTGATTCTGACACCTTACCACTACACTAAACTCTGCAGGGCAATAAATTTTATGTATTCCATTTCGTTTAGTCAGCACAACATTTGTGAGATATTGTAAAGTATTACAATCAATAGCGCAGCAAAGAGAGTGCCGGCGGTGCGATGGCACCAGGCGCCAGAACTGAGAGTTGCCAGCCCAAAAAGACGATGATATCGGAAAAATTTATGCAAGTTGTAGCTAACAAACATTTATATATATATAAACAATAGTATTTCCATATCTTTCTTAAAATTGTTGTATGTATAAGAAATATTATAGTGTATTTTATTATATTCGGAGTTTTATTTTTGTGCGTTTCTGAGGTACGCATAAACTGTATAGAATACATTTTCACTAAGAAAATGTATCTTGTTTCCGCGTAAACTAAACTGATAACCCGGCGATCGCGTATGGGATACGAGATGTATGATGTGTTTCGCGCACACACATATTTATAATTGGAGTCATTTTATACCAGCAAGAAAAATATATATTCGTTTTTGTGGAAATTTTTTTAAATTACAAATTATTTTTATTTTAGTGCTAGGTAAAAAAAATAAAAGCGAATAAGAAAAAATATGATTGAGAAAACATGAAAACGTTTCCTCGGAAAGAACGTAAATTTGTCAAAGCAGCTACAATAAAAATATACATTCCCACTTTATTATTGCCCACTTTATTATTACTTGGAAATTTAATTAAGTAGGCTGATTTCTTTGCATTTCTCTCAAAAGTCCTCCAGGCCCCCAATAAAGTTGCCGCGCGGTTCTGGTTGAAACATTTTTTTTCTGCTTTGCGATGTTTGACTATTTTTTGAAGAGTTTATTATAGTTATTCTTTTTGTTTAATCTCATGTCTAATGACAAAGACCATTTGCATTTATCACTATGACAACATTAATTCAGTACATATATGTCAAAACGTCTAATACATAAAAATATATTTACAATATTAATAATAATCAAAAACAAATCTTAGTTTACATTAATATGACATATAAAATAAATATATATATATCATAATTAAAGAAAGTGTCAGACTAGATTCAAATCACAAAAATAATAACAAAATGTCTATAAAGGAACTTTATATTATTCTGAAAAGAAAAAAAAGGAACTTTATTTACAATGATTTAATGAAAAACGCAGCGACACTTCAAACAAATGTAATAATAACATGACATTAAGTGGTAAATAATATGTGTTAAAAAGAATGCCAAAAGTGATTCTTTAAGCACCAAGAGAAAAGTTTAAAAGTTCAAAATATCAATTACCTGGACAAACTAATCTGTGTATAAAGATAATAACAGAACAACAAAATATAAAATGTATACTGTATTTACAGAAGTTAATCAACAACGCGTTGAAGATTTCTTAAACTATTTCTTAACAAAGATCTGAAAGTTTGTCCCCCCCCCCCCAATCCTCATAGCAATTCAAAAAACTTTTTTTTTTCATATTTAGACTCAAAATATATTCTGAGGATACTTTTCATTTTATTTTATTCAGGTGAAAAGTGTCTTTGGGGTATTATGCTTTTATTGATGTGCAAGCTACAATCACATATCAATGGACCAGAGTCCATAGCAGAAATTGATTTGAGCAAAATGATAAAGTATCCAAAAATTCAATGAAATTGTAAGTATTCATTAGTAAAATAAAGGCAACAAAAAACAATTCCAAGTGTTATGTTTTATTCCAAGCTCAGCCTTCATGGAAATGGCTAATGTGATGGGATTCGAGCACCACATAGATTAAATAACAACATAAGGAAATAAAATGATTTTTACTTTCAACTGATAATTATAAACAATAAATGGTACATTAACAATAATAACCTTTATATCAGTAGTAGATAATTATATTTACATATGTTCATAAAGCTGCATACTATTTATTATTCACAGTACTTATCTGATTTATCGCTACAAGCTTTGCAGTCATGTAGAACTTATAATAAAGACCATGTAAGCTAGTAAGCTGTGTTCTACATCTCCCTTCTGCACTAGTGAGGATAAACTGAATAAAGTTATCTAATACTCATTGTTTCTCTGGCCTAATGGATAATCCATTAAGTATTCATCTCAGAATGTTCATATTGAGATTTTTCACTGTTGAATTCTTTGCTTAGTGTGCTTTTAGATAATTAAATGCTACATGGATACTGCAAATGCATTTTATGTGGAACAAGCACTGTTCACTTGGCCCAGGCCCCCAGGTAAATTTCATTAATGCAAATACCAATTATCCAAAAGCATATACTAATAAAAATTTCAAAGGTGTTTTTTATTTATTAACAAAATTTTTTTTTTTTTTTTAAAAATTGAGTGAATGCCTGTAAATTAATAAGCCTAATTTCAGTGAGCTTCCTGCCTTTTTTAATCTTATCAGAATTTGGATTTACAAAGAGGGGACAAAATTTGTATTCGTGAAATCTTAAAAATTTACAAATCTAAAGAATCCTGGAACTAGAGATTAAAAAGTATTTGTGTTTTACCTATATTTTCAACTTTAATGTATAAATAAAATTGCAAGTAATGAGTAGATTATAAGTCCGAACATTGATTGTTGTCCTATTTTTTATTTTTGTGTGAGCTTTATTTATTTTTATATAATGAATCATCATTTTCAACCATCTCTCCATCTTTAATCCATGTTCTCTGATGCCTCCCTTCTCTTCTCCACATCATACCAGCAAACTTCTTTATTTTATCCACCCATTTCACATGTGGTCTCTTTCTAGCTTTTTTTGAGATTTGTTTTAAAACTTTATCTGGTGATCTATTTTTATCTTTTCTTGCAAATATATCCATCCCAACTACAATTTATTCATTAATATATTTAAGAAGAACAAAACTTCACCAGTACAAATTTGAAATCTTTATTTGCTACAATTTTGTTAATGCAAAACTAATAATCCATCGTATGACCAACAATACATCACATGCACAAGACTAGAAAGAATAAAAGAGTTTGCTAATAATTTTGTTATTGCTTTTTTAAAAAAAATTGTTTAAGGAGATTAATAGATTTATTATAAAAATGGCTGCTTTTTTGTGTCAAAATTACTGGTACTTTTATGGAATTTGTAATACAAAAGTTCGCCAGCTGTGTATATGATAATATATGAATATTTTATTATGTTTAATGTAATATTTTTTTGATCTTTACTTTGGATTTCAACCAACCAAAAGAACAAATTACAGATCTATCAACCTTTTATCAGTTTTTTATAAAATTGTTACTAAAATAATTACAATTCGAATATGAATTTAAAAGTTATAGAAAGGACAAAAAGTGCTTTAGAATAGTGGATCACATCCAAATATTGATAGAAGTTATAGAAAGAACCAGTGAATATGAGTTTCCATTATGTTTTGGATTTGTAGATTATAAAAAGGCATTTGATTCTATAAGCATTGTTTCTGTGATTAAAGCATTAGGTCATCAAGATACAGACCCAGGATATTGTCATATTTCGAAGAATATTTATAAAAATGCAACAACAACAATTAGATTACATAATGATACTAGGAAAGTCAACATTGAGAAGAGTGTAAAACAGGGCAATTCCATATCTCCAAAACTTTTTATAGCAGTGCTGCAAGAAGTATTTTATGGATTAAAATGGGAAACCAAAGGAGTGAAAGTAAATGGAGATTATTTAAGTCATTTAGATTTGCAGATGATATAATTGTTTTTGCAAATAATGCTTCAGGGCATGTTGCAAAAGTTATCAGATGAAAGTAGAATTAAAGGTAAACACTTAAAAGACCAAAATAATGTTCAATAGATTTGCTCAAGAGATGAAAATAAAAATTGGTAATGATGAGTTAGAAGAAGTTAATAACTATAAATACCTTGGTTAGATTTTTATTATAGATGGAAACATAATAGATGAAATTAATCATAGAATTAAACTTGGTTGGAATGCTTTTGGCAGAAATAATGTAATATTAAAAGGAAATATGCCTAAGTATTTGAAAAGGAAGGCTTTTAATAAATATGTTTTACCAATTCTTACTTATGGATCTGAGACTTGACACTTAACAGAAGAGTAATAGAGAGACTTCAGACCACTGAAAGAAGTATCAAGAGATGCATGTTAGGAGTAACAAGAAGAGATTGAAAATGCAATACATGGTTAAGAGAACAAGTAGCTGTTACTAACATCATTGAAATAATTAATTGACTGAAGTGGAGGTGGACTGAATGTATTGCGATATTTTAAACTGGATTCCAACAGATTTAAAAGACCCAGAAAGAGATCACATATGAGATGAATGGATGAAACAAGGAAGTGTGCAGGAGTGATGTGGAGAAGAGAGCCTAGAGATAAGAGAAGATGGATTGAACTTAGAGAGACTTTCTTCTTGCAGTGTATTGATAATGGTTGATGATGACTTTATCTTTTTTATGAAAATTTATACAAAATGATTAAAACTTGGGATCTTCCAATGACAGAAGAACATGCAGTGCAGTATATTTTTAAAGCTCCTGTAAATGAATAATTAAAACAAACACAGCTGGCGAACTTCCATATTACAGCTTCTACAAAAGTACCAAATTATTTATATAGGTTTTTTTTTTTAAATCTTAGGATATTTTTTTAAAAAAATTCCATTGAAGTTTAAAAAAATTAAGTACTCTCCAGAAGTTGTAATAACATTTTAGTCTGTCAAGCATCCTTGTCAGGGAAAGAAGTGACAGAAAATGAATGTTTTAATGTGTTCCAGCATTAGGACCACTTGTTAATGTACTGTATATTAAAACAAAACTTTCTGAGTAGTGCTAACAGAATTGTTAAATCTCATAGTCCCATTATATACATTTTTAAAAATATGTTAAGAGCTTTGTTTTCATTCTGCATAATTATAGAATTTATATATCATGACAAAAAATATTATTCTTTCTTCTCCTTTATTTCTTGTACGTTGATTGTTAACAGATACAATTAATAATTCCTTTCTTTTACAAATTCTTCATTGCGAACATATTGTTTTTACAAATAATTTTCTTTTCTTACAGTAAATATAGTATAATATATTGTTTTTAGGTAGTCATGTATTTAAATATTTTATAGCTCTGATGAAGACTGTCGGGCAGACAAAACTGTAAGAAAAGAAATAACAGTATTTGTAAAAACAATATGTTCACAGTAAAGAATGTCTAAAAGAAAGGAGTTATTAACTATAATAAAATAGTTTCAAGCTATCAATAGATGTATGGAGATTTATGAGTTTAAACTTTAACTCACCTTACAAGAGAAGGTTATTCACTAAAGGTTTGCATGGCAAAAGAGGGTAGATCTGAGTTTCTGTATTAGTGAATGATTGTGATATGGAGGAGTTGAAATGATGATGCCCTGATAAAACAGAAAACATGTAAGTTATTTTTATGTGTTTCTTTCTATTTATTTATTTCAGTTGAAACACTACTGCCACCTGATGGTCTTTGTCAGAAATCACTGAATATAAAGTTTAAATCTCAGTCATTGAGTCATTTTGATCACCTACTCCTTAAGAGGCACCAAAGTCAGCCAGTCTATTACCCTTCTCAGTATTTATCTACTAGGTCTCTCCCAGCAACAGCAGGTTCATCATCATCATTAGATCACCACAATGAGATAGCAGGTGAATTACTACTATTTTTATTAATCTTTGTATAAATGTATATGTTAAACTTTTTAAATGCTTTTGTTTAATTCAAGACTTCTGTTGCTTGAGTCCAATCTTATAACCTATTTTTACTGAATGCATTTTCTTTTAATTTTGTATGCATGTTTGGTTTCAATGACTAGGTAGTATAACAGTGCAGTATTGGTGATGGTGGCCCACATTCCCAATGGTTTGATAACTTTTCAGGAATTCACAATAAAATGGTGCTATAATTTTTGAATTAATACTTTCATTTAATTTGAAAAAACAAATTTAGGGGTGTTTACAATTAATTTGCATTGTTTACAATGTGATTAGATATGAAAATGTTATAAATAGTATGTCAAGCCACTCCTAAGAAGAGTGTTTGTTTTATATGAATATCATTTCAGATTTGATTTTTTTATTATGTATTAAAATGTTTGTATAAAATTTTTTTAAAAATATAGCTATAAAATTACAAAATAGAGGGTACTTACATATTAGACCTGCAACGTATTTGATCTGTTATGCCTTTTTACATTCGTATCAATCCACTGATAACTTTCTAATCGTGTGATCTGACCAAATAATGTGTACACTTTGATAAACTTAAAATGATAAATTCATCAAAATGGACCACATGTACATGATATTTTTACAAGATTTACAAAGTTATTGGCAGTCCTAATACATATGTGAAAAGGCATAGCAGTTCTAATATGTGACAGTAATTGTACTAAACTAAATCTAACAATAGTAAAGATGTTAACAATACTAAAAATATGTATTTCACACAAAAATAAATCTGAAATTTTATGCAATTCCCAAAATATGGACAACACAATCACTAAATTAGAAAATGCTTAAAATATACACATATAGTACCTATCATGTAATATATAACAGGAATTGTTATGATGAAACAATCAATTCATCTGTTCTACTTTATTTTAAGTGGATAAAATTGTATCGCTGTAAAAATGGAATTCTGGATCCCTCCAACCACATTCCCTTATGAAGGCCTAATTTGTTATTATATTCTCAAATGTTACTACACCATTGCTTGTCTGAAGTGTGGATGTACTCGACCACATTGATCTCAATGGCAGGCAAATTCCATATGTTCAATATTTTGTACTGTTTTTTAAAAAAAGAAAAAAAATTGTATTATTAATCAGAAAGTTGTGGGGGGAGGGGGGGATCAGCACTTTGAGAAGAACTTGCCTGAACAAAATTTGAACAATAAATGAAAGTGTAATTTTATCACATTATTGGACAAGATCGGATGAGATTTCAGGATTTATTTAATGGAATCACAAGATTAGTCATTTATCACAAATGTGAAAAGGTATACTATCTCTTCTACATTGCAAGACTAATATGTAAGTACCAAATAAAGAAATAAAATTACTTTTGTTTAACTGGATTCAGTTGATAGCTTTTTTATAATCAGTTATTATAATAAAATAAATTTGCTTTTTATTATTGTTGCCATTAGTTACAATAAGCTTTTTACAATATCTGTTAAAAACTAGAAAAAATTGCAATCATTTGCAAAAGACAGAAAAAAAATTACAGCTATTTAGAGTACAAGTGATATGCTATACCATTAAATCAAGAAAGGGAAGCATAAAATTTAAGTTATGTGAGCTAAATTTAGACTAATTTGATTTTTGCAAAATAAATTCATACTTAGAAAGCTACCTGAGATGGATACTTGTTTCTATTTAAAAAATAATATGAAATTAAGGGATTTAAAAATTGATAACATTGTAATATAGCACTTGTAGGCATTGCAGATTAATTAAAATAAAAATTAAAAGAATTGAGAGATGGAGTCTTAATTCACCTTTTGATTGTTTGCATAAAATCTGCTTTTTTAAACCACTACTATAATGAAGGCAAAAATCGTGTAACTAGTTTTTAATCTACTTCTGCCAAGGTTACCCAGCCTAATAGTGTTGGTGGATTGCAAATTTAATTTCAAATATTGAGAATATGATTATATTTTTTTAAATTCTCAGTTTTTAAATTTGAATACGAATCAGTGTGTTATGTAGCAATATGGTTTAACTACTCATCACAAAAATTTGAAGGTGTTCATGTGTTTAGATTACAAGCTATGACATGAACTATTACGATGTGTTTCGAAGTTTAACCCAAAATGGATCAACACACTAATATTTAATTTAGTTTTAAATTGGACAAAACTGCTACTGGATAATTTTAAAATGATTCATATGTCGGCAGCAAAGCTTTGAATAACAAAGAGTGTTTTCAAATCGTCTGCAAGATTTTTTTATGTTAGAGAAAGCCTAGAAAATGATTTACAAAGTTACAAAACATACTGTCACATTTCATGTTATAATTCAAGATTCAAATATGTTAACACTTTAAAAGTTTTATTGTGAGTAGCTAACCTATGTTTTTATTTAAAACATGAATTGATTCAGAGATGGCACTGCAGGCAGCTTTGCAAGAAAACCGTTTACTTTGCACTGGAACACACTGTGCCAGTTGAAAATTTTTTTGAATTACGTTTTTTTTTTTTTTTCAATTAAGAGTAAAAGGATGACATAGAATCAGTCCCACTTCCCCAATCCCAAACCCCAATTTTCTTTTTATTATTTTTTTCTATAATCCAGATTAAGCCTATTTTTCATTTACTATCTGAGAGCTGATCCCTATTTTATTTCATTTTAAAAATTGTTGATCTTATATAGGAACCTTGAGATTTAATTAAAATAACTTTATACATTTGATAAATTCTATAAAACAATTTGAATCTTTTGCTTGAAAATTGAAACTTTGTTATCTTAATAATCAAAATTTCATCGAAACTTGAAACCTCATGAGAAAATCATTTAATGTTAGTTTCTACTATTCTGTTGCAGAACATTTTGATTTCAAAAAGTGTATCATGCTTAAAGATTAATGTTCGACTTTTGTATATTCAGTTAATGAAAATTCTATCCTGATATGAAAGATGATGGATGATTTTAATATGTTTCACTCTTTGAATTTCCCAGATATGCTTTCGCATAAAAGATGATTATGTGTTTAGGCAATATCAAGGCTACCATATTCACGAATTCAAAAATGGACTACTACAAAGTACTAAATCTCAAACAATGTGTCCGTGTAAGGGTTATACCTATAATACGTATGTTCATTTTCCTAACATACTCTATATGGACAGTAAGATGCAAGGTTCAATACAGCCTTCCTCACCCAGATGAAGACCAACTTTTCAAATAAACCATAATTAAAATAAAACAAAGAGATAGGACACTTACATCTCCTTTTATCTTCCAGGAAACATGGAAATTATTTGAAATTCCCAGGGAATAAGCATTGCTGAATGCAGAACTTTTGCATTACTTTTAAATTTAAACAAACTTTTACATAGAACATTATTTGTCCGATGCAATGATTGCACCTGTTGTCCTAACATTCGTTTGATAATCAAATTTCTTGAGAAACAAACTAACATTTTACCAAGATCAACTTTGTTCTACAACGCCTTGAACCTTGTAACTTACATGCCTTTGGACTAACTAGCCATTTTAACAATGGTTTTTATCATGTGTATTTTTTTTTTATCATATTGTTTTTCATATTGTAAATTCATCATATCTTTTTATCACATTGTGTGACCTTATTTTTATATCTGTAACAATATATTATCTATAATAAAGGTTTTTGAGAATAAAAGATGATTATTTGATAAAAGTCCACATGGTTCGCTGTAGTTGGTAGAGCACCTCACTTGGGATTGGGTGATCCCGTTATCAATTCTGGCACTCAAACTTCTTATGAACTTCTGAATAACAAAGTCATTAGCATTTTTTTTATATGAGAAAATACTTTGCATTGATGTAACAAAAGGCAGACATTATTTACAAGTTTATTTGAATGATTCTTTGGGTATCTAGCTTGAAAATTATCTTAGTAATGTATTTGGACTGATTCTATTTACTATTATCTCTTCTATGTTCAGCCAAAATGTCAATAGGTAACTGCTGAATAATATGCAGATTATCTCACCACAGTCTTCACTCTTACAGTCAAACTAATAAATGTCTCTGCAATCCAACACTGCATTTAGATAGGAAATGGATATCCACTTCTTATCTTCATCCATGATTTTAAATAAATTGTAAGTGCTACACTTTGAGACATAACAAATTGAAATTCAAACATTGTTATTTCTTACCTGTTCATTAAAGGAAAATCTAATGATTTTTAAATAAATATCTGAATGTTTTTATATCTTACCAAATGTATAATAATAAAAGTATAAACTTTTTCGTGGATCTGAATATGTTTCTAAGATAATTCACAAGCCATACTCGCAAAGAATCATATAAACAAGCTTGTAAATAATGCCCACCTTTTGGCATGGGTATAATAAAAGGTGAGTATTATTTGCAAGTTCATTTAAATGATTTTTTGAGTGTCTGGCTTGTAATTTATTTTAGTAACTGACAAAATTGATTGATGATATAACAAAAGATGGACATATTTACAAGTTTATTGAAAGGATTCTTGGAAGTTTGCTTTGAGAATTATCTTAATTATGTATTTGGACTTGTTTTCTTTCATGTATAAATTGATTTTAAGTTTAATCATGACAGTTGTATATAATTTACATAAAACATATAAATTTACTATTATGAATATCTTTGTTGTTGTTTTTTTAATTTTAGCATTTTCAGAAAGTCTTTGTGAAAAATGTAGAGATCAAGTTCAGAGGTTGTTTGAAGCTTTAAGTGAAAAAAATTTTGAAGATTCCAACAGCAATCGAGAACAGGATACCAACACTGATGCAGAAAGAGAGTCTCTCGAGTCTGAACTTCTCTTTGAAGAAATTGATGTGGTAAGTAAATTAAATAAAACAATGTATATATATATATTATTTGTTGACTTGGAGAAGTCAGACTGAAAATATTTCAAAACTGGATTTTTTTAAGGGGGGGGGTAAAATTAAATGCATTCTGAAACTTATTACTTACTTGCTCTAATCTGTGGGGGGGGACGGACAAGGTGAAATTTAAAATGTATTGCTGTTATCATAAAGAGTAAGAGCAGTGTTGAATGAGTACAGAATTTAATATATATATCAACAAATTATCACTTTATTCATATGCACTTGAATTTAACGTTTGTTATTAGAAGTTTTATTTATTCTATTCCAGTGCCATCTATTGTAATCTTGAAAAATCAGTGAAATGGCACTTGCTAAAATTAAGTGGAGAAACTCGTGTGTTTTGTAATTGTATTCCAGCTAGTCAAAGGGGTTAAAAATACAAATATTAACCCAGACATAATTTTGGGTGTTTACATAAATGTTTCATGTATTGAAGGAAAATTTATGTAATAACTAGTGAAGCAGTCTATCCAAATTTTATATAAATAAACTTACTAAACATTTGATATGGAATAAAGTTTATTTTCAAACATTCCAAAAACAGTCAAGTGGACTTTTAATACCATACTTATAGTTAGTGGTGAAATAATATTGAATGAAATGAAACTATCTGTTAAAATTTTAGTTACAATTTAATTAAATACTATTTGATTGGAGGCATAACTTGAATTAGAAATTAATTACATTTTCAGGATTAAATACATGGTCATTCTCTCTATTTCATGACTTGTGAAGACTGAATTACAATTAGAGTTTGTTTTTGAATGATTACATCAAGGAATATCTGTTTGAGTCATGTATTTAAATTTGTCCTAAACTTGCTGTAATATATTGAGTAAAAATTGAGATTGATTTAAGTTCAAAACCTTGAGGCGTTTTTAAATTTCATCATATTACCTTGATAGTATAGAAGAATTTAAAGATGGCTATCAGATGTGAGGTGCATACAAACTCTTTATTGAAGAAGAGGATAGGACAATCTAAGATATGAGCATAGAAGCATTAAATACAGAATTATATTGGCAGACGTTTCAGAAACTGTTTCAGTAACTCCTCGAATTTTATTGGTAATTTATTAATCTATTGTTTTTAATGTATTGCTAATTTATAACCTGACATTTCTTTTGTTACTTTATAATTAATGTCAGTTTGACGGTGATCAGCAATCAGGATTAGATTTGTCTCATTCAAGTTCCAAATGTCCTATAATCTTTATTCTTTTTGCCTTCGAAACCTAGAAGTTAGCTTTTGTGTATCTATATCATTAACTTGGGACTTATTCAGTTTTCAGTATTAACTTGCTATTATTATGTCTATCCCTCTGTACTCTGCTGAATCACCATTCACATTCAATCCACATTTCAAAAAAATATTAAAGAAAAAGAAATTTTAAATGTGTAAATTTAAATTCTTAAATTTTATGCTTACATCCATCTCTATGAGCACTTTTGTAAATTATGTCTTAGCCAATTCAATCATAATGGTTATTTATTTTGTGTTCAATCATAGGGTTGCTCTCTTTATTCTGATTTATGTTGTTCTCTTTTTTTTTGTAACTATATTCTTCTATTTTTTGTTAATTACTTTTGTTATGTTCTTAGTGTGAATGTTTTTAAAATTAAATTGATCCATAAGAGTGTGTAGATGTTTCAAGATATACATTAGTGTTTCTTTTTTTTTTACATTGCTTATATTAAATAAAGAACTTCTTTTTGCACTCGTCACTTATTTTTTATTTAAGAGAATTATCTGACAGTTTTGACCTACTAACAGTCTTCTTCGGAGCTGTTGTTTTTCTTTTCTCTCTATTACACAAATATATAAATTAGGAGACAAGAACTTGAGTTCTGAAGAAGGCCGCTAGAACAGTCAAAATAATCAGATGAATGAATTAGATTTATGCAAGTATTTTTTGTTTAACATATAAGTTATTACCTAATTTCAACAGCATATAAATAGCTTTTATTATTGCTTGAATATATATAATGTTTAGAATTATAATCATATCACAGAACACTCATTCAAATATGTTACTCAGAATTATTTTGTAGGCAGACTCATAACGAGTCATTTTAATAAACTTGTAAATACATTTATCAATGCCCATTCATTCAGACTGATAAAAAGGGAATTCCTCTTTCATCTGATCTCCAATCATATATATTATATATAAATCAACGTTGCTATCTGAAAAGGCTGAAACTTATTATTAGCAGTGATCTTCATTCAAAAATTAATCAAATAATATATTAATATATAGTTGGAGGTTAGATGAAAGAGGAATTCCCCTTTTGTCAGACTGAATGAGTCGGTATTGATAAATGTATTTGAAAGTTTATTAAAAGAATTCGTTATGAGTCCGCCTGCAAAATAATTCTGGCTAACATATTTAGAATAAGAGTGTTCTGTGATGCGATTATTATATAAGTTTTATCAATATCAGTGGTTTCAAGTATTTGCAGGATGGCTTGGAATCAAATGCAGGGAGTATGTAAAAATGTTGTACATTTAATATAAGATCATCTATTGTGGGTCATTTTATAAAATGTTTTAATTTATTGTTAAAATATCATTGATGTGTTTCTTTTGATGATTTTCATTTGATTGAGTTATGAAATTTTGCAAAAGTTGAATTGAATATATATCTTCTTCTTGAAACTCTTAGGAGTCTATAAAACTGCCACCACCATGTTAATGATTTTGAAATTTATTTTTCCCTGCAAATTTTTTTTTTTAGCATTTCTTTGAGCTGATTTCAATCCATAATATTCCATTAAAGCTTGTCATAATTACCCACAAATATTTGGAGAAAAACTTCCCTATGCTTTGCAGTATATTTTCTTCTTCACACTTCTATGCCATCTTCTGGAAGCTTAAGTAACTAACAGATGATCTCTATCCAGGGCAGCTCTGTGTAGTATCTCTATACTAGTTTCAAGTTTATGGACTTGCATCAGTAAAGAGTTTTGGACCTGAATCTTTAGAATCTAATGCACCTTCTCTCTAGCAGGCATCATGTACTTGTCATTTTCACTATCAAGCTGTCAGTCCAAATTGAAAAATGATTACACAAGAAGAGCTCTACTTTAGTGCCATCTATAGTAAGCTTGAGTAATAACAGTACTTTTAAATATCCATCCCCAGATTACTTGTTTTTAATCAATAATACTACGCATTCAAAGCAATCCTTAATCTTAAACAATCTAAAGTTTTGAACACAAGCTTTTGTGTTTGAACAATTATAAAAGATCTGACCCTAGCTTGAATTCAAAACATTAGAATGTTTGAGTTTCAGGCTTTTAGCTTAATAGTACATAAAGGGTTGAGCATATTCCAGATGCATAACTGCATTGGCTTCAGCTTTGAAATTCAAGATAATAATAAAATCCATTCCTGGTATGGGGATTTAAAAGCATTACAATCAGTTACTTATATTATTGCCTTTTAAATTGTTCAATTTTGATTACATAATGAGACAATCTAATTTATTAGAAAAGTTTATGAGAAAAGACAAAGAGGACTACCAGTAGTGAGATGATGCAATCCATCATCACAAATACAAATGCAACATTGAAAGCTTGAAAAATCTCAGAATAGATCACTCTGGGAAGTGACATTCATATAATAATTAGAAGTTAATGCCACCTGCTTGCAAGTTTGTTTTTTGTTATATGTTTAGGGCTTGTATATTCGATTTTTGATGTATGTGTGTTGAGAGAAACTGTATGATGGAACATCCAAATCCCCTGTTGGTGCCATTATTATTATTAGTATGCCCATGTTGACCCCTTATATATAGGATCTTGTCCATTTAAATACACTGAAGAGGGATGGGCAGGATACAGGCTGAAATTTAAATATAGACATGAGAAAAATGATAAGAAAATATGTACTTTAATTGCAGTCAATAACATATAGTATTAAAAAGTTAACATTTTTATAAATAAAAAATCGATAAACAATAATAAAAAGTATTACAGAGAAAATACCATTAAACCAGAATATGGTTGTTTGTTTGTTTTTAATTTGTGAATATAATTTTTTAATTTTATTTATTGCTAAGTATTCAAACTAATTTATTTAATGTAAAATATTAAAGATCGTCGCATAATTTTTTTTTATTCTCACTACTTTTATGCATCTAGTGTAAGTTTTTTATACATGACAGATGATAATGTTTATTAAATCTTTATCCATTGAAGCTCTGTTCAAATATCCCTAGGCTAGTTCCTAGTTTATGGCTTCCGGCAATGAGAAGCATTTTAGAATTTTTTAAACAGTGCATTTAATACTTTTGGATCTGATGCCAATTCAGGTTTTATAAAATTATGATGACCTTAATACTTTTTGTAATTTTTATCACTGTTATTCTTTGACCAGATTTCATGCAAAACGAATAATACATCACTTGTCCTTAGCTTACACATACTGTTATTCATTAGCAAATTCTTTTATTCTCCTTATTCTTCTGCCATCTAGTGTAAAATTTAGTAACCAATATATGCTAGATGGCACTGCTTTATTAATGCATTACTGTCCAATACAAATATCTTAAGACTTGATCCTAGCTTATGGCTTTCATAAGTGAGGAGCTTTTTGATATTTTTGAACAGTGCACTCGAATCTAGTGCACCTTTTTTCTAGCAGCCATTTTTTACATTTTGTTATACTAAATAAATAATATAAAAACTCTGCCAGATAATGAAAATTATTCTACACGAATAAAGCATGATAAACAGAGCATAAAAACATTAATTATAAACAACAATTAGCCAAGCGCTTTCGGTACTGTATACCAGAATCATGGTGACATACTGGAACTGAACGGTTAATATTCCAGTGTATGCTCAGTGGAGCACTAGTGTTACGCTGATTAATAACGTTTTTAGACTTCACAATAAACCACGACTCTTTCAACTTTCTTTTCTGATCATTTGACTCATTGCACACAGTAGTAATATTTTGGAGCTACCAGCTCAAATTTTAAACACTTTAATTTTCTTCAATCCAAACTTAATTGCTTGCACCATTATATGGATCTGAAACTGGTCCAGATTCTATATATTATGGTATTCTTAGTTTTTTAGTAACCTTTGTCATCTTTATTCAAAGGCCAGAATTAATACAAACTTAATAAGACATCACATGATCAATAAAACATTACATGAATATAGTTTACACATATTGCTATTCATTAGCAAATTCTTTTATTCTCTCAACTCTTTTTTCATCTTGTATAAGCTTTAGTAATCAGTAGTAATTTGTTTGGATACAATGAGTTTTGAATAATAGATACGGGGTGGGATTAACAATAACCGACCAATTTGTAAACTTAATTTAATAGAACCCAATGACCATTGTACACTGAAATCAATATCAGAGATCTAATTTGTTTTTTAAAACTTTGGTTCTGTTTTTTATACAAGTAATGTCTAAAAAAAAAAGAAATCATGTGGGATGAATGGACGAAATAAGGAAGTGTGCTGGGATGATGTGGTTTAGAGAGGTTAGAGATCGGTGAATATGATTGAACTTAGAGAGAACTATGTTCTGCAATGGATTGATACTGTTTGAAAATGATGATGAATGATTAAGAATACCCTGGCCTTTAGTAATTTCAAAAAAATAATAATTGAATAGCTTTATCACTCAGAGATCAAAAGTGACAGAGCTTGGTCATCATTCAAGGACCTTGAGTCCAGAGTCTGACACTGCATTAAACCACACAGGCTTCCTTTAGCAGTACTGAATATTAACCAATATTTTTTCTTTAAATTGTCTATTGAAGTTGATTCTTTATTTTATCATTGAAAAGTATCATGCATATTTCATGAGTAAAGTTATGTGCTCAGCATTCATATATATATATATGGCTTCTACTCTATCAGAATGACAGCAACATTATATTACAATTCTGTTCTTGTTTTTATACTAAGGGCATTAATTTTTAACTGACTTTCCCATATTAATATTTATCTTTTCACTAATATTGGATACTCATTCATTTAATGCTCAATACAACGGTCTGACTACCTGAAAAAAAAAATCTACACAGACTGAAATCTCTGGATATGAGCATAGCAGGCAATTGAACTAACCATTATACCCCAAATTTCTTTTTTATGTATATTTAAATAGGATTTAGGTACAAAGTAGATTTACACAAACAAGACCAGTACCCTCCCATTGGGTTTCAATTTTCACTATTAGTCACATTAGTTTAGCCATCATAGCGATGTAGATGTTATACTATATGTATAGCTTTATAACTATCTGATACAATTGGCTTAGTATAGTATTAGTTACCATGCAACTATAGAAGGAACTTCAGACACCCTTATAAGTTTATCTACTACTTTCAGCTGTACCATGATACCCTGCCTCATGAATAGGTACAATAACATTTTCAGCTATACTATGACAACTTATCTCATTTATGTCTAGCAGCTTCCAGTTCTAGGATGAACTTGCATCACTGCTCAGCCATAAAATGGACGTGTATACTGCCAATCATATTTGACAGTTGTTGATTCCAGAAAAGTATACTTCCATTCAGCTTTGTGATGTTTTCTGACCTTACCTCCAAATGGATTGACTATTTATGGTCAAATACTTATCCATAATGATGGCAGTCAGATTAATGAGCATTATTGCCTATTGACTCGTTATTGCCATTGGTTGTATGTTATCTATATGTATAATCATTATTTCATGATGATAAATTCTCAATCTTATCAAGATAAGATGGAATCTGATGGCAAGTGAGATATGACAGTATAAGATGTTTTAAATACAACAAGCATCAGCACTTATGTTACATAGATAAAGTTTTCTGGTAATGATGATTGCAATCGGGAACTGTATAGCACTGGATTGTTAATTTACAATAGTAGTTTTATAATACTTGATAGAAAACAATGGTAATTTATAACACTTGATAGTAAATAACAATAATTTTATAGTTCTTGATTGTAATTTTAAAATACTTGAGAGTAAACACTGTATTTTGATAATTTATGATTGTAAACAACAATAATTTTACAATACTTGATTGTAAACAATTATAATATTATAATACTCAGTTGTAACAGCTGTAGTTTTATATTTAATAGTAAACAATAATACCTTTATAATAATTGATTGTAAACAACAGTAGTTTTAATTGTTTCCTGCAGTATAGTTGTTTTATTTTGTTTTTAGGATTCTAATGTGAATTCTTCAAATGTAGAAGAAATCTATCATTATCGAGTTGAGGCGCCACCTGCTGTTCAGAATGACTGCGGATGGTAAGTGTTCAAAAATAATAATTTTGATCTTAAATATATTTCTATGCATCTATTTGCAATTAAAATTTCACAATGTTTGATTTGTAGATGTGATTATTTATAACACATTTTACTTGTTAAAAATTTTCTTTAGTATGTTCAAATTTTCATTAATATTTTTATTTATGATATATTACTTTCAGTAATGTAAAGCTTTTATTTAGAATTACTAACAGGGGGATCTTTAAAAATGTAAGAAAATTTTATTATCATCTATGCTAAGCAACTCATCTCTCAGCTTATATTTATTAGACAATAGATATTCTTCAATTAATTAATGTAAGCACTGTGGGAAAATCACGATACACTGCAAGCCAGAGAAATCAATGGATGCCAGAAAGCTTGTGCATAAAATCCCTATCTAGTGCCTACTCATACAACATCCCCAGACTAGTTTCTGATTTGTGGCCTTTGTCAGTGAGGAGCCTTGGATAGAGATTTTATGCACAAGCCTTCTGGCATTCATTGATTACTCTGGCTTATGCTGAGTGGCACTACTGTATGGAGAGTTTTGCCTGTTTTAATAAGTTATAAACAAGCATAAGAAATGGTGATCATGTGATGTTTGGTGGTTTAATCCACCCCTTCTAACCATATCCATTGCCATTTGGATCTGAGCTTTTTTTCATACTTGAGATTGTACATAATCGTGAATGGTATATAATACATACATTTAACATATATATACTTATGAACTATACTTTTTAAAATGTACACATTGATACATTAACAAAAATAATTAATCCCCATATGATTTGGTGCAGTGATAGAAAGGCAGACCCTGGAAATACAATTCCACTGATTCTGACCCTGTTCCTTCACTTCTGGCTCAAGCTTTTTATGAACTCTTAATTCAGTTGCTTTTTAAAAAATAAATAAATAAAATTTGAATGCTGCAATCATGAAAAGATAGTGAAGTTTTTTTTGACTGGCTACATTAAATCAATTAATTAATAATAGTATTGATAGAATCAATCCTGGAGAACGTCCTCTGATTGTTTACACCTAAATGCAAAGACCAAGTTGATTTTGTGTTTATTAGAGTGAATCAAGAGCAAACATACATACAAAATTCAAGTGCTACATATTTATATTTATACCAAGACAAAAAATATCCATATTTTCAAAACATGAAAGAATATTTGGTCATATTTTTAATCTTAAGGAAGTACAAGTGATTTGTGGTGGACATAATGACAGGAAATGGAAAATAAAAGAGATTTGGTTTACTAATAACATAGGCTCAGTCATAAACAGGAAATTTAACAGTGATAAGAGCATTATGGAATGCACAGAATTATGGGTATACGTGTGTATTTCTTTTGTATTTTAATATAATATTTGCTTTTGACATACAGCATTGAAAATGAAACAAGATTGTATTTAATGCTCTTAATATTTTTTCCATGTATAAAACATTATCACATTTTGTTTATGAAGTATTATATTCTTCCTTTCACTTTATATTCTTCTGTATGCGTGGATAAAATTATAAATAATTAAACAAATCCTCCTTTTTTGGTCATAGTAATAATGCAACTTAATCAATCAGACAGTTTTTTAACAGGTCAGTGCTTTTTTTTATTCAGTTTTTCAACTACTAAGAAAAAGCTCTGAAGAAGGTTGCTTGTCAGTTGAAACTGTTTGATTGATAGATTTGTTTAACTATTCATATTTTGTTTAGTAATAAATCTGGAAAGAAATAAAAAAAAACAATCACTTAATTAGACAGATGAACAAGAAATATCTGATGGAGAAGTATTTTTTGTACTGGTGTTTATCCAGTAGCACACATATTTCAAACTGTAGTTTACTAAAACTATGACATTGGAGAGGGGAATTAATTGTACTTAAAGTATCAGCGAAAAACCAGACTTGTCCAGTTTCTGGATTTTTGATCGTCTGGCAGGAGGCATTGATTTTCATAATAAGCAGACAAGATAAGAGAGGTTTAAATTTCATTACCCTGTCCATTATAGTAGAAATAAATGAATGGTTTATTACTCAAGAATTCATAAGAAATTCAAGCAATGGTTGTGTTGGAGCAGAGCCACGGACCTTAAGCTTCTCCTCAATTACGGCACTGAATGATGCAGTCGACAATGCCCCTATTGTGATTTTTATAGAAATAGAAAGATATGTCATTAAATTTTATAAATAATTATCTGAGAATCTAAAATATTATATTTTTTTCTTACATTTTTATATGTATCTTATTCTAGAATGCTGTTTGTAAGAATTTTATTTTTTTTAAGGGAATATAAAACTTTTTCTGCTCCTATTTAGAAGAAAAGTTTCTTAAACAATCACCAGATAGCAATTTACAATGCAGTTTACTTTAATGGACAGTGTCTTGAACTGCAGAGCTAAAAAATCTCTGAATCAAAACTGTACCTATTATTTCTGATCTTTAATATCACATGACTGCCAAAGTGATTAACCTTTAAGTTATTTTTATTATCCGAATTATACCAGAAACAAAGTTTGCCCAGCAATTCTTCTTATTTACATATAATTTTGCACTTATCAGTAGAATTCTACTTTATGTCATTTGCCTTCTGAAAGATCTCTGCAAATGTTCATCATCGGTCACAGTGCAAAATAAGTCTTCAGCTAGTTGCTGATTATTGGCCATTACATGAAATCATGAAAATTTGCTTATGTGTATTTGAAAAATGTCTTGTCAATAGCTTGAAAAATGCAATTACAGATATGCTTTTTTTTTGTTTTACCAGGAACTGTCAGAACATTGCTAAAAGTTAAAAATGAATGATTCTGAAAGCGTAGTGTTTATTTAGTTCCCATGTTAGTTTTTTCCTGTAAAAATTGTAAATAACTAATATGTTTCTACCATCATTTACTTCAGTACCACCCTTTATAAGCCTGATACTAGATGGCTGTGCAACTTAATTCTCATCCCCAATCAATTTCTGGATTTAGCCTTTATGAGGTGAGATTCAAATCTGGAAATATTCCAGTTAAACATCTGAGTAACATTGGCAGAGGATCTCTTTCTTCCCAAAAACTCTTAAAAAGTATACAACACTTTGGCAAAATGTTAAACTTATAAGGTCAGAAGTTTCTGGAAATCAATAATAAATTATATGCTATCCAAAGAATTCAGAAATTAACACAGAAGTTAAACTCTTCATACAGTAGTGTCACTCAGTGCAGGTCAGAGTAATCAATGGATGCAAGAAGGTTTGTCCATAATGGCGTTCAATGAAAATTCAAAGAGTAAAAAGAACTAAAATGTTTAAACAACACTTGGAGAATTGGAACTGAGTTAAGTATATTTAATAATATTTCTGTAGTGTAATTTTCACTGTATGACTCATGCAATGTAGGGACTTATGGAGGAGTGTAATCATAAACATCTGTCCAGAGACATGAAAAAGATGTATGAGCAATAAGATTCATATTTCATGCTTAAACAGCACTCGTCACGTGGCTTAGATTATAATTTTTTACTCATATCTGTATCATTGTTCAGTATATATAAATAGGCAATAACTACAGTTTAATTGATGTGCCAAACTTATTGCCTTTATAACTTTGACACAAACCACTTGATGAAAGTATATTAATAATTTTTTGTTAGTCATTTATTGGACTAGAAATTATTCCCTTAATGAATAAATTTTCATTACACCACTCTCACTGAAAGTAAACAAGGCAAAACTCTCTCCATACAGTAGTGCCATCCTGTGCCAACCAGAGTAATCAATGGATGCCAGAAAGCTTTGTTCATAAAATCCCTATCTAGTGCCTACTCATCCAATATTCGCAGACTAGTTTCTGGCTTGTGGCCTTCATCAGTGGGGATATTGGATGAGTAGGCACTAGACAGGGATTTTATGCACAAAGCCTTCTGGCATCCATTGATTACTCTGGTTGGCACAGGGTGGCACTACTGTATGGAGAGAGTTTTGCCTTGTTTAATAACAATTATGTGCTAGTATAAGAGATGGTGATTATGTGATGCTTAGTGGTTTCTCACTGAAAGTAGGGACTGGTTTCTATCCGCTTTTAACACCTTGTGGAAATATGTAATTGAAATCCAAAGAGTAAAAAGAACTAATAAGTATAGGAACTGAGTTAAGTATATGTTTTTGAATTTTTTTATATTTTTTTTAAGAAAAAAGATAGTTGGTCTAAATTTTTTTTTATAAGGATCAAAGATAAATTTGAAAATCCGAAAATGTAAAATAATTTCACCTTATAAGTATGGATAAAAATAAATTAGCAATAGTTTTAAATTAACAATGAAAATTAATATCTGAATTTATTTTGTAGTATTTTTGCATTCCTCTCTATCCATAAACATTTACTCTTTTCAACATTAATCTTCATTCCGTACTCCTTACATCCTTCCTCCAATTTATTCAACATATTCTGATAGCAAATTTTATTCTCAGCTAAAAGAGTCATATCATCTGGAAATCTTATACAGTTTATTATTCTACCTCCAACATTTGCTTCTTCTCAATCAAAATAATTATTTAACAAGGTGTCTAAATATATATTAAAAAAAACAGGTGATATACTGCATCCGTGCCTAATTCCTCTTTCTATATTCACTTCATCATTCTCATTATTTTTCAGTCTAATTATTATTACTTTTTGCCCAGTATACATATTCCAAATCAATCTTCTCTCTTTTTAAAATACTCCTTTATTTTTTAAGATAGTCATAAGTTTATTCTAGGTTTCTATTAAATGTTTTTTTTTTTTTCAAATTCACAAAACATATGCCAATACCTTTATCTTTTTCAATATATCTTCAATAGGTATACTTAAAATTTTCATTTCTAATCTTTAATTGGGTTTAGGAGTTTACAAATAGGATAGTAATGACATGATAATCTTTGATTTAGTAAAGGATTAGTGGTAATCATTAATGTACCTGAAATGGATGACATGAAAGATGTGGTTGCATGAAGTTTCATGATTGTAGGTCGAATTATAGTACTCTGTTGTTGATGAATACTGAACAATTAGAGGATGAGGGCATGTTGGGTAAGAGATTGTGACCTGAGCTAATTGAGCATGAAATGTGACATTGTAGTCATTGATTGTTTTAGATGCCTTTATTTATATATTTTTAAAATATGTTGTGGAATGGAAGTATATCTGTCTATCTATTCACCCATAATATTGATAACAACAATCCAGCATAATTATAGGCTACTTGTTTATAATTATTTAACGATGATTGAAGAAAAATTAGTTCCCTGTTTCTCTAGTTTGTTCTAAGTGTATAAAGACAAAATATAATTAAACAACAATAAATAAGAATAACTTATAAATTAACTAAGTACAATTAAAAATTCTAAATTAAACTGGCTGTAATGGTCGAGTGAATTTTCCTTCCCATTAGTGCCTTTTTAAACATATCTCCATTCAGTAATCTCGTGTACGTAGAAAATGTCTACACATACATAACACTAACGAAAGAAATTACGAAGAATTAATTACCCACCATATCAACCACAATCCAATGCAACTAGCAGGCCTTTGTTTATAATTACTTAGCAACAATCTTTTCTAGTTAGGCATAGCTAAATAATTATAAACAAGTAGCTTATAGCTGTATCAAATTGTTATCGATGCAAGGGGTGGTTAACTATTTTTGTACATACTCCATTATAGATAGATATTACACATATCTGTAAAGAAGATGCTTATAGTATGTAGTGTTAGGTTAATAATTTTATTTTTCTTAAAAATATATTTATTTAAGAATTGTATTGTGCTAAAATTAAATAATTGAAAGGTTCTATCATTTGGGAATTTATAAGAAGATTGAATACTGGAAGTTCCGGAATTGAAATTAATCTGAGGACTTTACATTCCAGAGTCTGACCCTCTATGACTGCTCTGAACTACCTGGAGCATTCTATCATGCTAATAAGTTTTAAACAGGAATTCTAATTCGTCATTATAATATATTGTAACGATCCGGAGAAAACGACTTAACGTAAACTGCACTACAGGGCGCCATCTAGGCATTTGAACCTAGAAAAATTTATAAAGTAGGCAGATACGTCAGTCAAAAAAAAAAAAAAAAAAAATTTTTTTTTTTTTTTTTAATTTTGATTCCGGTCGTTAGCCCATGTCACTAGCTCAGTGGAATAGCAGAGATTTAATAAGATAATCTAAGAGTATATATAAAAAAAAGAATAAAATAAGCCACTGCCAGTAATTAACATACAAACATTTATTTATGCACATATATATAAGATTTAAAATTATTTTAGTATTAGTTTTACATTTTAACATTATTTTTAACTTTGATTTTTGACTTTAATTTACATTTAATTACTATTATATTCTAATTTTACATTTTAATTAAGTTCGCACAGATAAATTTATGAAAGCTTGTTTATAATGTTGAATATAGATCGGTTACATAGATTTCACGGTCAAAGACATTTCAAAGTAAACATAAACGATCAAAATACAAAATTATTGATTACTGACAATTGCGGAGGGAAATTTATACGTAACCCAATAGTATTCACCATAAGATACTTGCATTGTCACCAATAACTTAAAAGACATCCGAATAAATACATTTTAGATACTCACCGTAAGGTATCATTATTTATCGAATGTCTATATATTTTGATCAAATATGAAAACCCAAAACATACTTAACCGATAACCAATCCATGCAAGCGTCTATAAACAACTTAAATTTACTGCATTTTTATTTAGGGTCGAGTATGAATAGACCACATAAATTTGCTTTTGAAAATAAACATTCTATCCCTATTTAACCTTAGGCTAAAATTCGTAGTCAAACTGGCATCAATTCATCTGATATATCGATGTATTCAATGTAATAAAATACGGCAGCACAAAAGGTTAAGAGAAGAAATTGCCTCTTATGAGATAGGAATATTACATCTATCTGCAAAGAAGAGCAATAAAACAAAAAACTCCATAGAAAGGAACTGCGGTATCCGACTTATAATTCCTTCCATAGGCAAACGGAAGTGTGCGGCGTATGAAGCGATTCTGCCCGTAGCGAATCAATATTACATCTACTAATCACACCAATATATCCAATCCATTGACCCAATTTAACCACGAAACAAATAACCTAAGATTACCCTCCCCTAATATAACTTTACAAATCTATACAGCCATTCACGCCCGACTTAAGTTTAACATTTATATAATTAATTTAACGAAAAACAAAAAAAAATCATGATAAAAACTTAAAGAATAAAAAATAAATAAATGGAAATGATTTTACATAAATAAGGAAAAAAATACATCAAATAACACTATTAATAAAGAATTTAGTTTGGTCAGATAGGATTCTATTTGTAACAATTAAATACTAGGAAAGTTTAAAATTTAAAGTTCTTAGTGTTTTCAAATTAATATTGTTCGTTATATCTATCTTAGAAAGTTCTTACGGTTTTAGAAATGTTCATCTTTTACAATTGCTTGCCGTTTGAAATCCAGCGTTAAATTTCCCGATGATCCTGTGGTCCTCTGAATATAAGAAAAGCGATGTTTCATTTTTCCATTTTATAACAACTGAAGGGATTGAACGTGCGTCCTTCAATCTCTTCTCCCGCACCTCCGCACTAACATCTATCTGTCACATCGTAATAATCATAATAACTCCCCAATAATTTTCAACCATGTCCTTTTATATTCATTTGAAGGATTGCATTTACATTACGTCATCGATGCGATGATCCTTTTCGTTGAGGTCCGATTTCCCAATGGATTTATTTCATTTGCTAAAAGTTTCTATTGTTTTCCTCTCTGACCGATGTTTTTACATTTAAATGCCCAAGGCTGGTTTACATTTAACTAATTAACAATCATTTCCATTTCTGATTAATTAACCTGTTTTCCAAATCAAAGATATATTTTTATCTCTAAATCTTTTTAAGTTTTTGTTTTAAAATACCTTTTCTATTTTTAATACAGTTTTATTTTAATAATTTTTTTTATCTGTGCGATTTAATATATACGAGTTTAAGATTATATTTAATTTCAATTTTTAATTCTTAAAGAAAATTTTTAAATGCGAACTTTTTGATTTACTTTCATGTTTAATAAATATAAAAAAAAACAATGTAACGAACGTCTGTGCTCGTTACAATATATTAATATATTTATTTTTATTTTAGTATTATTTTTATGAAAATTTGTACATATATTATTTATTTCTTTGTTGTTGTTTTTTAAGTGATGATTTGGATTGTGCGATGAAGAAGAAGAATCTCATAACCGCTAGCAGCCATGAGCTCACTCAAGCTTATAACGGAAACTCAAATAAAAACAAAAATAACTCCAAGTCTAAATATCCAATGACAATAAACAATAAAGAAAACGGTCTTATTCCTTCAATTCTAGTCACCAAAACAGATAGCCGACCTTCTACTCGATTAAATAATTCTCCTCCATCTTCGATCATAAATCGTCGCACTATGACTCCATCCCCTCATATTGGATTACGATCTACTCCATCACCCTCTATGGGTCATACTATTCCAAAGATATATACACCTCAGGCTAGGTCTCCAGTTCCAAGGTCTTCCCAAATATCTCGGGGCTCTTCCATATCTAAGCCACCTTCGCTGTTACGGACGAGTTTGTCTGCTCAATCTTTAGCTTCCTCCAGAAACACTCCTGTACATGGATATAGTGGAGAATTTTTATCACCGCATACTCTTCCGCTTCCAACTCTTGGTGATTTTATGATTGGGTTACAATACGATTGGCCCGTACAGAATGGTCCCCGGAAAAAAGGAACTTTGTCCAGGAGTAAGAGCGAGGGTGATAAGAGGTCTTTTTCTCTTGGAAGAAGTCCCTCAGGGAAATCAAATGACAGGTTTGATGATGGTTATTGAATTTTGATAATATTTTTTATCTATTAATATTGTCTTTTTGAAATTTAACATGTATTATTTAATCTTATTTGTAGGATTAATAGGAGTATTAGTCCTGCCAGGAAGCCAGCCAGTTCAATATACCACAGTTCTTGTCATTACTGCAATAATTCAGAATATAAGAATGGTTTATCAGAGTTCTTCCTTGTTGGCCTCAAGAAAAAAGGTGAAACTAAAAACTCACTAAATAATAATTACACCAACAACAATAATAATAATAATAGTAATAATAATAATAATAGCCAGAAGAAGAAAAAGAGAAAGCAAAAGAGTGAAGATTTGCCAGATTATAAAGGTAAATATGACGATTTTTTAAAAAAATTATTTAGTAATATATATGTATATATTGTTATTATCTGAGGTCCTATAGTGATGGATTCAGCTGAAATCAGAAAGTAATCAGTAGAGTTTAACTATATTTGGTAATTTCGTGCCATATTGAATTTTTTTAAAAAATGACTTTAGACACAATTTTCACAATAACTTCAGTTTTAATAATATTAGAGCAAATTGTTATATATTGACTAAAACTAGAAAAACTAATGAAAACAATAAGGCTAAGATAAATAGTGATTACCACTAAATCAGTAAGGAAAAGAAGAAATTTCAAGATCTGAAATAATTATTATTTTATTGTTTGTTCATAATTTCTAATTTATCATTAATTAAGTTTAAATTACATCTTCATTGATAATTTCTTTGTATTCCTCACAAAATTCTCATTCAAACCATATATAATACTTCTTACCTGAGGTAATTCATAGCTTCAGAATCTACAAAAATACTCACATAAGAATTCTTCATTTTTATCCTGTACCTTAAAGTTAGAAATCTCAAGGTGTCTATAAGAAAAAGATTCATCCTAATAAAAGATATAAAATAATTCATTTCCAGAAGGTGGATATGCATTTGTCATCATAGGAATTGGCTTCTTGTCTGTCCAAAACTAGAAATTGAAGGCTACTCTCTGTATCAATGATAAAATGAGTTTCATCTCTTTATTTTATATTTTTTGTGTACGCCAGTGATGTTTATATTTTTTGTGTGCACCATGCTATCTAGCTATATTTATTGTCCCACAGAGATATAATTTATTTGCATATAACTTATTTGCTAGCTATAGACTTGAAAATAATGTGATTCAAGATATGGCAAAACTATTGACTCCACAGCATGAGTAACAAGGCATTACCTTTCTCACCCACTTTGTTGCCTGCCCTTTACTCGTAACCCAATTAAATACTATTTTGGCTATTCTTTTATTATCCATAAACTGCAACCTACCAAACATTTTCATTTTGCATTTTGTATCTCTCCTATGAAAATGTGACCATCCCATTTCTCCTTGAATTGCCTCCTTTGTTCTTCACACATCTGCATCTAATGCATGTCTTCTTACTTCCCTTTGTATTTTTTCTAAGTACTCTAATACCCCTTTACTAATACATAATGCATCATTACCATATGTTAATCCTGCTACTGCAACTCCTTTCCATATAATTCTAGCTACATCATATTTATGATATGAATACACTGTTAATTTTTTTTATCAATCCCTTTCTTTTCTTTGCTTCGTTTATCAATTTTTTCTCCCATTCATCCCAAGAAATTTTACTGATTACTTAAGATGATTCCCAAATAACGGAACATTGGGTGCGAGTTAATTTATGATAATAGCAAAGAAATTAGTTTATTGTTCAAGGCTTGAATGGGATCTTTAACAACAAGGGAATATACATGTAAATGAAAAAATGTGGATGATTTAGTCTGCAAATTGTGTAAGGAAGGCATAGAAAATATTAGACATTTGTTAATTGAATGTAAATGATTGAAAATAGAAAGGGTACAAATAATGAAATTATGGAAGAATAAATATGAACAAAGTGATTATACAGAAAGTGAGTTATTGGTTTTTATGCTGGGTTTGGGAAAAGATAAAAGGGATTTAGATGTAAAGACCATAGAGTTGACAAAGATTATGTTGTGGAAATGGGATAAAGCAGATTATGGGAAAATTTTAGGGTCGGAAATGGAAAGGGAAGGTAAAGTGGCTAACAGGTTTCTCTGGGTATTGTTGTTGAGAGATTCCTGACTCTGTTTAAGGAGAAGTCACAATGCATCACATCACATACTGTTATAACAATGTGTGTGAGCATAGGAAATGATGGTGAGATTTTTCACTTCAATATTTCTGTGAAACATTTATAATAAAACATCACTTGATTTCTAAACACACTTAACATTCACTTTAAGACTATCAAATTATAATTTTGAAAGTTTAAAGAACTTTAAAATGTTTTCTAGATGTGTAAGTGCAATTGTTCAGGTTTAATACAATGTTTTCATTGACAATAGCCAAAATTCAGAAACTGATTTGCTAGTGTGTTGCCTTTTAATATCTATTAATTATTAAGGCTTCCGATTACTGGTTTTGAAATGGAGAGAAGATAACTGCTGTCATCTGCTGTAAGCTTGAGGTACTGGATGGTACTTTTTATTAAATAGTGCACATATCCCAGACTAGTTTCTCAACTGGCCTTTGTCAGTGAGAAGTTTAGATCTTGATTTAAAGTAGCTAGTCACTAGATGGCAGCAATGGAGTAGAATAAATGAATATTAGGTGTGAGTTAATTTATAATAATAGTAAGGAAAGTAGTTTATTGTTTAAGGCTCGAACGGGATCTTTAGCAACAAGAGAATATAGATGTAAGTGGAAAAATATGGGTGATTTAGTCTGTAAATTATGTAAGGAAGGAATAGAAAATATTAGGCATCTGTTAATTGAATGTAAATGCTTGAAAACAGAAAGGGCACATATAATGAAGTTATGGAAGAATAAATATGAAAAAAGTGATTATACAGAAAGTGGATTATTGGTTTTTATGCTGGGTTTGGGAAAAGATAAGGGGGATTTAGATATAAAGGCTATAGAGTTGACAGAGATTATGTTGTGGAAATGAGATGGAGCAGAATATGGGAAAACTTAGATTGGGGAATGGAAAATAAAAGTGGCTAACAGGTTTCTCTGGGCATAATTGTTGAGAGATTCTTGACTCCGTTTAAGGAGAAGCTACAGTACATCCTATCATTTTACTCCCACAAAGCATTGTATAATCTGAAAGTCATGTGATGTTAATTTCTGTTTTGATTTTAATATACCTATCTTTATACTACTTCTGAAAATTAAAATTTTTCAAGTTGGTTGCATTTCTAAATGTTCAAATAAAATAAATCACAGAAGTCTGATGTTTATTAATTTTCTGTACAGTTGAGAATGTTGAGAAATTAATGTAAATTTTCTAAAAAATTGAAATAAGTATTTATTTTTATTTTTCAGGTTTTGGATCAACTTCTCAACTCTGGAGGCCCGATTCGAGTCTAAATGTTGATGATGTCGAAGGACCATTGCATTTTTTGGATTTTGGTATTAAGGACTATTTAAATTTAAAAGGAAAAGATGATGGAGGGGATTCAGATGATCCTGATACTACTTGGAATTTAGAAATTTCAAGTCCTGGCTTATCGGAAGATTCAGTGGAATGTGCCGCCATTACAACTAGCCGTGATTTTAAGTAAGTAGATCTAATATTATTAGAGGTATGCTAAACAGGGTCAAGTCAATTTTGGAAAATGATAGTCACAGCTTATTATTGCTCTTATTTCATACTATATTGAAAAATTTTTAAATTAAACATTTCCACATCCAATTCTTTGCCTGAATGTCACATGACTTTCTGAATAATTATCTGTTCAATTATTACTTTTCCTCAACTCAATTCCACAACTTATTATTATTTTTATTTAGTATAGTGATAAAGTAAAGGATTTGAAAATTAATGATTCCTACTACTTTCGATGCTTGAATGTCACATGGTTTCTTTAACATTCATTCAATTATTACTTCACTTTACCTCAATTCCACAACTTACTATTATTTTATTTAGTATAATGATGTGACAGATTTGAAAGTTAAAGATGTGTGCCACTTTTTATGCTTGAATATCACATGATTTCATGAAAAAATGTCTGATCAATTACTACTTTCCACATCCGCTCTTACTCTGCATGCATTTCACAAACAACCTTCAATTGTCAGTTAAGTTAGACTTATCAAACATCTGAATCTCCATCTCATATTGACAGTTTAATACTTTTCTATTACCCAACTCTCATGCAACTAGGGGCAGGTTTCTTTTCTCTTTCAATTTTTGTGGAAGGGTGAATAATCATTGCACTGCAGACATAATCTCATGTTTGCTTTGTTGCTTTTTATTAATGCATTCTTTATCTCATGCTAAAAATTTTACAATAATTTATTCAATATCATCATATTTGGAAAGATGGAAAAATGCATATGATTTAGTCATATATTTTCAAACCATTAAAATATTTCTTTAAATTAAAGTTTTCTCCATTCTTTTTATGTTATGGCGATGCGTATCTACACAATACATCCCAATGTAAAGATGGCTGGTTCATTCTCAGAGCTTTCTGCAGCACTATATTTAAATCTATCCTTGTGTTATATAACAGTATATCTTATAATTTTATGATACTAGCATGACTGAATCATGAATTATGACATGAAATGCAGAAGTGTGCTTTGTACCTTAACCCACAGTGGTACAACATTATTCAATTTTGTTTAAAATTGAGAGAACTGCTACTGAAACATATGAAATGATTTAAACTGTGTGGTGCAAGAGAGTTTTTCTTGTGTGTTTCAGGATGTTGTGCTGGCAGAAAGAGTATCGAAGATAATCCACTAAGATGTAAAAGATAGCATTACATTTCATATCATTTATTGTCACATCTACATATAATTATATAGTTCTGTATAAAGAAATCATATTATTGTTAATATTAATCTTCCTAGCCAAAGGATAAAATGATCTCTAATTGTCATAAAACTAAGGTCTTTGATTACATAAAATTTACCCATTGTCCATTTTTATATAACTATGTGAGTTAACCTGGGCTTGAAGCCTGAAGAATTTTTTTTTTTTTTTTTTGGCTACTGGAGCATAAATACATGAGCTCCAGTTTTGAAATCTAGTCTTTGTTGATGGAGGGAAGAGCTAGAAACTGATCAATTTAGTGGCAGACATTTTATGGCACTGTATCATTTAGTACTCATTAATTATTCAAACTTATAATAGATTGTACTGGTATAAAGTGAAAATAACTGTTCTTGGAAACTTATAAGAAAGTCATGTGATATTGTTGCTATTATATCTAAGTATGTTAGCGAGTAGATTTTTATTGTTTTTATGCTAGCGTGCTTTAATTGAATTATAATCCTAAAAAACATTTCTGACTTTAATTCACAATAGTTCATATATAGAAAAGGAAAATACGGTGTATTATTTATCTTTTTGTAGTGATACACCAAGATCTGAGTTAAACGATGAAGATGAGAGCAAGAAAACAGACAGCAGTAATACTCAATTGGAAGATAAAAGAGAAGATAGCTTCGACGATTCAATAGGTAGCAGAATTTTATATACTTATATTTTTAATTATATATTTTAAATATATAGACTGTTTTAGTAATATACAAAATAATCATAAGTATTTCATAAAATACTATGAAAAATAATTGGAGAAGATCTCTTTTTGTGATATTTAAAAAATAATTATATTATATACAATACAAAACCTATTACTATTATTGACAAAATCTGCTCAAAAAGAAAGGAAAGGTAAAGAGAATTGTTATATCTCACTTTGCCTTCAAATAATGGATTAGACCAGATTCCATCTTATCTTGACTAAGCTGAGTATTCATTGCCACAAACCAATTTATTTACAAATAGATAAAATATGTCCAATGGCAAGAATGGGTCAATAGGCGATGATGCTCAATGAATCTGACTGTTCTCAGATGGAGGTACAGTCAAATTACAACTATCAAAGCTGAACAACAGTATGCTAATTGTCCATGATACAGTTAATGCAGAATCTAAAAATAAGAAAAAAATAAGCACAGGAGTCACATAAAACAGGCACTTTTTAATAGTATTTTAAAAAAATTGATGGGTTTGTAAAATGCTTTTTATTGTTTTTTTCCCCCCATTCTTAAAAACAACCCATAAAAGAAAAAACTATTATTATTATTCACAAAATCTGTACTAAGATCAAAGAGAAAGAAAATGTAAGGAAAAGAAAGGGATATAAAAATAGTAAAAAAATAAATACAGGATGTACTAAAAATAGATACTTTTTAATAGTGTTTTATAAAAATTAAATAAACTTTGACAGCTCATCGTTGGATTATAATATCATTAAATTTAATAATAATATTGCTTCCTATATGGTGTAAATATTAAGAATGTTAAATATCACCTATGCATTTTTGATCGCAAGTGCTGCCATCAAAGTATTACGCTTGCCTTTGATCAAGATGCGTTAATTTATGTTCTTAATATTTCCTTGTTGGAAGTGGTATTATTGTGGAATTTAATTGATTAAAAATCGAATATTGTAAAAAATAAGAAAGAGATGGTAAAACAAATTTATCACCAGTTGAGATGGGAATAGATGTGATGTAATGAAAAATATAATAATATTAGTAGTGAACAGTAAGAGAATTCTGATAAAGAGGAAAACAAGTAGCTGTATTAGATGAACAGTATAATGTAGTAGAAAGATATAGTTTGGCAAAGCAGGTTAAAGAAAAATTATGATAATTATAGTATCTGTAGCAGGGTTAGAAATTGTAACAATAAGTTGTGAGGTATTGAAACTTACTGTCTAGAGTTCATTTGTTTGTAGATCTGATGGATAAAAATTGAATAATTTTTTAAAAGTATTTTAAACCTAAGTGATATAGAAAATCATGAAAATTATAGAGCAGGGAGATAAAGTTTTCATATTTTATATATATTTGATATAATGGCTTCTTGAGTAATGGCCAATGTACTCACTCATTATTACTTAGAACTTTTAGATAACAGAAAATTTTTAAGAAAGTTTAATATTTACTTATTTTATCATAAGTTTATTTATATCTAAAAATATTCATGACATGAATATAGTTATGTAGTATGTATTTGTGTTTACACATACATACAGACTATTAAAAATTATATATTATATAAATGCTATCTTAAGTTCAGGCATAGATAAATGATTTTAGTTGTTGGTGATTTAGTGTTTCATTTTTGACCTTGCAATCTTAATTTTAAAGGTTTGATATCCTGCAATATATGTATGATGTTCTAAGATTTAAAATAGTATATTATACATCATTCTGATGTTTTATTTTGGATACATTAGAAAATCTTCCCATAAAATTAAATGTCCTTACAATTTGCACTATATAGATGATATCTAATATCTATTTTAATAGATCGTGTGTCTGCTTGATATTTTACTTTTGATACTTTAAAAAGTGTTTCCATAAAGTAAATCAAATAGTGCTCTGATGAAAGGAAAAAAAGAATCATTTAAACTTTTAAAAATATCATCATTTCAAGAGGACGAGTGTAAATGAATTCCTTCCAATACCGATTTAGTATAACAGGTGTATTCAGCATGATTTCTTTTCAAAATTGTATTTTTATCAACATTGAAACGTTATACACAGTCATCTGAGATGTTTTATTGTTGGTGTTTGGTATTATTTTTTGATGTAAAGCTTTCTTGAGTGAGTTGTTTAAACATTGATTAAGATCTTTTTGGCTAGAATGTTCTTTTTTCCATATGGTTTTAAATCGAATTTTCATATACAGATATTTGTAAATTTTATCAGCTGTGAAAAATTAATCATTGGGTTCAATTTCAAAATCAGATACTATCAGTAGATTTATTTGAGTAATCATGGACAAGCAATGAACATAATTATTACAATAAGTACAAGACCAAAATGCAGGATTTTAGCATTTAATTTATAAGATAAATATTTAATTATAGCAGCATATAAAATTATGTATAATAGTATAAAAGAAGAAAGCATTAATGAAGTTTGAGTTTACAATGGGGGAATAATAGGTCTGTTCTTAAAATTTAAAAAAAAAAATCATAAATCCAAAAAAGCCCCAGAACCAGTAATTTTGGATTAATGGTGTTTTGACGAGAAATAAACTGTTGTGAATTTGTGGTGAGCAAAAGTATTTTAGTATTCATCATGAGATGTTTTCTGATTATGAAAAGAAATGTTTTCATTATATCAAATTCATCAGAGACCTTCATCTGATGATAAAGAGATTGGAAATGAAGTGCTAGGTGGTGGGAACTACAGATAAGACATTTCTATGCCATGATTGGGGGGGGTGGAGAGGTCTTATCAACTGATGGAACAAATTAATCAGTGTTGGTGGAGACTACGTTAAGATTTTAATATTTTATGTATATTCATTTCTTGCTTGTTTTATCTTTTAAAATCATTTGTAAATATTTTCCTAATATTCAACTTTTTTTTTTCAAGAATGAAATATAAACCTATTCACTGAGTAAATAAGTCTAAATACATTATTAATATTGTTCACAAACTAGATTTCTAAAGAATTATTTACCCAAAATTTTAAATAATGCTTAGCTTTTGTTACATCGCTACCAATCTGTCAGATAAACGATGGCCGCTTTTTGATATGCAAAAAGGTTACAATTTTTTATTAGTTCTTATATTAATCAAGCTGACTTACAATTTCAAATACTAGTTTAGATGAAATCCTAATGATTTTAATGAGCTTATAAAACAATTTATGTCTTATCCAATATGTAATACTAAAAATATAAACCTATTCATGAAATAAACAAATCCAAATATGCCTCTAAGATAACGTACATGTTCATTATCTTAGTAACATATTTAGATTTGTTTTTTCCACAAATAGATATATATTATTTCAGCATTACACATTTAATATACTAAAAATTATATACAAGCTCATTAAAATCATTACAATTTCATCAAAATTGGTATTTGGAACTATAAATGTCATGATTAATTTAAAAACAGAAATCTCCGCTTGTTATACTTATACACAAATCTATATATAAACACAAATGCATGTAAATACCTTTTATACTATATTTACAATGGCTATACTCTGCTTGCTACCATTGATGAGGTATAATTCCTAGTTTAGGGTAAACAAAAGAAGGGACTGCATGTGTCTTATAGGTTTCCTATCATTTCCAGCTGTACTGTGACATCCTGCCTCATGAGTAAGTCTGATGACTCTTCTGGCTGTACTTTGACAGCTTGCCTCATGTCAGCATTTGGTTCTAGCAACTTCCAGTCCTGAAGATAAATTTGTCTCATCAACTGCTTAGCTTAACTGCTTTTTCCTGGAGAATATCGATTCTGTCTTTTAGCTCTGTGACAGTAGTTCTCTGATCCTACCTTTTGACTATTTATTGCCAGATCCCCATTTTTAGTGGAATCATTTGGATTCATTGAGCACCATCTCTTGCCATTGGCTATGCGTTATCTATTTGTATACAGATTAGTTCAAAGTGATGAATGCTTAATCTAATCAAAATAAGATGGGATCTGGATTGATCCATTATTTGAAGGCAGGTGAGATGTGGCACTGTTAATAAAAAGTTTAATCTTTCCTAATATCCTAATATCAATGCTTGATTTATTACTGTATAGCAAACTGAAGATAAGATAAAAGCGGTCATTTTTTAATGATAGATTTAAGTTGATGTAACAAAAGTTGAGTATTATTTGCAAGCCATTTAAATGGTTTTTTAGGAATCTATCTTGCAAATTATCTTAGAAATGTATTTGACTTGTTTGGTCTGTGAATAGGTTTATATTTTTAGCATTACATATTTGATAAACTGTAACACTATTCAAGTGCTTGTTGAATTATCACTCAATATAAAATCTTGGTTACTACCTACTTCTACCTGATAGATTTCACCAGAAATCGTGGTTTATCGGGTGAGCTAGAGATTTCAAACAGCTAAACTTCCCTATACAAATGAAACATTGATTGGTTACAAATATTAATCCAGCACATTTGTCAATTTGTGATAAATATTTATTTACCACAACAAAATATGTTGTATGTTTGTTCTTACATTTTGTGTATGTTGTTTATTGTCTGTTGTCTTCATTGTATTTCATTCATGTTTGTTTTTATTGTGATCTATCCATAAATTTTATTACAATGCCCTCCATTGTTTGGTGCAATAATAGAATGAGACCTTTGGGGTTCAATGGTCACAATTCACAGCTCTGACATTTTGGATGCTCAAATTTCTTATGAATTCCCAAGTAATAGATTATTCAATTTTTTTATTTTATTATCAATGCTCAACTCGTGAAGGTAGGAATAGAATCCATTCTTGTATTTTATTCATTCTCGACATTGATACTAATTTTGGATTATCGTATGTCAATATTTTTTATTTTTGTGCTAGTGGTGTTGGCACTAGAAGTGACTAAATAAACTTCCTCACCAGTAGTGATTGATGCAATATATAGTTTTGTTTTTGTTGCCATAAATCAGACTTATCCAGAGTACCTAGATACAAGGTTGGCCCATTAATGTTAATGGAATGGATTAGTATTAGTGGAGTTGTATGATAAACAATTCAATACTATATGTAAAGGCATCTACAGTTCCAAAAATATGAAAAGAGGCTCAGAGCCTGCATAAAACTGAGGCACTAATGTAGAGCTTCAGCACTGGCAACGCATGTATACAATTGCATGAGAAATTAGTTTAGGTTCAAAATTTCAGATTATTAATTAGATAATAGAAAGAACCTTAAAAGCTTCTGAATACATAAGCATACTAATTCTACAGAAATGTTATCAAATTCATCATTTCCTTTATTTTGCTAGAATATCTTATATAAATGCAATTTATGCACTCTACTTTAAACACTTTTTAGCAAAAACCTTTTATTGTACATATATGCATACACAATCTTGTGTTTTGACTGCCCTGCAGTCTTCTTCAGAGCCATTTTTACTTCAAATTTTTTTTTAAAAATTAAAGTAAAAGTGGCTCTGAAGAAGACTGTAGGATAGTCAAAAGGTAAGATTGTGTATGGATATATGTACAATAGAAGATTTTTGCTAAAAGGTGTTCAAAGTAGAGTGGGTAAATTGCATACTAATTCTACCTTTGAATTTTCAAATTCCTCATGCCAAATGCTACAAGCCAGATATTGGTCTGGGAATGTGGATATAATCTAATATTGACTGATTTCTCAACATTACAAGAAGTAGCTTTGAAAGTAGGGTGAAAATATGCTGAGAGTAAGTAAAGGTGATCATGTGATTTTTGTCATCGATATCGTCAAGATATATTTTTTCAGTCTGAAATATGAATGACAGTTAATTCCAGGGTCTTTGTACTAGGATAAAAAATCATTATAAATTATCATGTAATGATTGGTTCTCCTTGGCAGATAACTGTTTTTGTATATTGATATTCAAATTAAAATTTAAAAATTAGAAACTACATTTTTTTTGTGTGTGTGCCAATTTGTTAAAATCACACTTTTTTTTTTTTTGCAATTAATAATTTTTGGTACATATATATGATTTTTGTTTTCATTTTTTTTCATCCATTCATGATCACTGTAATAAATATAGCAGCCAATGACCAGACTCCTCTTTTATTGGTTTAGGTGGCCTGTGATGATGTATATGTTGATTTTTGTTCTCATTACTGCAGTCATTTATGACTGATTTATTTCTGACCAGAAGGCTACTGGAAACAGACTGATTTCACAGGTAAAGATGTGAGCTTTGTGGACTTTTCGATGTTGTCATTTGTTTGTGTTGTATACAGTCTGCAAATATTGCAGGACTAATTTGGCACAGTTTTGTAAATTGCATATGTGAGTTGTGTAAGCAGTTTCACTTTTCACCTTTGTTTTTAATCTTGTCTGCATTTTATTGAATATTATACATTATAAATGGGAGCATTTAAGCGCCCTCTATTAGCTTATTATTTAACTGAGATATAAGATGTTATATAATAGCCAAATTTATGTATTAATGATGACAATATAAGGCTCAACCCACAGGATATGTTTCAGAGGATCCTCTTTCATCAGTCATGCTAATCCCCAATATTACTAATCACAAATTGGAATAGATAAATATTCTGAATGTGGCTTTTATGAAACATCCTATACCTTAGTTAAATAATGAGTTAGTAGAGGGCTCTTAAATGCTCAATCATTATTATAACTCTATAAAGCATTAATTACACAATTAGAAAGTATTATATTTGTTTATGTTATTTAAAATATTCAGATTTCGTTGAGAATGCCACCAACTAAAAAAAAATAAATGATCATTTCTTTGATTAATGTTTTTATAGGTATATGCATAAATAGTCAGTGACCACATAAATTGTGTATATGCAAAAGGTATTTTAACTTTGTTCTAAGGAGTGTATGCATATATCCATTCACACATATATGCATAAATATCTCTAATAGCAGAAACAAATTTTTTGTGCCGTTTACAGATAGTGTTATAATTCTAAAAGAAAATTACAAAAATAGTATATTTTATTTATATATTTCAATTTAAATTTTTTCTAATATTTTTAAACCAAAAGATATATTGCTTTTAGTGATAGTTTTTTGATCGCTAATTTTTATAGATATAAAATAAAAATGAGTGAACGGCTTTAAAGCTTGTGAGTTTATAAGATGTTTGAAAATCGGAAGGACCAGAAGTGGAATTCGTCTGAGGATTTTAAGCTCCTAAGTCTGATACTCTACATCTGCATTAGATCCTGCAAGGGGAATCCGATAACTTTTTTGCTTGGGAGTTTGTAAAAAGTTTGAGCACCGGAAAGAACAGAACGGGATCATGATCTGTGGATCTCAAACTCAAGAATCTGATACTAAACTATGAGGTTAAGTGAAGTAATATATAATTAAAGAATGGTTTAATGCAGCAGTAGACTGTCAGTCCCAAAAGTTAAAGATACCCGAATCCAACTCAGTTGGTGCAGCTAGTGCTAGAACATCACATGACTTTTTGAGTGACAAAGCATTCGAGTAAAAAAAAAAAATCCAAAAAATCAAATGGTCTATTGCTGAAAAAAATAATTGAATGATTTATTGCTCAGAAGTTAGTAAAAAGTTTGACTATTGGGAAGTGATGTAACTGGAATCATACTCTATAGACCTTGAACCTTGAAAACCATTACTCAGTCATGTCCCTAAATCCCACCTATATGATTTATCACAATGTCTTTTTGCTTGGTTTAGTGCGGTGGTAGCAAGGTCCTTGGATCAATTCCAGTGCCTACATCTCTCATGCACAAAATTCTTATAAACTCCCAGTCAATAAAGCCTTTCAACTATAACATATATATTTAGCACAGTAGTAGATTGTGGACTCAGGGTTGATAGTTCCTGGATCAATTCTCAACATAAATATAAAAATTAACTTGCTTTACATTAGCTCCGTCTGCCACTAATGTGAACAAGTGTAACATGACCTCAATTGTCCTTATGATTATATAAAGTACAACAGCCTCTAAGTAATCTCTTGTGATGCAAAATCTCTAACATCCCCTCCGCAGAAGGGCAGTGAAATTTAAAAAAATCACTCTCAGTGTAACCAATTATCAATAATGTTGTCTTAACTTATAACTTTTTATTGTTTAGTAATCATATGGATAAATATAAGCAAGTTACCTAAATGTTAAAAAATGTGAAAAAATTTTCAAATGGCTTCCATCCAGAATTTCAACCCTATGGGGACATGGTCGATGGGTATGGTAGTACAGGCAGTGAATCTTAAATTTGTAATCACTAACATCACATGTTTTATTTTTATTCAAAAGGTACAATTATAAAAATATTATGATCACAACAAAATATAAATCCATATATAAATTCATTTATTTTTAAGCCATTTTGTTCAAATTAAATATTGCTAAAAGTTCAAAATAAAGATCCAGCAATAATATATTTAAATATACGTAGAGACACCAAAACATGTAATGATCGATCACCATTTCCCATGCTTTCACAAGCTGTTAATAATAGTAATGTGATATGATGTGATGTATTATGGCCTTAAACGAAGTCAAGAATATCTCAGCAATTATGCCCAGATAAACTTCTTAGCCACTTTATTTTACATTCCCCACTCTAAATTTACCCATAATCTGCTCTATCCCATTTCCACAACATAATTTTTGTCAACTCTATAACCTTTATATCTAAATCCCCCTTATCTTTTCCCAAACCCAGCATAAAAACCAATAATTCACTTTCTGTATAATCACTCTTTTCATATTTATTTTTCCACAACTTTATTATATGTACCCTTTCTGTTTTCAAACATTTACATTCAATTAACAAATGCCTAATATTTTCTATTCCTGCCTTACATAATTTACAAAATAAATCACCCATATTTTTCCCATTTACATGTATATTCTTTTGTAGCTAAAGATCCCGTTCGAGCCTTAAACAATAAACTACTTTCCTTACTATTATCATATATTAACTCACACCTAATATTCTGTTTATTTCTATATATATTTAAACTCTTTTTACTCTCCATACTATTTCTCCATCTCTCTAACTCCCTAGTCTTTATTAATAAATTTATTCTTTTATCCCATTTCTTACTACTATAACACTCAATAATCCTCTTAACACAATCATCCCATCTTTTGTACAAATATATTGATATAAATTCTTTATCCAAATCTTTTGCATACCGCATTACCTTTCTCACCCATCTTGTTACCTGCCCTTTACTCATAACCCAATTAAATACTATTTTAGCTATTCTTTTATTATCCATAAACTGCAATCTACCATACATTTTCATTTTACTTTTTGCATCTCTCATATGAAAACTTAACCATCCCATTTCTCCTTGAATTGCCTCCCTTGCTGTCCATACTTCTGCATTCAATGCATGTCTTCTTACTTCCCTTTGAGCTTTTTCTAAATAATCTAATATCTTTTTACTAACGTATAATGCATCATTACCATATGTTAACCCTGCTACTGCAACTCCTTTCCATATAATTCTAGCTACATCATATTTATTATATGAAAATACTGTTAATTTCTTTATCAATCCCTTTCTTTCTTTGCTTCATTTATCAATTTTTTCTCCCATTCATCCAAATAATTTTTCTGATTACTTAAAATAATTCCCAAATAACTATATCTATTCACCACACTTAACTTAATATCTCCCTATAAAAATTCTACATCTTCTCTTTCCCCAGTATTAACCACCATTATATTTGATTTTTCTTCACTAAATTTAATCCCTATCTCTTTACCCACCCTTGCACATGTCCTCAACATAACTTCCATATCTTCTCTTTTTTTCTGCACACAAAAATATATCATCAGCAAAAAAAAGACCTGACAAAATATATACTCTTTTACTACCTATTAACGGTATCTCTATCCCTCTTCCTAATCTTTCTATTGCTCTTTCCATTCCACTCAAATACAAACTTTCCATACAGTAGTGCCACCTAGTAGCAAACTTTCCATATAGTAGTGCCACCCAGTGCAAGTCATAATAATTAATGGGTGCAAGAAGGTATGTGCATAAAATTTCTATCCAGTGCCTACTCATCCAATATCCTCAGAATAGTTTTTAGCTCATAGTTTTCATCATTGAGAAGAGTACTGTACCTAAATCGTAGGATATAATGCAACCCTCTTACATCTATTGATTACTAAGGCTTTCACTGTTTGGCACAACTGTATGGAATGTTTTTTACTATTTTACATAGAACCACTTTAACATACTACACATGTATATGTAAACCTGTTTCATGGAACGAACATGCTTCAAACGCATTACAAACTAAAGGTCAGATAAAGGAAATCTTTTATCTGATAAAATGAATCAGCATTGATATTGCAAAAAAGTAGGCATATTTAAGGGCTTTTTTTTTTAAAAAAAAATGATACTTTGTTCTATGAAATAGTATTTTATAGTCTTAACATTATATTTGATCAGTTATACAATCATGTGTTGTAAAAATCACATATAAATGTGTAGTTCCTTATGCAACCAAATATTTCATATATACACAACTGTCTCAATACAGTTAATATATTACATCAGTGTTCATCTGATAGGCAGGATTAAGATGAAAAGATTTGCACAAAACATTTCGGAATGAGTATTACTATCTAGGAATGGGAGATATCATTAAAAAGTTAAACAGAATTTTTACTGAAATGTATTACTGATCAATTTTACGTTTGTTTTCGTAATTTTTAGTATAAAAAAATCCCATTTTAAAATGTCCCATTTATTGTCTTAATTATTTTAGATTACAGTATTAATGTTAAGCAGATATGATAATTGACGGGAAATGAATGTCTTTGGCTTTGTATAACTTATAAATCTGACTATTACTTATGAGTGTTATAATAATGATTATGATTAAACAAATAAATTGCTAGTCATTTTCAAGTATCTAAATTACCTTCCTTAAGATCATTTTCTTTTCAGATCTTATTTTGTTATATAATGCAGTTTCATATATATTTAGATCATAATATTGAAGCCTACTCTTTTCTCGAGTTACTTTCACTTTAAATGAGAAATTAATTGAAAATAAATTAAGAAATAAATCTTGAAAGTGACTGTAGTATATGGTCTAAATAAAGATGGAAATGTATAAATTGAAATGATAGTAATTCTAGAAAGGAATAGATATGGAAAATGAATATAGATGTAGTCCAAACATAGTTGGAGATGTTTAAATTAAATTGAAAGTAGTTATAGAAAGAAATAGATCTTAAAGTTGACCATAGATATGACCTAAATGTAATTGGAGGTTCATAAGTTGAAGTGAAAACAACTGTAGAAAGGACTAGGCCTTGAAAACAATCATAGCATCTCATTTAAATGTAGATGGAATTGTATAAATTGAAGTGAACATAACTGTCTAAAGAAATAAATCTTGAAATGATTATAGATATGGTCTAAACATAAATAGAGATATATGGTGATATGTGTATTCAGATAAGACAATTTGTAAAACACAAAAAAGAGTATATGTGGAAGATATTATAATTTTGGAGTTGATTTTTTTTTTTAATCATGAAATACACCTGGGTCTCTTTTTACGCAGACTTATTTAACACGATTTCGAAGTTACGCGATTCATGTTTCACCGGAAGTCGAACTCCGATAATGCGCTATTACTTTAAATAATAAATTTCGTGCACTTATGTTATATTGAAAGTAATAGCACATTATTGAAATTCGACTTTCATCTTAGTAATTTCAATATTCTCAGTGCTTTATAATAGTAAGATTTTATGCAATAATGAAATTAAAATCATGATTTTCACATTTTATGTATACACACATTAAATTTTACAAGATTATAATGTAAATTTGTTCAAACATTGTGCGTGTTAATTTTGCATTTTAAATCGCATTCTGTTTTTGCTTTTTAAAAAAGAACGTAATCAATTATTAATCATTTAGTTTCCACAAGTTTATTTTTAAAAGGTCAGTAATAGCAGTGGGCACAATTAAATTTGACAATTAAAAATTAAAATCTGATTTTTAAACGGAATTGAAAATTAAAGACAAAAATAAGAATTTAATTTTTAGTTGGTAGTTTCATAAACAATTAATAAAATCGTCTCAAAGATTAATTATTAATTACGTTGTCACCAGAAAACCGTTGACACAACATGAGTGTGAAGTTGGCGCTAGTTGTTTGCAAACGAACGTGTTTTTCAGCAAATAGCTATAATAATTAAAACGTGTATAAAAAAATGTAAATTACTGTACTGTAAATTATGCATAAAAATATATTATTTTGAATAAAATTAAATATTATAGTTAAAAAAAGTTTGTATTGTATCAATTTTTTTCAAATTTGAAATTTTTTATTAGTCATATTTTATTTCCTTATTTTTTTTTTGCGCGAATTTTAAAGTAATTTTACGTTGGTGCTTTGCTTTTACGCGAATTTTGAAAAATCACAGACGGCATCCCCCCTTTTTCTATGTAAGCTACGTCTATTTTTGCGCGTATTTTCTGAGGAACCTATCTATCGCGTAAAATGAGACCCAGGTGTATATAATAATGTGGATATTCTCAATTTTTTAGTTAAATTCACAAGTAATTTTTAAAAGCAAAAAATCTTGAAATTCTGTTGGTACTGTTTGTTTAAGCAGTTCCTTGAGTAGCTGAATGCGGTAGCAGAATGAGAGATCAAAGCGTTATAAGTTCCTACATTTGTTACTCAAATGATATCCTAATCTAGTTGTTTGTTATTAATTATTTTTATTTACATTTTTTTTAAAGAAAATTGAATGTTTATGGGGCAAGAATGCTAGCAAATTTCTATGTGATATATAATGATTAAAGACTTTTATCAGTTCAAGATATAAATGCAACAATAATTTTATTTATGCATGAATAAATCCAGTTGTCAGTAAAACTGTAAAAAGTAATGGTTGTATATCTTAATTTGTTATAAGAATATTAACTTTGCATGAATAAATAAGTTAATGCACCTTTAATTTAATTTATTCACGTAACAACTAAATCTGAAAACATTACTACATTAATTCACAAATCGAATTCTCAATGAATCTTTAACTTTTATTTAACCCAATTTCTCATATTAAGGCATTATTTGAACGTTTATGTAAATTATGTTTCGGAAATTTGACTTGCAAATTATTAGAAAAATGTTTTTGGGTTTTGTTATTCTACAAATAGGTTTATCATATCAGTATTACATATTTGATAACGCTTAATTTATTTTTGAGCTTGTTCAAAGCATAGAATTGAACTTTGAATCAGATCTAAATATATTTCAAAGAGGTGTCAACTTTGAACATTGTGTTTAACACCATTTTTCTATAGCTGTCAAATTATGCAAAAAAATTTGGGCAAATCCCTACAGCAGATGAAAGAACTTATTGTTGAGGTGCATTTATACTGTAGAGTGATTTGCCAATAGTTCCATGTAGTGCAGCAGCTGAAAAAAATGTATTGCACACAATAACTGGGGCTAACAACTTCTTAAAAATTATTTCAAATGATGAAAATCCATTTTTCATTTTCTCTAGGACTTGATGCAAAGTGTATTATATGTTGGACATTATCATCATTATTGAAAACTCTCATAGGATATATGCAAAGTGTTTCATATTACATTATTTAAACACATCATAAAGTATGATCTTTGAGGCAATAACTTCCACATTTCAAAATGGTTTGATATAGATCAGTGAAGTAATGGATGACAGACTCAAGAGCTAATAGTTCTGGGTTGAAGGTCAGTCTTTCAGTATCAAATGTCACGTCCTCAAAATACCTATTTATTTGATTATTTTTCCCTATATAGGCTATTATAATAGGTAATACCCTCAAGAACTAATGGTTCCCCGATTGAAAATTGTCCAGATATTTTCCAAGGCTCAAATGTCACATGATCTCTCAAGCACCTATTCATTTGATATTTTTTCTCTGTGATGTTTAGTGTAATGACAGAGCAAAGAACTCAAGAATTAATGACTCCTGGAATGAAAGTCAACTTGCTACTATGGTGCTTCTATATCACATGACCTCAAGCAACTATTTACTTATTTTTCCCTAGGTAGTTTAATGTTACGATAGAATCATGGCTTTGAGTAAATTACTGGGGTTGAAGGTCAACTTATTGTTTCCCATACTGAAATGTTGCATGATATCTTAGGTAATTATTTGTTTGCTTATTTTTCCATGTGTAATTTAATGTGATGACAGTGTTGGGCTCCAAAGCTGGCGATTTTTGGATTGAAACTTAATATCCAAAGATTACATGACCCTCTCAGCAATTAGCCTATCCATTATTGTTTTAATGTATCATCATAAGTTAAAGCATATGGTAATCACTGTGATAACTCCAGACAGCTAATGAAACTGGTGGTTTAGTCTTAGCAAAATGAATATCCTATGAAGGTCGGAACAATAGTATCATGTTTTTCTCATGTATTCATTCTACCATTGAACAATTCATAGTAAACATGATTAATCAGTACATATAGTATTATAGTATACCCCATTTCGAGACCTGCTTTTGACTTTTATCTTTAAATAGAGATTTTACAACATGATACCATATGGTTACCATTGATTACTCAAGTTCACAATAAATGATCCTAGAGTAGAATGAAGAGGTCTTGACAAAGTCATATGGGCAAGTATTAACCTTTCTAATCAAAGAATAGAAGCAGTCTGCAGGTGACATTAAACTGAGATTTCTAAAATACATAGAAACTGACAGTGACAAATTTTTGTAACTATGCAAATGTGTTATCCTGGGTTCAAAACTCTTTAGGGTTTAAAAATTCAAGCTGTTAGCTTGAATAGTACAAAAGAGTAAAGATGGCTCCAGATGCATAAGTGCATTAGTTTCATCTTTGTATCCTAGTCCTCATTTATGAAGTTAAAAGCCAAAAACTGATTTAGGAATGGGGTTGCTATAGAAGTGAATCATCTGTATGGAAAAATGTATTATTCTATATGGAAGTGAGGCTTAGAAGCTGTAAGTAAGAGACATGTGAATTAGGAATTGAAATGATATCATAGAGTGATATACACTGATAAGAAAAACAAGAAAAAATAAACAAAATAATAAATATATGTACTCTTCAAATAAGCACCATATACAAATCAGTTCTGCTAGCAAGAAATTGTTTTAATACTGTATATGTTTTAACTTCTCAACCAGAAGATAGATGGAGTCACTAGCAAACAAGACATTACAATCTAATAATAAAAATAAATAATCAAATGTCTTTATTGCTCATGAGTTCATAGCCTGGAAGTGTAAGAACTGGAATTAAGGCACTTTGTCCCTGGGAATGTATGAGTGCGCTATGCCATGCAGGTCAGTTGCAAGTGGTTAGACTGCCATTGTTTTTATTCCCTTAATACAACTTTTAAATTGCATCTAATGAGGGTTTTCATCAAAATATGTTGTATTTCGGATTGAATGATTTTTTTTTCCAGCTGTGAAATCTTGAAATGCAAAACATTCCTCAGTACTTTACATTAAAGATGTTTTCATATGATTACTTGATTGTTGAGATCATGTGACATCAAAGAACCAACTTGCTAATCTATATCAGTTCTGACTCAATTTGTGAGATTGTGATCATTTTATTCTGCTTTGGATAGCGGTGCCTCTGTTTCAATAGTCAGAGCAACTGGCTAGAAAAAAAAGATTAACCACTAAAAATATCACATGACTCTATCTCATAATTTCACATTACATATTGGCAGCACACTTTTTCACCAACTCTATGCCGTTTACTATATACTTTAGTAAGTAATAATAGATTCAAGATGATACTGCTTAATAAATTTCTATATTGCCCTGTCCTATGCTAAGGATATTAGATAAGACAATACAGAATAGGGGATTATTAAGCACTCCCATCTGGCATCTATTATTATTTATTTAAGCTTAAAATGAGTGGCATAGAAATGGTGACAAAGTATGCCATTAGAAAAAAGATCCTATGATTGATTCATAAAAAATATAATTGCTCCTTTATTCAGTTTAGAAATTAACTGCTATATTTATTAATTATAAATGGTTTCATGAACTGTGCCTTTGACATTATATTCTTTTATAAAAGTCTTAACTGATCACAGCTTATCGTGAGGCAATCACTAATGGTCCAAATTAACTAATGTATGAATTGTGTGACTTACATGAGATATTCAACATAATTAGCCAATTGTGTGCAACATGGGTTAGGCCACTTTGTTTTTGATCAGTGGGTGATTAATTGAGATTGATTTCTAATATTTAAATATATTTTAAATTCATATTTTTTGGGAAAAACGACACATCAAACCCATTTTTTTGGTACTTTCATATTTTCTATCTGACCGCTTCTTGTCAGCCATTTTGTTTTAAGTTATAAAAATAATTATAGTTTCATAGGCCTTCAACTGGGAATAAAAGAAAAATTATTTGTTTATTTTTTATTTTGTTTTAATTATAATATTTACAATTAACCCTAACCTATGAAATGTTATAATTATTTTTATAACTTAAAACAAAATCGCTAACAAGAAGCTGTCTGATCCTGTCTGATAGAAAATACGTAAATACCATTTCTTTTAATAATAGCAACAAATCATCAAGCTTCCAACTTTAACTTTAGTGCCATCTACGGTAAGTTTGAATAATCAATGGTTACGATGTATACAAAATCATCTTCCAGTCTTGCATTGGTGGTCGAGAGGTCAGCACAACTGCCTTGCACTTGCAGGCAGTTGCCTGGGTTGCGGGTTCGCATCCCGGCCGATGCTATGACACTTAAAAAAAAAAAAAACTCTCATCTCCAGAATGAGTTCTCGCTATTGCCTTTATTAATGAGTTTTGGTATTCAACTTTGAATCACAAGTCTTAATGACAAAGTCAAAGCCAAAAGGCAGTCTTCTGATGGGGGTTTAAACACTAAGCATAGGGATTTTATTTGTATGGTGATCAGACTTACACTAGATGGCGCTAGTGTAACGAGAACATGTGAGGTGTGGGTTAATTTATGGGGATAAATTAGTAAGGAAAGTAGTTTATGTGGCTAAGGCTGGGGAACGAGGATCTTTAGCAATTTATAGGGAGATATTACACGTTAAATGGTAAAAGATGTGAGTGATTTAGTCTGCAAGTTGTGTAAAGTAGGCATAAAAAATATTAGGTTGACTGTTACTTCAATTGATAAATGTTTGGAAGCAAAGAAAGAGTACAAATAATTGACAGTATATGGATAGGTTAAATATGAACAAAGTAATTATACAGAAAGTGAGTTCATGTGGTTTTTACGTATTGATTTGGGAAAAAATTAGGGGATTTAGAAAAAGCTCAAAGGGAAGTAGGAAGACATGCATTGAATGCAGAAGTATGGACAGCAAGGGAAGTAATTCAAGTGAGAAATGGGATGGTCAAGTTCATATGAGGATGCAAAAAGTAAAATGAAAATGTTGGGTAGATTGCAGTTTATGGATAATAAAAGAATAGCTAAAATAGTATTTAATTGGGTTATTAGTAAAGGGCAGGTAACAAGATGGGTGAGAAAGGTAATGCAGTATGCAAAAGATTTGGATAAAGAATTTATATCAATATATTTGTACAAAAAATGGGATGATTGTGTTAAGAGGATTATTGAGTGTTATAGTAGTAAGGAATGGGATAAAAGAATAAATTTATTAATAAAGACTAGTGGGTTAGAGAGATGGAGAAATAGTATGGAGAGTAAAAATAGCTTAAATATATATAGAAATAAACAGAATATTAGGTGTGAGTTAATATATGATAATAGTAAGGAAAGTAGTTTATTGTTTAAGGCTCGAACGGGATCTTTAGCTACAAAAGAATATACATGTAAATGGAAAAATATGGGTGATTTATTTTGTAAATTATGTAAGGAAGGAATAGAAAATATTAGGCATCTGTTAATTGAATGTAAATGCTTGAAAACAGAAAGAGTACATATAATGAAGTTATGGAAGAATAAATATAAAAAAAGTGATTATCAGAAAATGAATTATTGATTTTTATGCTGGGTTTGGGAAAAGATAAGAAGGATTTAGATATAAAGGCTATAGAATTGACAAAGATTATGTTGTGGAAATGGGATGGAGCAGAATATGGGGAAATTTAGAGTGGGGAATGGAAAATAAAGTGGCTAACAGGTTTATCTGGGCATAATTGCTAAGATATTTTTGACTTCGTTTAAGGAGAACCCACAATGCATCACATCATCAGTACAAAAAAAATTATGTAATTTAATACAATGGGTTTAGTAAAGAAATTAACAGTGTTTTCATATAATAAATATGATATAGCTAGAATTATATGGAAGAGAGTTGCAGTAACAGGGTTAACATATGGTAATGATGCGTTATGTGTTAGTAAAAGGGTTTTAGATTATTTAGAGAAAGTACAAAGGAAAGTAGGAAGGCATGCATTACATGTAGAGGTATGGACAGCAAAGGAGACAATTCAAGGAGAAATGGGATGGTCATGTTTTTATATGAGAGATGCAAAAAGTAAAATGAAAATGTTTGGTAGGTTGCAGTTTATGGATAATAAAAGAATAGCCAAAATAATATTTAATTGGGTTATGAGTAAAGAGCAGACAACAAGATGGGTGAGAAAGTAATGCAGTAGGCAAAGAATTTGGATAAAGAATTTATATCAGTATGCTTTATAAAAGGTGGGATGATTATGCTAGGAGGATTGTTGAGTATTATAATGGTAAGGAATGCGATAAAAGAATAGATGCATTAATAAAGAATAGGGAGTTGGAGTGATGGAGAACTAGTATGGAGGGTAAGAAGAGTTTATATATAAAAGTAAACAGAACATTGGGTGCAAGTTAATTTATGATAATAGTAATGAAAGTAGTTTATTGTTTAAGACTCAAATGGGATCTTTAGCAACAAGAGAATATACATGTAAATGGAAAAATATGGGTGATTTAGTTTGCAAATTGTGTAAGGAAGATATAAAAAATATTAGGCATTTGTTGATTGAACTTGCCTCACAGCTTTGATCATCTAGTGAACAACCTTCATACTGTGATTCAGCTTTGACATTAAATTGTTATCTCTTTTTATCTCCAACTGGAACTGTCTATTTGTAGCCAGATCCCCTTCCATAATGAAAGCAATTGGATTCACTGAATATCATTTCTCATTGGCTTGTTTCTCCCATTGGCTGTATGTTATTTGTTCATATATTTATTGGTCCATGGTTATGAATGTTCGATCAGACTAAGATAACATGGAATCTGAACTAGTCCATTATATGAAAGTAAGTTGAGACATAACCTATTAGCAGCTTTATTTCTTGCAATTAGTATTATTTATCTCCTTTGTTTTTATCAAATTTTTGCTTTCAGCTTTTTGCTCATTTGATAACTGCCCAATGTTTCCTCTGGTGTGCCTGCAAGAATATCACAGTGTAATATATTAGATCTAGACATACAAATTTTTTGTTTAGGGCTATCAGCAATTTAATTACATATTTATATAATATTGAACAAATTTAATGGGACCCTATTTACTAAATTCCTGATGGAAATTGCAAAATAAATTACGTCACTCAACTTCTAAGTATATTTTTTATTAAATAACAAGAGAGAGATTACAAAATACAGATATTTTACATATCAATAAAATTCAATCAAATATTGTAATGAGGAAAATTGAGAAATCTCAAAAGTTGTGAAATGAAAGATAAAGATACCATCATCCTTCTGAATTGGAATCTCTCCAGATCTTGGTATTTTCTTATCTATTTTACAGAGACAATCAGACATGTAATTAAAAGTATATAATAATTAAAAAATTAAATTCAACTTTTTACAGACTAATTTGAATCTTTAATTAAAAGTTTGCTCATTCTCATTACTCAGGTCATAATTAGATATTAATTAGTAATAATTATATAGCAGTTAAGTAGAATATATTTTATATTCCTCACATATGATGTGATATGAATAAAAAATACTTTGACTTAATAATTTTTTATATCTATATTCTTTTTTACAAGATTTTTTTTAATGATCTCTAGATAGGTGCTTTGAAATAAATATGAAAATTGATAGAAGGCTTTGATTTATATGAGTTATTCATCATCATCATCATTTTCAACCATTATCAATCCAATACAGAATGAAGATTTTCATGTTTAGTCTATTTTCTCTGAGCTCTAGCCCCTCTTTTTACATCAACCCAGCAGCACACTTCCCTATGTGATCCATCCATCTCATGTGTAGTCTCTTTCTAGATCTTCTACAATCTCTTGAAATCCAGTATTAAGATTTTAACTTCCCATCTATTATCATCTCTTTTAACAATATATTCAAGCCAACTCTACTTCAATTTTTTAATTCTTTCAATGATGTCAATAACACCTGCTTGTTCTCTCACTATTTGTTTTTGGACTCTTTTTGTTATTCCCAAGATGCATCTCTTCATATTTTGTTGAATAGTCTAAAATCTTTGTTAGAGTCCAATTCACAGATCCGTTAGTAAGAACTGGTAACATTTATTAAAAATCTTTTCAAATACTTAGGCATATTTCCTTTTAATATTAAATTATTTCTACCAAAAGCACTCCAACCACTTTAATTCTATGATTAATTTTATCGATTGTGTTTCCATCTGCAGTAATAGTCGTATCAAGATATTTGTAGTTATTAACTTCTTCTAACTCATCAATTATTATTTTTTTCTTTTGAGCAAATCCATTGAACATTACTTTAATCTGATAACTCTTGCAACATTTCCTGAAACTCTAAAGCATTATTTGCAAAAATAACTTTTTTTCTGCAAAATCTAGATGATTTCAATAATCTCCATATACTTTTATTTCCTTAGCTTCCCATTTCAATCCTCAAAATACTTTTTTGCAAAACTGTTGTAAAAAGTTTTGGAGATATGTAACCCTGTTGTACACCCTTCTTAATGTTAATCTTTTTAATATCATTATGTAATCTAGTTATTGCTGTTGCATTTTTATAAATATTCTTCAGAATGTAACAATATTTTGGGTCTATAATCACCAAAGAAATGCTTATAGAATCAAATGCCTTTTCATAATCTACAAATCCAAAGCATAAATGGCAACTCATATTCATTGGTTCTGTTATATAATGAGCATGCTAATAGCTCTTTACAAACTTTTCTGAATAGCCCTATCCTCAGACCAGTTTCTAGCTCTGGCTGTCATTAATGAGGTGCTAGGATAATCAGGTATTAGATTTAAAAATACCAGGTCAAGCCCCAGCATTTATCTACTAGTTATCTATTAAGAAGAAAATGTTCAGACATCCATATGGCTTTAAATTCTAGCTATCCACCTTAAATAACCATATGGGGCTCATTGGTGACAGCCAGAGCTAGAAACTGGTCTGAAGATAGGAATATTCAGAAAAGCTTGTTAAGAGCTATTAGCAAGCTCATTATATAACATTTGTAATACAAGCTTATTAAATTAAATCATGTGATATATGACTTGATTCCCTTGTTATTCATTAGTTCTCTCTGTAACTTCTCTCAAGACTTTAACATGATACACTGTATTAAAAGCACTTTTAAATCCAGCTTGTTCTTTTAGTTGGTTCAAATCCAATGTTCACTGTAGACAAGTTGTAATTAATTATTACTTCCTAATTAGCAAGATATGCAACAAAGATAATTTGAAATAGAAAATATGTTTATGTCATGTCTTAATTCAAAAGATTGATTTAATTAATGAAAAGTATTAATTTTTGCTTGAGCAGGAATATAACTGCTAACATTATTTCATACTGTGAATACCACTTTAAACTCCATACTCAATTTCAGTGCATAAAAATGCTTTTATATATATATATAGTCTGGGTGGAAGTGGAAAACAATGTTCTTTGTGCAACATTTTGCATTATGCATTAATTGGCTTTAAAAAGATGTTTAATTAAATAAAAATAAATTGTTGTATTGCTGGAATAAAAGCTATTGCATGGCCCAAGGCTTTAACCAGGAATAGGCAGTTTTACATATGATCTTCCAGAGATATTAATTCAAATATAAAATTGAAATGAAAAATAGTCTTGCACAGAGAAAGCGATCATTTTCTGTACATAAGCTACTACATCAGTAGCAAACTCTCCATAGAATAGTGCAAGCCATAGATAGATGCAAGAAACTTTCTTTCATCCATTGATTACTATGACTTGCACTAGGTGGCATTACTGTATGGAAAGGTTTTAGAATAGATACCCAGTGCAAGCCATAGATAGATGCAAAAAACTTTCTTTCATCCATTGATTACTATGACTTGCACTAGGTGGCATTAAATTGCATCCATTGATTACTATGACTTGCACTAGGTGACACTACTGTATGGAAAGGTTTTAGAATAGATAAGCATATAGAAGATAATTAATTATAGTTACACAAATTACAGATATGAGTAAGAATGCAGGTAGATCAGTTGTATATGGTCCTTATAGATATAAGGAAGGTATATGTTAGAATAAATAGAAATAGATTATGGGTAAGTTCAGTAAATTTGGGAATGAATGAAGTTTTAGTGGATCTAATTAAGAGATTGTATGAAAAATAATTACAATTAAAAATGGGGTGGACTAAGGCAAAGATAGCAAATGTCACTGTTTTTTTATATTATATTTTAGAGAAATGGAGAGAGCAATAAAAATACTAGGAAATGGGGTAGAGATATCATTAATAGATGACAAGGGAGTGTATACATTATCAGGTCTTCTATTTTCTGATGATATCTTTTAGTTCACAGATAGTAGGAAAGATATTGAAGTTATGCTGTAGGTATGCACAAAGATGGGTAAAGAGATGAGGATTAAATTTAGTGAAGAAAAATCAAAAGTAATGATGACAAATGCTGGGTAAAGAGAAGAGAAATTTAAATGTGAAATCATCTTAGGTAATCAGAGAAATTGCTTGGATGAATGGAAGAAAAATTTGATAAATGAAACAAAGAAAAGAAAGGAGCTCATAAAGAAATTGTTTTTTCATATAATAAATATGATGTAGCAAGAATTGTATAGAAGGGAATGGGAGTAGTGGGATTACTTTATAATAATGATGCATTATGTGTTAGTAAAGGAGTTCTTTTAGGAAGACATACATTAGATGCAGATGTGTGGATGTCAAAGGAGATGTTACTTTATAATAATGATGCATTACGTGTTAGTAAAGGAGTGCTTTTAGGAAGACATACATTAGATGCAGATGTGTGGATGTCAAAGGAGTCAATTCAAGGAAAAATGGAATGGTCAAGTTTTTATATGAGAGATGCAAAAAGTAAAATGAAAATGTTCAGTAGATTGCAGTTTATGGATAATAAGAGAATAGCCAAAATAGTATTTAATTGGGTTATGAGTAAAGGACAGGCAACAAGATGGGTGAGAGAGGTAGTGTGGTATGCAGAAGATTTGGAAAGGCCAGTATAGTTATACAAAAGGTGGAATGATTGTGTTAGGAGAATTGTTGAACATTATAATGGCAAGGAATGAGATAGAATAGATGCATTAATAAAAACAGGGAGCTGGAGAACTAGTACAGGTAGTAAAAAAAGTTTTAAATATATGCATATAGAAGTAAACAGAATATTGGGTGTGAGTTAATTTATGACAGTAGCAAGGAATGTAGTTTACTGTTTAAGGCTTGAACAGGATCATTAACAACAAGGGAATATACACCTAAATGGAGAAATGTGAGTATTTAGTCAGCAAGTTATGTAAGGAAGGTATAGAAAACATTAGGCATTTGTTAACTGAATGTAAATGCTTATAAGCAGAAATGGTGCAAATAATGAAGTTATGGAGGAATAAACAAAGTCATTATACAAAATGTGGTTTCTTGGTTTGGAAAAAGATAAGAGGGAGTCTAGATTTAAAGGACATAGAATGGACAACGGTGATGTTGAGGAAATGGGATGATATGGAATAAAGTTAGGGTGGGAAAGGGAAGGGACAATGGCTAACAAATTTCTCTGGGCATAGTGACTGAGAGATTCCTGACTTCGATAAAGGAAATGTCATAGCATCACATCGCACTGTCACAGACAACATTGTTTTTTGTAAACTTCATTTTGTTAAATTTTTATAAATTCCTCTCACAAATATTAAATAAATTATACTGAATAAGAACTTAGCTATTTGTAAGCTGGCAACAATTAAAAATTCTGCTCAATGGTCCCTGGTTCATATTCTACTAGTGTGCAATAATGATATGATGTACTATCTAATTATAACACTTAATTCTTCAGCTCACATAATATATAATAAAACAGGAACCGCTTTCTGCCCTAGTTCATCTATAATCTTGAGTATCATTGGTTACTCCCAGCCTTGAATCAAAGGCAACAGCCAAAAACCATCTAAGGATAAGGGGCTTTAAATTGCTGTAAGGCAATAATAACTATGATTACCCAAATTTACAGCAGCTCACACTAGAGTAGAGGATTGCTCTTATTTTCATATTACAGCTTACATCGGTGTGTAGATGTCTATTTCAATAGGAGTGTCTTGCTAGCATTCAACTTTTCTGTTAATTATTGCATTTTTAAAAACAGTAATTTTGAAGGATCCTCCATGATTGCTACAATGCAGGGTTAACAGTTTAAGTAATTGTAAGAAGGTTAACTCAATGACAGGAGTGATGGGTTCAGGAGCAAAAGGCTCTTCACTGGTTTCCAACTGAGAAAAGTAAAAAAAAAAAAGATTCACCCAATGAGTGCTTAAATGTCACAAAACGTTTTATGGTAACTAGTTTGGTGAGGGGAATGGGCCCATGACATTCAAGTGCAAAACAATTTTCTTTTACTTTTGTCAGTTGGAAGTCACTTTATACTTTATCCATTTTTCTTATTATTAGACCAAAACATCTTGGAATTACTGAAATTACAATTTTATTTTCCTCTAAAATTATACTCACACATAAAATAGATTCTGGTATCAATTCTTTGTGCGATTTAATGCAGCAGGAGAATTGCAGACCCTGGAACTCAAAGTCCATGGATTACAGCCCAGTTCATCACTTCTGATTGAACTTTTTATGAACTGAATAATAAACTATTAAATTACTATATGTTTTCTGAATTCCCAGCATGCTTTGCTGCAGTGGTAGAGTGGCAGACTCTGGAACTCAAGGTCTCTGGATCGCAACCCATATATGGCATTTTTGATGCTTGAACTTCTTATGAACTCCTGAATAATAAACCATTCAATTATCATATTCTTTCTAAATTCCCAGTATGCTTTGCTGCAGTGACAGACCCTGGAGCTCTAGGTCCACGGATCACAGTCCAGCTCTATCACTGATGCTTGATCTTCCTCCTAAGTAATAAACTATTCAGTTACTATAGTCTTTCTGAGTTCCCAGCATGCTTTGCTGCAGTGATAGAGTAGCAGATTCTGGAGATCAATGTTCATGGATCACAGCCTAGATCTGTCACTTCAAATTCTTGTACTCCTTGTAAACTCCTAAATAATAAACCATTCACTTAGTATTTTCTGTCTGTTCCCAGCATGCTTTGCTGCAATGGTGGGATGGCAGATTCTGGGGTTCGAGATCCATGAATTGCAGACCGGTTATGTCACTTCCAATGCTTGAACTTCTTACAAATTCCTGAATAATAAATAAATGATTACATTCTTTCTGAGTTCCCAGCATGCTTTGCTGCAGTGGTAGAATGGCAGACCCTAAAGGTCTAAGTTCATAGATTGCAGTCCAGCTCTGACACTCTGATGCTTGAACTTCCTTCTAAATGATAAACCATTTAATAACTTTCTAAATTCGTAGCATGCTTTACTGCAGTGACAGACCCTGGAGCTCTAGGTCCATGGATCACAGTCCAGCTTTGTCACTGATGCTTGGTCTTCCTCCTAAGTAATAAACTATTCAATTACTATAATCTTTCTGAGTTCCCAGTACACTTTGCTGCATTGGTAGAGTAACAGAGACTGGAGCTCAAGGTCCACGGATCACAACCAAGATCTGTCACTCTGATGCTTGAACTTCCTTCTGACCAATAAACCATGTAATTACTGTCTATAAATTCCCAGCATGCTTTGCTGCAGTGACAGACCCTGGAGCTCTAAGTCCATGGATCACAACCAAGCTCTGTCACTCTGATGCTTGAACTTCCTCCTTCTAAATAATAAACCATTCAATTATTATATTCTTTTGAGTTCCCAGCATGTTTTGCTACAGAAATCAATGTCCATAGATTGTAGCCCAATTCTGTCGCTCTGATGCCTGAACTTCCTTCTGACCAATAAACCATGTAATTACTCTGTCTTTCCCAATTCCCAGAATGCTTTGCTGTAGTGACAGACTCTGAAATTCTAGGTCCATGGGTTGCAGCCCAGTTCTACCCCTGATGCTTGAACTTTCTATGAACTCCTGAATAATAAACCAATTACAATATTTTTTCTGAATTCCCAGCATGCTTTGGTGTAGTGGTAGAGTGGGAGGCTCTGGAATTCAAGTTCCATGAACCACAGCTCAGCACTCTGCTCGAATATCTTATGACTCTGGGACAATTTACGATTTGATTATAATTATTAAATTTTCTTGTAGATTTCATTCAAATATATTTCAATACGTACAGACTGTGATTTAAATAAATAAAACGCAATGAAGATCAGTAATACTATTTGATAAGAATAATATGTACGCTAAGAAAAATTATTCTTGTTAAGTTAAAATAAAATAATAATAATCTTTTATATATTTTTTTTTGGAACTAAATACTTCATTTTGACAAGATCATTTGATTCCAATCACATATCAGTAATTTAGGGAAATATTCCTTTCAAGAAAATAAATAAAGTTAATCCTATGCAATCATCATCATCAACAACCATTATCAATCCACTGCAGGATGAAGGTCTCTCCAAGTTTAATCCATCTTCTCCGATCTTTAGCTTCTCTTCTCCACAACACCCCTGCACATTTTCTTATTTCATCCATCCATCTCACATGTGGTCTCTTTCTGGGTCTTTTACAATCTCTTGGAATCCAGTTTAAAATTTCAACTGTCCATCTATTATCATCTCTTCTAGCAATATGTCCAGCCCAACTCCATTTCAATCTTTTAATTTTTTCAATAAGGTCAGTAACACTTATTTGTTGTCTTATCCATACATTGCGTTTTCGATCTCTTCTTGTTACTCCCAACATACATCTCTCCATACTCCTTTGAGTGGTCTGAAGTCTCTGTATTGCTCTTCTATTAAGTGTCCAAGTCTCACATCCATAAGTAAGAACTGGCAAAACACATTTGTTAAAAACCATCCTTTTCAAACACATAGGCATATTTCCTTTTAGTATCAAGTTATTTCTACCAAAAGCACTCCAACCAAGTTTAATTCTATGATTAATTTCCTCCATTATGTTTCCATCTGTATTAATAATCTGACCAAGGTATTTGTAACTGTTAACTTCTTCTAATTCTTCATAATCAATCTTTATTTTCATATTTTGAGCAAATCGATTAAACATTACTTTAGTCTTTTTAACATTTATCTTTAGTCCTATTTTTCTACTTTCATCTGCTAACTCCTGCAACATTTCCTGCAGCTCTGAAGCATTATTTTCAAAAACAACTACATCATCTGCGAAATCTAAATGACTTAAATACTCTCCATTTACTTTCACTCCTTTAGTTTCCCATTTTAATCCACAAAATACTTCTTGCAGCACTGCTGTAAAAAGTTTTGGAGATATGAAGTCATGTTGTCTTACACCTTTCTCAATGTTGATTTTTCCAGTATCATTATGTAATCTAATTGTTGCTGTTGCATTTTTATAAATATTCTTTAAAATATGACAATATCCTGTATCTATACCTTGATGATCCAATGCTTTAATCACTGAAGAAATGTGTATAGAATCGAATGCCTTTTCATAATCTACAAATCCAAAACATAATGACAACTCATATTTGTTTGTCCTCTCTATGACTTCTCTCAATACCTGGATATGATCTATTGTACTAAAACCACTTTTAAATCCAGCTTGTTCTCTTGGTTGGTGGAAATCCAAAGTTCTCTGTAGACGAGTTGTAATTATCTTGGTAAAATTTTTATATAAAACTGATAAAAGGCTGATAGGTCTGTAATTTCTAATATCTTCTTTATCACCTTTTTTTATTAATATTATACTGCATTCTTCCAATCTTCTGGTACATCTCTATCATTTAAACATTTGGTATATAACTTTGCTAAAATTGTTTCTATTTCTTCACCTGCTTCTTTTAATATATCAATTATAATTCCATCATTACCTGGAGCCTTTCCTTTCTTCATACATTTAATTGCATGTCTCACTTCTTCATTTAAAATTCTGGGCAATTCGGAAGATGTAATAGATACAGGAGGTACTTGTTCTTTATTACTATATAATTCTTGATAAAAATCTTCTACCAATTTCATGATGTCATCTCTCTTTTTAGTAATAATTCCATCTTTTTTTCTTATTGCAGATATAAATTTCCTACCAATACCAAAATGTTGTTTAACATTCTTGAGACTTTTATTTTCTTCTACAGCTTTCCTTGCTATTTCACAGTTATACTTTCTTATATCATTTTCAACTCTTTTCCGTACCATTTTACAAAATTCGAGATATTCAATTCTTTTTAATACATCATTTTTGTATATCTTATCCTATACAATATATATATAGTATATACCCGTGAAAACTGATTGGTTTTCATTCCTAGCTGTCTACAGCGCCATCTCTGAATGAATACATGCTTTACTTAATAACATAGTTTAACTACTCACTACAGAAATTTTAAGGCATTAGTGTGTGAATCATGTGACAATGTGTTTGGTATTTTCTTAGATAGTCATCACTTAAACACATTCTTGCAACTAATGGTTTCACCTCCATAACATAATTTCTGTCATAACAAATGTTTTCATAGAAGTTTTGCCCAATTTAAAGTTTGCACACTGTTCCATCATAAAATAAGTCATAAAACATTACATTTCATAATTTGTGATCGAGACATGCTAGTGTCAATAGTAAACTCTCCATACAATATTGACACTAAGTGGAAGATTTCATAATCAATGGATAATAATAACTGTGGTTTTTGAAAATCCAAAGGCACCAAATGTATAGATGCTGATCTCATAGATCTATATATCTGTGCAAGTGAATGATCTTGTATTGAAAGCATGTTTTCCATCTTGGATTCCTAGCTTGATTTTTAAGCAAAATAGGTAAAGGTTGGTTTTTTGGAGGATTGCAATAGATCTTTAGATCTAATAGCAATGCTCTCAAATCCAAAGCTCTTCACTAATGAAAGCCACAAGCTAGAAACTAGTCTGAGGATATTGAATGAGTAGACACTAGATAGGAATTTTATGCACAAACCTTCTAGCATCCATTAAGTACTATGTTTTGCATTGAGTGGCTGTACTGTATGGAGAAGTTGCTATTGTTATTAACAACCTGTGTAAGAATATGAAATTGATGATCACCTGACATGCTAATGTCTTAACATTCTTGTAATTAATAACTAAAGTATGGTTCTGCACAACATGCATTGATTTAGAGAAAATGCAGGCAACATAGAGGGAGAATAAGTCATCTTTCACTGGGTGATTTTATATATATAATGAATAAAAAAGTTTAAACTTATAATATGAAAATTGGTAAGATTTCAATGAATTAGCTGACATTAGTGTCTTAATTTTTTCCAGTTATAATTTTATTAAATTTACTAGTTTTAGAGTGTTTAATTGCCCTAAACATGAACTAATAGGATTTAGAAAAGGCATAGAGGCAAAATGCACAATTATAATTGATGACAAATTAACTAAAGAAAAGTATAAATAAAATACAGTACCCATTACTTATCTGCATAATCACTTTTACTATTTCAACCAGAGGACTGGTTTTTATCAGAAAAGTTGGCAATATATACAGACCTGGAAATATTTTGTGTGTGGAGTTTTCCATTTATAATTATTAATTAGAAAGCTCTTACTTAGGACAATATGCCATCAAGGTTAACCTCAAGCTAAGATAGAAAATAAAACTGTCAAACTATGCAATAACCTGATAGCTTTCTTTTTTTTTTAATACTGCCTAACAGTTTCACTCTCCCTTTAGGGCAATAAACCTTGATTGACTACTGTCCTATGAAAGACTCCATGCACTAAATATTTCCACCTAATCATCTATTAAAAATATAGTTAAGGCATATATAATAATGTATGAAAATATTTTGAGATTAACTCATATCGATTGTTTGTTAGATACAATTAAATAGTCCTCCACAGCAAAGGACAATAAATTTTAAAAAGATATCTCTTTATTTTTGTTTTCCTTCATATATTTAGTAATAAATTTCTGATTGATTACAAAATTCATTTCTTCTATCAAAAGTATTGTAAGCAATTCTGATATATGGAGGATCTTTTTAACTTTAAAAATATATTGTCATTTGCTGATACTAGAGGGCTATTCAATTATATTTAATAAACAGTTGCAATAAATTAGATATATAAATATATATTGTACATATGTAGTTGTTTTTTGTAATTATTTTGAGTTATTATTATTGCAAAATTTGATAATAAAAAAAAATAGAATGTTTTTTTTTTTGTTTGTACTAAAAAGGCACCAAATAACTAAGATAAGCGATTGACTGCTTAAAAGGAATTGATTACAATATCAGATATGCAAATGATTTTTAATGATTAAGTTTTAAAAGAAATAAGCTGTATTTTCTAATGCAAGAATGGGGGGGCAGCATTTGTTAAAGTTGTGAGTGCATAAAGATCAAACTATAATAATTTGATATTGATAAAGATATGTCACCTGGGCCAACTAAAAAATGTTGGTTCAGCATGAAATATATCTTGGGGGATCATTTATTTTTTCAATGTCTTTATTCATGTTTCAAGAATCAGGAAGAAGAATATTTTAAGTAAGTGTAAAAAACACACATATGGAAGAAAAAAGTTGAAATTAAATTATTTCATGTGTTTATGTTTAATTAAAAAACATCTGTTAATCTTTAACTGAGGTTTAAAGTTTTTTGGGGGGCTAGGAATCGTATGATAATGTCTAGTCTAACAAGAGATTAGTAATAATCTTTAATGTCTTTATGATGGAGCCAATGGTATAAGTGTAAAAAGTATTAAATCTATAAATCATATTATTAGACATGCTGAATAAGAAAGGTGTAGATTGGAAGAAAGGGGATTTATTACAAAATTTGTATATGAGTTGGAGAATATTTGTGAATTTAAATGACAATTTTACACAAGAGATGTATAATGTATAGGTGCTAAGTTAGTTTTCATAGTAAAGTTGTTAGGGGACTTAATTATTTTGTAACTGCAAATAATGTGGCAATATTTGTGACTAATAGTCCTGGTTTAACAGACAATGTTATAAGATTGACAGAATTCTAGTAATTTGGGGTGAAAATAAATGCAAATAAAATTAAAGCAAATGTAGATAGGTGGAGGAAAGAAATGACTATGGATGGAGGTTATGGAGCAGGTTTTTTTTCGATAGTGGAAAAAATGACAAAGACATAAATGCAGTATTTGTAAAAGATATGTGTGAATAGATTTAGTTAATATACTTTTAGATTTTAAAAATCTTATATTTATACTTCACTATTTTGAAATATTTTAGCATGCACATGTTTTATTCCTCAAAATAAACACTGCAATAAGAGTAATTATAGAATTAAGGTAATCTCAGCAAAGATATTAGTAATTAAAGAATTAGCTGAGGGTCGCTTTTAAAAAAAAAAAAAACTATATTTATTCCTAGTAATTATATTTTGCTTTCATTATTCAATATTATATGTTTTACAAAAATTCAAATTTTATTTACCCTTTTCAAATACATTCTATAATTAGTAATAATACATAGATTAGTATTTGACACAATATTTCGAGTGGTGTTATTCTATCTTCTTCAGGCGCTTTTGGTCTGATCAGTGACATTACTAGCATGGGAATCAAACCTGGACCTTTAGACTTGTGATTATTGAATTAAAAGTGATGCTCTGAACCTTACCTTAAATTCAACATTTACAAATCTAATGTTCCAGCTTTAATTTCCTTGATAGTACTGTCACTAATCAGAGTAACAATGTCTGATGAAGATATTATGTTATATACTAATCTATATGTTATTACTAACAGTTGAATGTATTGAACAAGTTTAATTATACATATGCGACTTTTCGCATGCGTTAGTGAAGCTGTAATTATACCATAATGTTTAATATGCCTGCTTAGCGCTTTCAAGATTTAGTATTCTAATCTCATACTCATAGCTTTACGATTGAAGACTGTTGTAATTTATTGTACTCATATGCAAATGAGCTTGAATTTTTAATTAGTTAGTCCATTGTTTGGAGAGAGCAAAGCATGCCTCTCTTCTATTAATGGCACTGAGATCATTGCTATGTAAAAAGCTTCTTTAACCTTTCTTTTGGCAGCATTCTTTTCTATGCAAATTATTTGGGCAGAACTGGGTTCGAATATATGGCCTATAGCTGCTTTGTGGTCCCAAAAGATTGATGTTCCTTCATTTTTATTTTTAACCCTGTTATAAAGTTTGAATTTTTCATTGAATATTAGATGATGGAAATAAAAAAGTCCAACATATAATTATCACCAAAGTGAACCATCATAAACCTTCAGACAAACCTTATATTAATTACTACTGCTAAAACATTCATTTTTAATTATTTACTCCAAACACTTGGAAGTATATAAATACATACAAAATTAATTAATCTGGGAGAAAGTTAGAGGACACTCATATTCCAGGGTAAATATCCAAGTGAATGTAAGAAAACAATTTTCAATAATATACTCATGAGACAAGGATGCCATAAATAGGAAGGACACATGCTATGCTTTATTGAAGAAATGGAATTAGCATATTTGCATATCATTAAACATAGTAGCAAGCTATGATTATGAAGGCAAGATCCTTTGAAAGTGCTCAGCTCGTTTGTTTTTAGTTATCTATTTTATATTAATACTTTATAGCTTTTGGGAATTGTAAAATAAATAGGTTATATGAATTTTCAGAATGGTTTTGCCAGTGTTACAATAGCATGACAGGTCTAACAAATGTGTTATCAATTAGAAAACTTACAACAGTTCAAATAGGCTTACAAGTTATTAGTTACTGGATACATTTTAACATAGATGATTACAAGACAATTAAAGGAGATAAGGTTAAATAGAAATATTTTACAGCGTAGAAATATTTACTTTAGCATTTATACATTTATTATTATTTGTAATGATTTCTTTCTTTTAACTTGTGTTCTAAATCAAACTTTGTTGTTCATAAAAAGTTACATTGTTGAAAACTACATAGCTTTGGAACAAACAGTATAGATATTGTTATTACAGTTCAAATAGATTGTTAGGCAGGTATCTGATAAATGTAAACTTGTAAAGTGTGTATTTACCTATGTTCTATTTTCATTGTCTGAGGGTTTAGTTCATTACCACATCTGTGTATTGAATAGTCCAAAGTAAGAAAACAATTTTTACATATCATACAGGTCTTTATTTTTATTTTGTGAACATTTTTGGATATCTTTCTATATTAATAATTTGTGTATAGTCATTATATTTATATAATACAATATTTTTAATGGATGTTTTAGATGGAAATATGTAATGTGTGGAATTATCCATTTATAAGAAATTTAATTAGAAAGCACTTAACTTAGAACAAACATGCCTCAGGCCAAGGGATAAAGTAAAACTGACGTGATTGGATCCTTCTTTTAGATGCAATTTTACTTTAGTCCTTGGTCTGCGACAAGTTTGTTTTAGGTTAAGGACTTTGTAATAAAGTTACTTGTAAGTGGATAATTCCACACATTAAATATATTTATATGTATATATTTGAATCATTCATGTGTTGGAATACATTTGTTATTCTTGTTATTAAAATAAATGTTGGAATTTGTGTTGGTTTATTTCATTATTAGATTCTTCCCATGCTCTCACATTCTTTAGTATGTAAGACTAATCTGGAATATATCTAAGCCTGATACTGAGAGTATTCAGTCATATGATACACTAAGTGTATATTTATAATATGCTTTAAACGTATATAGGTGAAGTTAATAAATAGTTTCACAAATAATATGTAGCTTAGTGCTTTCAAAGTACGTTTACTCCATATTCATAGCTATTATTATGTGTAAACGTAATGAAATGCAAATTTATGCAAATCATCCTGTCCATTTTTTTTATATAGTAGGAGTAAAAACATTTTTTCCCAAGTAAATTGAAATCAGATTTAAAATGGAGTTCTATTAAATGTTTTGTTTATAGTCTAGTTTTATGATAAGCAGAAAAGCAAGCAGGAAAAATAAGAAGTCATCTTAAAAGCTTTTGAAATGTGGGTTTGAGAAAGAATAGAAATATGATGAAAAGATACAAGTAACAATGTAGAAGTATCGAAAAGAATAAGAGGGTGAAAAATCTAATTACAAAAAGAATTATGAAAGATATATTGAAAGGTAGTATAGAAGTTATGGATATTTCTATTGTTTATTATTATTACTACTATTATAAAAAATGTATATAGAGGATTTAACACATTATCCCACAATGTTTATGACCTGGGTTCAAATCCAAACTGGTTAAAATATACATTGAACTTGCAAAGTTATTATATCTTGTAATACTAATTATAAAAATATTCTGATTTATAGTTTCTTTTGTTCAAATATAAAGATAATGTAATTGATTATGAATGTCTGGTGTACAAATTGAACAAATTTATTTTATTGGATTTATCAGTTATTATAAATAATCAAGCTAATATGAAATGTAAAAATAAGTTTTGGAATGTTACCTGAAAGACATTTTTAAAAATCTCATCGAGTTTGTTAGTGACTCCTATATATTGGATTTTATATAAACTAGAAAAAAAAAAGAAAAAAATTCTTATTTCTGTTAGATCAGGGATTCTCAACCTTTATATCTGTATCTCTAAAGGATATGGTGAGCTTATCTAGAAGGGAAGATAAATATCAGGTAAATAAATATATTATACTATTAATGTATTCTAAAAATAGTTATGTTATCCATATTTTCAGGCTATTCCGTGTTGATTCCATCTGTCAGCCACACCAGTAACATTTCAGACACAGACACAATGAGGGTGCATAGTTTTTTTCTTACTGCAGGGTTTTATAATTTAAAAATGCCCAATTAAGATCCAAGATAGCTAGTTACATTGCCATATTGGCATCCCCTTGAGGTTCACCTTCATGGCATCTGTGCCTCCTGTGTATGCATATGACATACCACATGGTACACTCTGTTTATTTATTATTATAATGTATAGGGTGTACCACATAATTTACTAAAATGCAAGGGGTATGGGGACCAAAAACTTTGGGAACCCTTGCATTAGATGGTAAAATTATCTAATTGGGTTTTTTCAAAGTTTTGCTTTTCTGTAACATGTATATTTATAAATTTTATTATTTACCATAACATTTTTTCTTTTTGTGAGAAGAATTTAATCCATAATATTTTGGATGTGATTAATCATTTCCTTTTATTGAAGTAGCTGCATATAAAAGATGCAAACTAAAAACACCAAAAATGGAAGCGCTAATGTTCTTGTTAACTGATGGTGTGGGTATACTTTTAATGGATGATATTTGTAAAAAAATACACCTTACTCATGGCATTCATAGTAGACTTAGTGTTGCATCTGGTATAATTGTCAAATTGCAGTCAGAATGTATTTCTGTGACAAAAAGGATTTAAGTTCAGTACACAAGCAATTTCCATTAACGATCTTACAAAGAGATCGGATGCAAAATTATATTGATGAGATTGAGATAGAAGATATTCTTGAGAATAACTTAGTAAAAATTTGTTTATCAGAAGTATTAAATAAAATATTATTAATTCTTTCCGGTGGGGAAAAATGTAAAAAATTTGAATACAATACATCATGTTCATTTAAAACATGATAGAAATAATTCAGTTGTTGCAAAATTCAAAACTTGTAGATTGGCTAAACAATTTGTATATAAGAATTATACAAAATTATGATTCATCTCATATTATTACTAATGGTGATCGATCTACAATTTATATTAAAGAACACTTTACTATATCAACAAAGAATCCATTATGGCTATCATGTCAGAAAGCTAAATCACTAAGCATCACATGATCACCATTTCTTATGCTTACACAAGCTTATGTAACCATTAAAAATGGTGATTATGTGATACTTTAGTGATTTAATTTCAATCCTGACCAAATGATGATAGCGACTATGGTTATTAAAAAACCAAAGACACCAAAATGTATAGATACTGCACTTGGATTGGAAACTATTATGTTTTCATTTTGAATCCATAGCTTTATAGTTGACTTGGGTTGCATTAGATTCATAGATCTAAGTGCAGTGCTTTCAGATCCAAAACTTCTCACTGATGAAGGCCACAAGCTAGAAACAAGTCCGGGGATATTAGATGAATAGGCACTAGATTGGGATTTTGATGCACAAACTTTCTAGCATTTACTGATTTCTACGATAATAAATAATAAAAAGTCATATATAACAGCTATACATATATTAATAATATATAAAAAGCCTTTGTTGGCACATGGTTTTGTGCTCTTTTCAAATGTTAAGCATTTATTTTAACATTAACCAATTAATTACAGATAGAACACCATCTAGTGTTCTATAATGGAAATAAAATAATAACAGTAACAAAACAAAAACATCAATAGAATAAAATTATATAAGGTTATAGAATATATTATTTATTCCGTATATTGTTATGTTGTATAGTCAATTCTTTGAAATTATATTGATGAAAAAAAATACTATTTTATTTTGTTATTGTTGTTATTTTATTTCCATTATAGAACACTAGATGGTGTTCTATCTGCAATATGTTGTACAAATAATGAAGTTATGGGAGAATAAATATGAAAAAAGTGATTATACAGAAAGTGGCTTATTGGTTTTTATGCTGGGTTTTGGAAAAGATAAGGGGGATTTAAATATAAAGGCCGTAGAGTTGACAAATATTATGTTGTGGAAATGGGATGGAGCAGAATATGGGAAAACTTAGAGTGGGGAATGGAAGATAAAGTGGCTAACAGGTTTCTCTGAGCATTGTTGTTGGGAGATTCCTGACTCCGTTTAAAGAGAAGTCACAGTTCATCACATTACATGTTAAAATAGATGCTTAACATTTGAAAAGGGCATAAAACCGTCTGCTGTAAAAGGTTTTTTTATGTATAATTATTATTAATATATATAGCTATTGTATATGATTTTTTATTATAATTGATATTATTGTGACAGAAACTTGGATATCATTGGACAAAATATGTAAAATTATCTATTTATATCATAGGATGTAAACAAGATATGGAGGTGAAATGATTTTTATTAAATTTTATTTTTTTATTGAGATCTCCAGATCATGTTTTTTTCATTCCTGAAGTTCTAATTATTAAAATTAGGACTGACACCCATGAATTTTTGTTATTAGTTTTATATTGCATATAACTTTTTCTATTTGTGCTTTTTTAAATCAATAGCAGAGTATTAATTTTAAATATGTTATGATAATACGTAATATTAATATTATCAAACCTACGTATATTCATTCGGTATTTAACAGCTGTAAGTAGTTCATTACTTATTCATATCTTTGCTTATTTAGACAATAATTTTCAGATAAAGATATCTAGTGTAAATAGTTTTATAACCAATCATTTATCTATTAATGTTTCTTTACAGGGGATTAAAATTACACTTAAGTTGGTGCTTGTCTTATAGCTAAAGATGCTGTTGGATGGCGCCGTTTTCACACTAAAACTATAAAATATGAACATTCAGGGGCGTTTGATTTTAATAATTTTTCTGTGCGTTTTTGTAATGCGAAAATAAAAACAAAACAAAATCATCTTTTTTACATATTATTTTTTATTAACGTATACAATTTAAATGATAATAATAAATGTAAAATAAAATCAACAAATTACAATTTGATTCGTGTTTTTTATATCGTATACTTTTTAAATTGTGTTACGGCTTTTTTTATCAATTTTCTATCGGATATTTTTTTACTTGTGTTACGGCTTTTTTTTTATCAATTTTCTATCGGATATTTTTTTACTTGTGTTACGACTTTTTTTGTTGTTGTTTAACTAAAAAATAATAATCGTAATAAAAGTAAAAGTTGTTACGGTTAGATTTAGGGTTAGTGTTCTGTTGTTTGTAATGCTAAAATAATACAAAATAACAATTCGTCAATTGTTAATACAGAGTTTAATATAAATAAATAAAAACAAATAATATTTCCAAGCGCTTTCAACTCTTATGAGTCCTTATCAAGGCAATATAAACAATTCTATTTTCTCCTAGGTGATGAATCTAACATTTCATTGTATTGGCCAGGAACAACTAATCGGAAAGCTGGTTAATTTTGAATTCATAGCACAAGATGAATTTTGTATAATATATGATTCTTTAATCTTGTGTTTTTTATCATGTGTTTCATTCATTACTATTGTAAAATCCTTTGGACTACATATATGGCCTGTATTATTTTGGTGAACATAAAAAGCTGAATAAACTATATCATCTTCTCTTGCTCTATTATAAGTATATTTATGTTGTTGAAGGCGATATTTAATATTTGTTTTGGTTTCTCCAACATATATTGCACTACAATTTATTTGTGGGCATCTAATAGAGTATACAACACTGCTTTTATCCTCCTTATTTATTATTTCCTTAGAATTATTTATTAACCTATTAAGATTAGGTGGAGTTCTCCATGCTAATCGAAAATCTTGACTTAAAACTTTTATTATATTTTTATTAATATTGGGAATAAAAGCTAATGATACTCATGGTTTATTATTCATATTTATATGGTCACTATTATGACGTTGTTTATAATGCTTCAACACAGTAGATAATAGCATTTGTTTATTATAACCCACTTGTATTAAATCTTGCATATAACATTTTATATTATCTTTCATAAACATTTCATTTGAACACAATCGTTGATTACATGTTAAAAAAGCTCTAATAGTTCTGGCTTGTGTTTTAGAATTTAGAGTTCCATATGATGTCATTATTCCATCTGATTGGCTGTCACGTAAGCATGTTTAAAGCGTATCTGTTTGAAGGTGTTTAGCTTTCACGTTATTATAATATTATCTGTTTACGCTTAAATTTGATATATTTACATTTATTAATATCATTTCATTAGATTTAAAAATATTGCTTCATTGTAAATCGGATGATTTCGCGTTGTTAATTTATATATATATAATATTTAGTGGATTAAATGTGAAGGTTTTTAAGCTTCACACTCTTAGTTCAAAATGCTTGAGTCTGGCTTATTTAAATAAAATTGAGGCATAGATTAAGATGGGTCCCATCTTTTTCTAATAGTTCTGGCTTGTGTTTTAGAATTTAGAGTTCCATGTGATGCCATTATTCCATCTGATTGGCTGTCACGTAAGCATGTTTAAAGCGTATCTGTTTGAAGGTGTTTAGCTTTCACATTATTATATTTATTTATTTACAATGGAACGTGATTGGAAGTTTAAAGAAGCAATATATTTGCGAAGAAAGTGTATTGTAGCTAATGAATGTTTTATTTTCTTTAAGAGATGTTGTGAGTTTAATATTATTCCAAATTCTTGTAAAATTAAAATTAATTATAGTATACGTAATAGAATTAATGCCACGAATATAATACAAAGAACTTTAGTTCATTTTTTATTGAAGGATAGCAGAAAAGAACTTTTTTCGATAATAAAGAAAGAGAAAATATTACAACAGTTTTATTCATTACCGTTATATACAGAATTTTGGTTTAATAAATTTAAAAAAGATATGCGGTCTAAGTATTCAAAGAAATTTGAGTTTTTATTATATAAGCAAAAGCATATTAAATTGCGAAATAATAATCAACAAATAGTTAATTTATCTAAATATGAAATTTCGGATAACATAAGTGAAATTTTATCATTTGGGCCTAGACATGTATATAGTTCGTGGAAAAATGCAAAGGCTGAAGTAATTGCAGACGTGGAAGCAGCATACGACGGTATTGTTACTAAAGAAAATGTTATTAAAGTTATTTCTCCGAAAATTAATGCATTATCTAATAAATTGAATTATAGTAAACAGCAGGCTTTGAAGGATGTTAAATTATTTTTAAATAATAACCAGCTGATTTGTTCTAAGGAAGATAAATCACATAGATTTGTATTAATGGATAAAGATACATATGAAATTAAACTTAAACAACAAATAGAGAAATTGAATTTTATTAGAATTAAAAATTATAATATAAAGGCTATGAAAGATAAGTTTGTTTCAAAGATTTTAAGAGCATGTGGTAAAAGGTTTCTTACTAATAAAGAATATAGGGAAGTTTATCCATCAGCAACTTTTATTCCGCAAATGTTTGCGAATGTAAAAACACATAAGCTTAATGCTCCTTTAAGATTAATGATGGATTTTACAAGGGCACATTATCAAAAGCTAGCAAAAATTTTAGTTAAGTGGATTTTAGATTTTCTTGGGTTTGGAAAATATACATTAAAATCGTCATTTGATTGTGTTACTATACTTAATAAAACAGATATACTTAAGGAGTATGAGTTTGTTTCATTGGATGTATATGGATCAGTGGATCAATCTGCATCTATTACAATTTTGAGAGATAAATTGTGTGCTAAAGAAATGCCACAGGATAAAATATCTTTCATTATAGATGTTTTAATTTGGATAAGCAATGATATTGTTGCAGCACATGGTAGTAACTTATATAGAATGGAAAAAGGATGTTCAATGGGTTTGGCTGTAAGTGGATTATTAAGTAATTTGTTTGTAGATAATATAGAACAGCGAATTGTGCATCCCATATTAGTAAGAAATGAGAACACATTATATTGTAGATATGTGGATGATGTTTTGATATATGGGCTACCAGACATTATAAAGCAAATTTTTGATAGTTTGCAGAACCAAGATGGTTTAGTTTGGACAATAGAAAGAGAAGACAATTCTAGTATTAAATACCTAGATTTGCAAATATCAAGGGTAGATGATAAATTAGTATATAAAATGGTTGTAAAACATATAGATAATAGAGGTTACATTCATCCAACATCTAATGTTTCTTTAGTACACAAATTAGCTGGTTTTAGAGCTTTTTTAACACGTAATCAACGACTGTGTTCAAATGAAATGTTTATGAAAGATAATATAAAATGTTATATGCAAGATTTAATACAAGTGGGTTATAATAAACAAATGCTATTATCTACTGTATTGAAGCATTATAAACAACATCATAATAGTGACCATATAAATATGAATAATAAACCATGGATGTCATTAGCTTTTATTCCCAATATTAATAAAAATATAATAAAAGTTTTAAGTCAAGATTTTCGATTAGCATGGAGAACTCCACCTAATCTTAATAGGTTAATAAATAATTCTAAGGAAATAATAAATAAGGAGGATAAAAGCAGTGTTGTATACTCTATTAGATGCCCACAAATAAATTGTAGTGCAATATATGTTGGAGAAACCAAAACAAATATTAAATATCGCCTTCAACAACATAAATATACTTATAATAGAGCAAGAGAAGATGATACAGTTTATTCAGCTTTTTATGTTCACCAAAATAATACACGCCATATATGTAGTCCAAAGGATTTTACAATATTAATGAATGAAACACATGATAAAAAATGCAAGATTAAAGAATCATATATTATACAAAATTCATCTTGTGCTATGAATTCAAAATTAACCAGCTTTCCGATTAGTTGTTCCTGGCCAATACAATGAAAAGTTAGATTCATCACCTAGGAGAAAATAGAATTGTTTACATTGCCTTGATAAGGACTCGTAAGAGCGCTCAGAAATATTATTTGTTTTTATTTATTTATTTATATTAAACTCTGTATTAACAATTGATGAATTGTTATTTTGTATTATTTTTATATTATATACAGAAGTATTATTTATTTATAATGCTAAAATAAAAAAATTCAAAATCGTAACCGTACTCTGACAAAAGAAAGAAACTCAAACTTTTTTAAACAATAACAACACATACAAATGTCTTCTTTACTTATTAAACATGTTTATAATATTTGCTTTTTATGAAATTTACAAAAAAACCTGTATATTTGGACTTTTCTTACTGGATATTTTTTTCGTACTGCTCTTTTTTACGTCAAAAATATACAGACGGTAGAATCTTCTTTGTCTCATGGAATGTTACTAACTGTACGTTACTTGACATGTTATCTAATTGCAACTCAATAAAAACATAGATATTTAACATTTTCCCAAATAAAAGTTCAATACAGTACATTGTAAAAAGTCTTATAATTATTGCTTTAAAAAATCTGAACATTTCAATAGTTTAAAATAAAAAAAAATCCAATGAAAACAACATTTCAATACTATTCAAATACAAACTCTCTCATCAAGCTGTAATTATTTTATAATGTGTGCGAATTCAGAAAATGTAGTTGCTGCTATGCGACGTACATGCTGTACTGCGACGCGACATAGTGGCCTGCATTCTGTAGCACAACAAAAAAGTTGTATTATAGAAAACACGGGTTCGAACGTGTCGGCCATGGAAACAGCATTTTTATGTGATTTGGCGTGAAAACTGCGCCATAGAGCGGCATTTTTAGCTAAAAGATGAGTACCCTTAAGATTAACAACAGTAGCAGGATTTCTTATATGAAATTACATAATTTTCTTGTTAATCAATTTTGGTATCAAGGGTATTTGCAATAAATGAAGCTTTTAAATACATTTGAAAATATTTTGAAATCATTAATACATTATATTTCCCTGTTGGTATTATAGATGCTATAAATATTGTGGATTATTTTTGTCATTTATCATTAAATGTTGAATATCTAAAAAATTTCAAACTTTTCAAATAGACCACACAGGTTAGTATATTACATAATTTTTCGAATAGTATTATTCTCCACTTTTCTTCAGGTGTTGCTGGTCTGACCAGTGACAATATTAGCATAGGTATGAAGCTTACACTATTAGATTCTTGAATATCGTTATTAAGGCAACACTTTAATCAACTGAGCTATTCTGACAAAGGCAACAGTCCGTAGATATGTCATGCCTATCTATGAAGGTTTGTTTAACTCCTGATTCCTTCAATTATTTTTTATTAATACTTTTTCTATTTGTATATTTGTGTGTTATAACTAACAGTTAAAAATATTTAGATATTTAACATTTAATGTTAGATGATGGAAATAGCCCAATGTATTATACAGTTAGTACATGATGTTTTTTATGTGGTGAGTTCAAATGGAAAACATCATTGTAAATCTTATTGGATAACAGATGTTGAAAGAGATGATTTAGGAAAAAAAATTATATTTAAGAGTGTATTTGTTAAATTGCTTAGTAGAGAAATAAAAATAAATCAAAGCTTAATTATTTAATAAATTTTTAGCAAAAAAATGTACAAATAAAAAATGGTAAGTCAAAAATAAGTTGTTTAAAGATTTTAGGTCATCTGTAATGAATAACATAATAGTAGATAATGAACTAGTGGACTTAAATGAAAATGAGTTCAAAGTTTTTAATGCATTCAATAGTTATTTTACTTACTTTGTAATAAATTGGCTTAAACATTTTGAATGTTGGCTAAAGAAAATATTTATTATATGTATTAAATTTTATTAAAATTTAGCCATGTGTGCTTTTGACCTGAGAAACCAGATTTGTAGCACTCAGAGGTTCACTGGGTATGCAGAAATAGAACCCATGAGTGCTAAGAAAGTGCTTTTCCAAGATGAAAGCATAATAAGTTCTGTTTAATAAAAATAAATATAATAAACCTTTTCTTTGGCCAATGTTTGAAATGTTTCAGTCAATTTATTACATACAAGAAGAAAATGGATAACAAATTTTACTTACTTTGATATACATTGTGAATTTTGATCTGATACTAACGTAGAAAATAGTATGGATATCAACTCATTATTTAACATATGGAATTAGACAACTTAACTACTAACAAAATATCATAAAGAGACCAGTAGAGATTCCAAATAGGAGATAGAATCACAAGTGGTCTCTTAAGCCCTTCATTTCTGTCACTGCAGCCATGTATTTTTCACATTATGGATTGTCCTGAATCTGTTGACAAGACTCCACTTGTGCCTAGAAAGATCAAATTTAGCTTTCTTGATCATTGGATCTGGGAAAAAAATTATTTGGTATCACATAACAATTTTAATTTTTGCATTTTTAGGAAAAGTTTGTTTGAATAATTTATCCATCTTCATTTTCCCTTTATATGTGAATAGAAATGTAATGATGAAAACAGGCCATATAATATTCATAGATAATTCAAAGCTTTGGGATTTTTGTTTACACCCCGTTCATTTGAAACTCTTTTTAAAATAAATGTTTGAGGGTTTTTTACAAAAGAAAAAATAAAGCAAACTTCACAAAATTATACTGTTTAAGTCTCTGCATTATTGCAAAGTATCAATATAAGCATGAATTCTTCCAAGAATAGGTGGATTCATTCTCTTCTTGATTTTTTGATCAACATTTAGAGTATAAAGAGGGTGATTTACTTCCTTTATTTACATATACATTGAGCGATGTTTAATTTAAAATTTACATATTAAATCTTATTTAATTATTACAATAAAGATATTAAAAGAGAGATGCTGTTTCCAGCCTTGTATAATTGGATTTTGAGTTTAATAATTCTTTAAGTGCCATATTCCATCTAGCTGATAAATTAATTTCAGTTTGAATTATCAACAATGTTGACAAAGATATGCTTATAAGCATCAGAGCTACCAAGAATCTAGTGATTCATTGTATTCTTGATCCTTTGTTTAACATTTAGAGTGCTTTTAATTCATAGTCTGGGGGAGGGTGTTTTACTCCCTTTGTTTACAAATAATGGTATATAATTACAATACCTAATATATGCTATGGTTGAAATGATAAACTATAAGTCTAGTATCACAAAATAATTTAGCTGTTTTCCAGCTCTATAATTCATTCAGTCAACTTTTTAATAACAAGAAAAAACCACTGTCTTTTATTTGTATATCCAAAATTTTATATGGGAAGTTAAATGTAAAATATGATGTCAACACAGTGTGCCCCAATGAAAAGAAGACATTCTCTTTTCAACTTCCTGTAGCATCATCCCTGAATCAATACATGTGTTGTATAGCAACGTGAACTGTGATGGAGTATTTTCTTTTTTTGTGGAAAACTCATGAGGAAACAATCTGCCGTTAAGTTTTGTTTGAAATGGGGGGAAAATTGCCATTAGAACATTTGAAATGAGTCAGAATTATCTATGGCATTGAAGCAATAATCCACAAGTACATTTTAAGTTGTTTTTGAAATACCATGATGATGAGAAAAGCATTGAAGATGGTTGGAGACCAGATATATCAAATATAACTGGAAATGAAGAAAACATGCAAAGAGTTGTTGAAATTTTTCACAGTAATCTCTGTCTGTCTGTCAGGTTTATTAAGAAACTCACTGGATTTCCAAAAATCACAATCCACTGTATTATAACAGAAGTTTTGCATGCAAAGACATGCAAGGAATTATAATTATGAATCTCATCAAACGTTGCAACAGATGATTAATGATGGTGTTTATATTACAAGCCATCAATCAAATGTAAGGTACAGAATAGAGATCACCAATAAAAGAAAAAACTGGAAAAAGTTGCTATTGCCAAAAAAAAAAACCCATCTAAAGTTGGTTCACTGTTCCTTTGATTCTAAAAGCATTATTCACCATGATTATATCCCTGAAAAACAGAAACTATTATTTATATATTCTGAAACATTTGTGGGTCAAACTTTTGCACAAATGATCTGAAATTCTATAAGTCACGCTTTTGGTGATCGCTGCATAACATGGTGACTCATAGTGGTAAAATTGTTTGGAACAAAAAATTATTGTAGTTATTGAACATCCACCCTGCTATCCTGCTGATAATTGACCATGAAATGAGTACAAAACACACTACCCCATTTTATGTCATAACATATAATTTAGACATGTCGGGATCTTAAAATTCTTGTGGTGAATAACTTAACTGTGTTTCTGCCTAACGCATATTGATTCTGAGATATTACTACAGAAAGCATGAAAATGAAGACAATCATCTTGACTCCATTACACCCTTATGTGTCTATCACTCTTTTTGAAGGGGAAAAGTATATGAGTTCCAATTATAAATATGAACAGGAGGTTGTGCAAAGAAATATCGCTATGTAGGCAATTTTAATAAGAATCCATCATTACTGTGAGGCTATGTGTTATTCAAGATCGCTTTCCAATGTTTTGAAATATTCAGTTTATTTCCTTTAAGGAAATAAAGACTAGATTTCTAAGAAGTTTGGATATAACTTTAGAGCTTTAATAGATTTTATTCACTGGAAAAAAAATGATATATGTTACAGTGTGAAAAATTAGACATGTGAGTGTGATGTATAGATTTTGTTTTGTTTTTATAAATAGACATCTAGTGATATATAAAGGTCTATCTTTGTGGAAGCATCAGAAACACTTCATGGGCTCATTTGCTTTCATTTATTATTCACTCTTCCATGACCCCAGATTTCAAATGGAAAGGTTCCTGTATGTTTATGTTTACTTGAATTTTATGTTCTGGTGTTGACCTTCCGTAGAAAATTCTATTTCTTTTACCTGTTATACCAATTCATGTAAGCTTGAATAATCAATAAAATTTTAGGTAATAGTGTTTAATGAATCTGTCCACTGTTGCCCTATACATGCCCCCATGTAATAATAACAATCTAATTTATTGAGTGATGGATTTTTTATAAATTATCCTGCCTATTCCTCTTCTGTGTATTTAAAAAGACAAGGTCTTATACATGAGGCATCAGAATGACTTAAAGTCAACATGGGCAAGATAATATTGGCATCAACAAGAATTTTGGCATTCCATTATCAGGTTTTCAATGGTATGAATGACTGCAGAGTTGGAGGGCGAAGTAGATTGAAGCCTGTCCATTAAAGTTTAAAGATTTGCTACCTAACTATTAAATTGAGCACTGATTACATATATGTGTGGGAGATGATCTGGACCAACTTGTGTTAGTTCAGCACAAAATACATATATTGGAGATTATTTATCTTTTTCATATGTGTGAAGTCATGTGTATTGATTGTATGAGTTAGAGTGAATACATGAAGCTTGAAAGTCTGTGTTCAAATTCCCAGCAATTATAAATAATTATTTTGTAAACACGTTAAAATCATAACTATAAGTTATAAATTGTAATATAATAATTCAATCAGACAAATTATTGTATTACAAATAAATGTTTTATACATTTAAAAATGTCATAATGGTAGGAACAGTAAACATGAGATCAAAATGTTTCTGAAATGAGTACTGGCTGAGAGAAGCAGTGAAAAGTATTATAGCCAGGTGAATTAAATTTTTGGAGCAGCTTGTTATTTTGACAGTGAAACATCAGCTGGCATCCCAAATTACTGACTATGATAAATAACTATGAAAATTACTCATTTTATTTGTTAGTAATGAAACAGTATGATTTCATCATCATACGTTTCACCTATTCTAGAAATCAGTAGCCTTCATTTCCCTAGTTCAAACTCAAAAGGTACACATATATATATAACAATATACTTTGGAATTTAACATGTATAAAAACGTATATTTACACGTATATGTGTGTAATTGTATATGCACACACGTTTGCTATAATTGTATATATTTTGTAATACTTTTATTTGCTAAAGAAATGGTATATTCACATCTGAATATTATCATTATATAATGTACACACCTTATAATTTTATAAATATTCATCTTATGATTTTAAATAATTGAATTGGTTTCAAGCTGGAAAAATTGTAATAGATAAGAACAGAATTCTCTAAAGTATTTCAAACTGGCTTTAAAGTACCCAATTACTTAACCATGTAGAGCAACTAAAAACAAAGGTAGATGTCTCACGTCTAGGATAAAACGCTAGCAGCTTAAATCTCTTTCAGTAAAAGAAAAGGAGAAGCAATCCAATGTTTAAAAAAAGAACTTTACCAATCTCATGAGACACCGCCGGTACAAATCCAGATTTTAGGATTCTTAATAAAATAAAAGTTGGACAATTAAACCTGCACTGAAATCCAGATTGGAACTAGAATCTGAGAAAAATAAAAGGAACAATGATTAAACCTGAAATCAATCAACCGATTCGTCTGAAGCTGATGCAATTAAGACTTCTTAGATTTTAATGTCTAAAAATAAAGATTGTGAATGAACTGTAAGAGGGGGGGTTAAAAAAGTATAAAAAAAGGCAGTTGAAAGAAAATTGTCATCCATTTTTGCTTTACTCGTGTTTCAACATATATCCAGGCAGCAGGCCCAGTTTCTACCATGCAAATAAGTGGCTAGAAAAGCTAAGGCCATCTTCCTGATGGTCAAGAACCGTTTATGGAGCCCGGAGATCCAAGCCACAGCCCTACTTAAAGAATAGCCAACGATGAACCAGCTCAGATCAATCAGTCCATGCGTGTATTTCATACTTTCAAGCTGCAAGCCTGCAGATAAATAACCGGTAACCACTTCTCAATCAAACTAAATCTTAAAAGCTATAGCCATCTATAAATCTTTCCTAAAGCTAGCTATATAATAAGTAATGTGCACAAACTCTTCCATTCAAATCTTATAAATTAATCACACTATGTTTAAAAGGTGTATTCTCTCTTAAAGTAATTAACTGTATTAGATAAACGTATCTCAACCTGTATAATTTTAAAATACTTTAAAAGTTAAATGTAAATCTTGCCTGATCCCAAATTCTTAAATCTCTTTTTTAAATTCAACTTATAAAAGCTTATTTGCCTTATTATTTTCTCTATTTGCGTCTATACTTTTGCATCTATATATAAATTTTGTTAAAATGCATTTATTGATTTATGCTTTGCCTTCGGAGCAGAGACTATTAATTATTATACGTTTTGTTCTCAAGTAAAGTAATTATGCTGTTTGGCATATCTATAGATTGTCTCTGGTCTGAAACCTACTTTGATATATTATTTGAACTGCTATGCGTAGCTTAATATCACATATGTTGCTTATTAAAAGGTTTGTTTGGTTAAATAAAAGAGAGTGATAATTTAAGGCATATTCAGTAGTTAGCCAAGTTTAAGCCCCAGATATGCTTTAGACCCCCTTAATGTAATTGCATATAATATGTGGTTAATTAATAAACTAGACCAATTTTAATAAAGTCCTCTTTAGCACAATTTCAGTGTTTATTTAACTAACTGGCGTAGGGTAGTTTGCAGAAGAAACTATAGATTTCGCGCTTTACTAGTTGTTATAATTAAGATTCCAAAAGCGTTGTGAATGAGTTTTTACGAAGCACTGAGGTGCATTCTGCCTTGCTATCATATGATTATTAAGATAAGATTAGGTTTTAAGGGCCATCTTATCATCCTTAGTTCGGACAGCCTTCTCTTGAATGGGATAATGATTTTAAGGGTCATTCCCATTTCCTCCTTTAAAAACTGGAACACCGGAATCCAGCATCTTATATCGTGGCTGTTCGAGCATCCGAACTAAAAGTTCATGTATAGCAGGCGAGCGGTATCTGAGAACCGAGCAAACGCTGCTGAATCTCATGAGTAAAAGCGCATTCAAGACGCATCTGATGAAATTTGCATAGCGCCATAGCCTCAGAAGTTATGCTACAAAACGCCAGTTCATCTGCGGTATATTAATTGTTCAGCATTGATCTGAACCTAAGATCTAGTTTATCTAAGAATACCTACATAAAGAGCACATTGCCTGCTCCTCACGTATTGATAAAGTTAAGTACACATTGTATAAAGTTCCCACTCTCTTAGAGTTTAACCCTTAACATACTGAGTAGGAATGGCAGAACATAATTTAGACATCAGTATAGACGTAAAATAATTATTAACGTATAAACGATATAATAGAATAATGATCGTTAAGTACAATTGATTACAGAACGTGTAGTTCGTATTTTCACCATCCCACCTGCGAGTGGAATATTCAGTATATTTAATTGTTATTGCTTGTGTTTTGTCCATATTAAATAATTTTAAAATCTATTAACGTCTGCAGTATTATTCACTTTATTTATAGTAAATCACCATCCATAATGATTTTATATGCATTAGATAATCAGCCATAGATTGTGTGAGTGTGTTTGGTTAAGCTATAAAACATTGAGTTAAATGTCCCCGAGTCTCTCGTTTACCCTTTGCTATTGCCGGCGCGGAAATTGAGAGATTACGAGTGTAACCTCATATATGTCATTCATAAGGTAGTAAGTCAGGGAGTGTTGGTGAAGGAGCTGAGGTGCGGTCAGATTTGGTCTCAAACCCTCATCTAGATCAGCCTTGGTATAATTTACCAAAACTCTGGATTTTGTTGCGTGGATGTTCAAATATGACTTACATAGTATTTTTTTTTTTCCGGGAATGTCGCGCCAACTGGGGCCTTCGAATATAAACCTGCATACCTGAGAGGGGATGTTAACATAGATGTGTTTTCATATCATTCGTTATATATGTGGAGATTTTTTTTTTCCCGAATATGAACGCCAAACGTGGAGTTTCGTTAATTTTCTCCACGCCATGAAATAAATGCGTGTTGAAGGAAGGGGGAGAAGGGAAAAGATAGATATATAGGTTTTTTCACAGATATAGACGCACAAATCATAGATTTATGTTGAAAGTTCAATTTTATATTTTGCCGAATTGATTTATATGTATGATATACGTAAAATTTATATATATGTATAATATGCGTATTGGTAGTGAAAGTTTATTTGGTCTCAGAGAAGCGTTTGATTATTAATTTTTTCGTATTTTTGATTGATTGTTATTTAAAGGCAGTGGCAATTGATTTCACTTTTTATCAATTTTATATATATGCGAGTGAAAAAGTAAAATGTCGTTTAGAGCAGCGTTTCCCAACCTTTTTTGGCTCACGTACCACTTGATAGTACATCACGCTAAATTGTACCACTTCGTAAAAATGATTGTATTTTGTGAAATTTGTTATTGTGAGTGTGTTATTTTATTTGCATTATATATATTATAGGGTGACCATGTATGTATTCACATCTCATAATGAGACAAATTACATTGAAACACACCTAAACGTCACACCAGATTATAAACTCACTGAAATTATAAACTCACTGTAACATATTTATATGTATGTGTTTGTTCAAAGTTTCATTTTTTTTTTCAAAATAATTTATTAAAGATTACATTATTACATTAAAGGTTATTTGGTACATATTTTGTTCAAAGTGTTTTCTCATTCCTTCATTTGGTTTTTCCGAATCTGAGTCTGTTTTCTCCTTTTTGGAGCATCTTGCTATTGGTTGGGCCATGGAGAGGATAAATCCAGCATATCCCAAGTCGTGGTAAAAATAACCTCAGGGGTTATCAGGCTATCTCTTGTTCTTGTTTTTTTTATATTGTTCAGTATGAAGTTAATAGGATTAAAATTTTGATGATTAAATACTAGCTTACATCTAGTAATCCACAATAGATGATCAAGAATTAATGAGATTCTAATTTCTGGGTATGATCCTTTTCTGATACATTCTTTCAAATTAAATAATTTAGATTGATTTGCCTTGATCCGACTCATTATTTATCTACTATTTTGTCATATTTTGTTTACTAATAAATGGTTTTAATAAAAACACAAAATTATAAAAAAAACAATTAGTATATTTTCTTATCATAATCAAATATTTTTATAAAATAAATTTAATAAGATCTTTGTGCTTGTTTCGAACAACATAATTTTTTGAAATTTGGTTCTACAGCTGCGTTCAATCTGTTTCAATACTTATTTTTAAAAAAAATATATGAAGAAAAAGCTCTTCCTACTAATTCCGTAGTAAACGGTAATAATAATTTAAGAGCTTTCTCAGAAAGTTGTTCATATTATTTAATGTTTAACCAAAAATTAATTAGATTGTGTCATTTGAATTCTACTTGTAAAGTTCTGTCACATGATAATTCTATTAAATTTTCTTTATCCTTTATTGATAATGATGTAGCTTTTTATAAATTTTCTGCATAGAAGGGGTTTGAAATCCAATTATCATTTGTGTTTTCAGGTTTTGGAAAATATTCCATAAAAGACAATTTTAATCCTGTTAAATGTGCTATTATATTTTCTTGAGACAGACTAACCTTATTTTCAAACAAAAAAATATGTAGAGTTTCGAATACTTCCAGTTGATTGTTTTCGATACTTATATATATTACTGTTTCCAAAAATCTAATTTCTTAATCATACTTTCAATTTTATCATTAACATTAAAGATCGTTATCGACTGTACATATTAACAACTTTACTGTATAATATTATTAATTAAAATAATTTTTATGAATTATAGGAAAAAACGTTTCTATATTTTTATGATTTAATTTTTTTTTATGTCCGCCATTATTGATTATTTTTCATGTACCACCAACCAGCAACTCGCGTACCACCAGTGGTACGCGTACCACAGGTTGGGAAACACTGGTTTAGAGTATAGAATTTGTAAAAAGATTTCTAAACGCCAACGCAAATGTTAAAATCAGTAGTACTGCCGCAAGTAATTTCGCCTTTTGTCAAGTATAGATATGCGTGTGAAAAATAAAGTTTTGTTTTAGATCATATGATTTGTAATATTTCTAAACATAAATGCTAAAATCGGCAGGTAGCATGAAAGATTTTTTTAAAAAGATTATTTTATATGTGCGTATTGATAATAAACTTTTTTCTCAATTGTAATTAAAAGCAATAACTAAATAGGAAAGAGAAATTTTTACATTATTTTATATATGTAGTGATAATGGATTTTTCCAATTGTAATTAAAAGATGTAAATAAATAAGAAAGCAGTCTTTTTTTTTTTTGTTTTGTTGAAATAATTTATATATGTACGCGTGTCGAGAATAGTTTTAATAGTTAAATAGGAAGAAGTTTTTTTTTTTTTTGAAATATTTTATACATATATATGCGTGTTGATGGTAAATTTTTTTGGTTGTCACAAAAGGACATTCAATTGTGATTAAAGACAGTGACTGAGATTGATTTTGAATTTTATACGCAAGTAAAACGTTTTGAAATATTTTATATATATGTATGCGTGTCAATAGTAAATTTTTTTTTTGCCACAAAAGAGCGGTCAATTATGATCGAAGGTAGTGACTAAAATTGTTCTAATTTTGTCCACAGTTGTGTATATAGGTATGGGTGAAAAATGTAAATTTCTAGTCTATGTTGTGTTGTATAACACACTTTCTCAAAGCAAATTCGCTAGAGTTGGAATGTAAACACACTGTGGCTGATAAAAAATTATTTTTGTAATGAGAAATAAACGAAAAATTTTAAATTTGGTTATATAAACAGCAATGCATATTGTGAGGTCCAATACCGTTTATAGATAGATACGGGTATCTCATCCACTGGCAACTGGCGCCCGGGGCTCTTAAATAGCTGAGAGTTTCTCATATAAATTTGTTGTCAGGGTGAGAAAATTGAAAGGACTCACTGTTGGGAAGTTCGGTTGGTGATTCAATTGTACTAGAGTGAATAAACAAACGATCAGGCAAGATTGTTATATATATATGTGTGTACTTAAAAGGGGAATGAAGTTCAAAAAAAAAAAGTGATCATAGTTAAAAAGAAATAGTAATGGCAGCTCTGCAGTGTTGGAAAGAAAACACAGTGGAAGACAGGCATGGGTAAGAACAATCTTATTATTAGTAGTTAAATTTTTTTTTGGTTGTTGTTTTAATCTCATATGTTAGATAAATTAAGGGCTTGGTTCAGTTCTAAGTAGTTACTAGTGGTAGGGCAGAATCCATGGACGGTCTTTTCATTGGGGAGGATGGCAATGCGCTGTTGAGAATAAATTAGAGTACATTTAGCAAATTTCTCTAAAATGGGTCTCAGTCCAGAAGAGAAGAAATTGTTAGCCACCCTATTTAGCAGGATAGAACAAAGAGACAGGGAAAGAGACAAGGAAAGAAAGAAGAGACAAGGAAAGAGAAAGAAGAGACAGGGAAAGAGAAAGAAGAGACAGGGAAAGAGACAAGGAGAGAGATGATAGGTTATGTGCCCTATGGAGGGAGATAGAAGAAAGGGACCAAAAGATTAGGAAGGAAAAAGAAGCCAGGGACAAGGTAGCCAAGCAGGAACAGGAGAGACTATCAAAAGCTAGAGAAGAGAGTAGAGTTACTGAGAAAGACAAAGAAGCTGTAATAGGGTATCCAGAAGAGGTTGAACTAAGAGAAACTAAGGGTGAAATGATGGAAGAAGTAGAGATAGGTAGAGAAACTGAGAACAAGGAGAGTAACCATGAGGATGTAGATACAGAGGAAGTAGAAAAGACAGAATCTCCTTTTGAAATAAGATTGAAAGAGCAAAGAAGTGAGTCAGGGGTTGTAGAAGAAATGTTGCAAGGTAGTATGCAAAAAGAGATGTGGGAAATGAGTGAAAAAAATAGTTCAGTGGAGGAACATGTTAAAACAGAAAGGAAGCCAGAGGATACCATTGAGATAAAGCAAGTTGAAGGAACTTTAGAAGTTTCAACCAAAGATATTTCAGGGGAATCACAGGTTGAAAATCCTATTACTGATGAAGCGGAAATCGAGATTAAAGAGGAAGAAATTGAAATTAGGAAGAGTGATCTGGAAATTGCCAATCCACCATCAGGAAAGCTGCTAATTGTGGAATATATCGCTAAACCTGCAAAAGGAGAGGTAGTGCATACAGAAGTCGAGGTAGACATAGTATTAAACACCGAAAAAGAATGTAAAATGGACGTGAAGGTTAGTAGAAGACTCCAAAATAGTTGTAGGGATTGAGGGGTTTAACTTTGATATAAAAACTGAGGAAGAGTTAAGACTTGATGAAGAAACTGTAGAAGAGTTTAAAAGGGATACAAAGACTGCTGAGGAGTTGCAAGCTGATTTAATAAAATCTAAAATTGATGTAAATTTTATAACAGAGTCCAACATCAGTGGTGATATCATGGAAAAGTATAAAATCGATGCTGTGAATATTGATAATTGTAATATCAATATGGAGATATCAGAAGATTCAAAAATCTATTCAGAGACTGAAATTGATATCGAAAACATGGAAGAGATGAAACCTGATGAAATCATGCAGAGATCTTTTGAACAACAAAAGATAGTTCAGAACATTGAGGACTCTATAGATATGGAAGGAAATGACGAAGAATACAAAGTAAATCTTCTTTCAACCTCATCAAATCATGTTAATTTTATTGAAAAAATTAAGCCAAAATCTTACCCAGAAGTACTAAAACTAAAGGCAATTGAGGTTACCGAAACTTGCATAAATAGGAAGGTTTTAGAAGACAGACCTTTCTCAGAAATTTCCAAAATTAATAAGTTTGATCGAGGGGCAGAAGATAGTGGAGCTAAGTCTGAGATCAAGACCTGGGGGGATGGAGTGATTTTTGATGGTGAGAGTAGCCCAGATACTGCCAGAACCCAAATGGGAAAGACAGGGTGGAAAAGGAAGAGGAGAAAAGAAATTACTTACGTCGTTAGTAGGAGAAAAGCATATGGTTCGAATATGAGAAAGCGGATAAGGTTTCGAGGAACAAGGTTTTGAGAGATTAATGATAATGTCCCAAAGAATAAGGTTGCAAAGCCGACAAGGTTTCTAATGCTTAGAGCCAAAGGTGAAATAGACCGTAAAACAAAACCCCCAGATGCATCAGGAATAGTTAATATCTAAGGATCTAGTTCACATTTTACCAGTAGGAATATATATATGTATGATAAGCCTGTTGGTAGAGGTAGTTTTTTTTTTTTATATATTGTTTTTCTTTATTATTATTATTTCACCAATATAGATAATCACAGAGGTGGTAGCACATTTAGTAGATATAGAGAAATGATTATATATATATATATATAGGTAAGAGTAAGGCATAGGTATATTTTATCCATATGAACAATGAGGTATTAGATGTGAGAAATGGATTAGATTTTAGAGTGAAAGGATTCATTTGTTTGTCATGTGTTTGTTTTTTTGTACTGAGTAGACCAAAGTTAGGATGGGAGGTGCTGATACAATGTGAGAAATAAATTTCATAAATCTTATACACAGAAAATGACTTATGATTGCTCATTTAAATAATAAGTAAATTCATTTTTTTTTATTGTTTTTTTTTGTTTCCGGACTTCACTGATATGAAACAGTATGATTTCATCATCATACGTTTCACCTATTCTAGAAATCAGTAGCCTTCATTTCCCTAGTTCAAACCCAAAAGGTACACATATATATATAACAATATACTTGGGAATTTAACATGTATAAAAACGTATATTTACACGTATATGTGTGTAATTGTATATGCACACACGTTTGCTATAATTGTATATATTTTGTAATAATTTTATTTGCTAAAGAAATGGTATATTCACATCTGAATATTATCATTATATAACGTACACACCTTATAATTTTATAAATATTCATCTTATGATTTTAAATAATTGAATTGGTTTCAAGCTGGAAAAATTGTAATAGATAAGAACAGAATTCTCTAAAGTATTTCAAACTGGCTTTAAAGTACCCAATTACTTAACCATGTAGAGCAACTAAAAACAAAGGTAGATGTCTCACGTCTAGGATAAAACGCTAGCAGCTTAAATCTCTTTCAGTAAAAGAAAAGGAGAAGCAATCCAATGTTTAAAAAAAGAACTTTACCAATCTCATGAGACACCGCCGGTACAAATCCAGATTTTAGGATTCTTAATAAAATAAAAGTTGGACAATTAAACCTGCACTGAAATCCAGATTGGAACTAGAATCTGAGAAAAATAAAAGGAACAATGAATAAACCTGAAATCAATCAACCGATTCATTTGAAGCTGATGCAATTAAGACTTCTTAGGTTTTAAAAGTCTAAAAATAAAGATTGTGAATGAACTGTAAGAGGGGGGGTTAAAAAAGTATAAAAAAAGGCAGTTGAAAGAAAATTGTCATCCATTTTTGCTTTACTCGTGTTTCAACATATATCCAGGCAGCAGGCCCAGTTTCTACCATGCAAATAAGTGGCTAGAAAAGCTAAGGCCATCTTCCCGATGGTCAAGAACCGTTTATGGAGCCCGGAGATCCAAGCCACAGCCCTACTTAAAGAATAGCCAATGATGAACCAGCTCAGATCAATCAGTCCATGCGTGTATTTCATACTTTCAAGCTGCAAGCCTCCAGATAAATAACCGGTAACCACTTCTCAATCAAACTAAATCTTAAAAGCTATAGCCATCTATAAATCTTTCCTAAAGCTAGCTATATAATAAGTAATGTGCACAAACTCTTCCATTCAAATCTTATAAATTAATCACACTATGTTTAAAAGGTGTATTCTCTCTTAAAGTAATTAACTGTATTAGATAAACGTATCTCAACCTGTATAATTTTAAAATACTTTAAAAGTTAAATGTAAATCTTGCCTGATCCCAAATTCTTAAATCTCTTTTTTAAATTCAACTTATAAAAGCTTATTTGCCTTATTATTTTCTCTATTTGCGTCTATACTTTTGCATCTATATATAAATTTTGTTAAAATGCATTTATTGATTTATGCTTTGCCTTCGGAGCAGAGACTATTAATTATTATATGTTTTGTTCTCAAGTAAAGTAATTATGCTGTTTGGCATATCTATAGATTGTCTCTGGTCCGAAACCTACTTTGATATATTATTTGAACTGCTATGCGTAGCTTAATATCACATATGTTGCTTATTAAAAGGTTTGTTTGGTTAAATAAAAGAGAGTGATAATTTAAGGCATATTCAGTAGTTAGCCAAGTTTAAGCCCCAGATATGCTTTAGACCCCCTTAATGTAATTGCATATAATGTGGTTAATTAATAAACTAGACCAATTTTAATAAAGTCCTCTTTAGCACAATTTCAGTGTTTATTTAACTAACTGGCGTAGGGTAGTTTGCAGAAGAAACTATAGATTTCGCGCTTTACTAGTTGTTATAATTAAGATTCCAAAAGCGTTGTGAATGAGTTTTTACGAAGCACTGAGGTGCATTCTGCCTTGCTATCATATAATTATTAAGATAAGATTAGGTTTTAAGGGCCATCTTATCATCCTTAGTTCGGACAGCCTTCTCTTGAATGGGATAATGATTTTAAGGGTCATTCCCATTTCCTCCTTTAAAAACTGGAACACCGGAATCCAGCATCTTATATCGTGGCTGTTCGAGCATCCGAACTAAAAGTTCATGTATAGCAGGCGAGTGGTATCTGAGAACCGAGCAAACGCTGCTGAATCTCATGAGTAAAAGCGCATTCAAGACGCATCTGATGAAATTTGCATAGCGCCATAGCCTCAGAAGTTATGCTACAAAACGCCAGTTCATCTGCGGTATATTAATTGTTCAGCATTGATCTGAACCTAAGATCTAGTTTATCTAAGAATACCTACATAAAGAGCATATTGCCTGCTCCTCACGTATTGATAAAGTTAAGTACACATTGTATAAAGTTCTCACTCTCTTAGAGTTTAACCCTTAACATACTGAGTAGGAATGGCAGAACATAATTTAGACATCAGTATAGACATAAAATAATTATTAACGTATAAACGATATAATAGAATAATGATCGTTAAGTACAATTGATTACAGAACGTGTAGTTCGTATTTTCACCATCCCACCTGCAAGTGGAATATTCAGTATATTTAATTGTTATTGCTTGTGTTTTGTCCATATTAAATAATTTTAAAATCTATTAACGTCTGCAGTATTATTCACTTTATTTATAGTAAATCACCATCCATAATGATTTTATATGCATTAGATAATCAGCCATAGATTGTGTGAGTGTGTTTGGTTAAGCTATAAAACATTGAGTTAAATGTCCCCGAGTCTCTCGTTTTACCCTTTGCTATTGCCGGCGCGGAAATTGAGAGATTACGAGTGTAACCTCATATATGTCATTCATAAGGTAGTAAGTCAGGGAGTGTTGGTGGAGGAGCTGAGGTGCGGTCAGATTTGGTCTCAAACCCTCACCTAGATCAGCCTTGGTATAATTTACCAAAACTCTGGATTTTGTTGCGTGGATGTTCAAATATGACTGTTACAGTAATTAATAAAGTAATTTTATATTGTGTTTAATTATGAATTCTGATTATGTGTGTTTTATCATTTATCTATCAGGTGGCAGGATGTCTCGGTTAAGTTTAATTTCATCTGAAGAAATGGATTTGATACTGGGTATCACACAAGATGATGGGAATGGTTCAGGCCTAACAACTTCTGAAGAAAGTACATCCCCTTTTGCCGATATTGATGAAGAAGATGATACAAGTGGTCTAATTGCAGAAGTACGGAGTCTCAAATAATGTACTGAAAGCCAATCGAGCATTATTAAACCTTCCAGTTGTCAGTGGGAGAGTAAACTGTTATTCAAAAATGAGAGTACTGTATTGTTCTCTTTACATTATATATACATTTCTTTATTGGATTATATGAAATAGATTTGCGTTATATCCATGTAGGAATAATCATAGACCGATATTCATTTTGCAAATAGTAATCATCTTCCCTGTGCAAGATTAGCATGAACACTTAAAGATCATTAGTTTTATATTTGGCAAATCAGTGATTAGTTATATATTTTTCAAAGAAAATGAAAAACTGCGTTAAGTTTTTATATGAATTGAATGCTCAAATGTACCATATTTATTTCAAACTTTTTTAAAGGTGTTACCTGAAACTCCTATTAGAGTAATCTCTTTCAATAAAAAAAAATCTCAAAATATGTGTGTGTCATTTTATTACAAAAGGTAAGTTGTAGTGGTTATTATTGTTGTATTGAATATAATAAATTGTATATAATTCAACTTAACCAATCGTTTTACACCACGCATACTAGGATGACTTTTGATTGAAGATATATTAATCACAAAAACATTACTTTATTTGATAAAAAGTATGCATTTCATGCAAATTAAATACCACAAAAGACAAAGAAAATATGCTAGTAAAAAAATAAAGAATTTGAATATTTTTAATGTTATTAATTTTAAATATATTCATAAATTTGACATTTTGGGATTATTATTATTTGTTCTTTATTTTTTTACACATTAATTGTTGACACATATAATTATAATTTTTTTTTTCATATGTCATAGCATCTTCCAGGAGGCGAACCCGCAACAACTGTCTGCAACCAACTGCTTACTTGCAAGGCGGCTGCGCTGACCTCTCGGCTAACAACGTTTGACATATAATTATAATTAATAAGACTTTTTTTACTTTATACAATTCAAACGTATTTTCTCCAAATAATTTTATTTCCTTGCAGTTTTGACTGTCCAGCAGTCTTCTTCAGAGCTATAAAATATTTAAATAAATATTTTGTAACTTTGAAGAAGACTGCTAGAAAATCAAAATCATACAGAAGTAAGAATTATTTGAAGATAATATGTTTGTCTTGTATAAAATGAAAAAAGGAAAGAGTAATTATAAATTTTGATGTGTAAGTTTTAAAATAAGACTTGTTTTAATAATTTTAAGTTATTAATTATGATTAAAATGTCATATTATACTTCTTATTGATTACATTTCTGGCAACTTCTTTTGTAAAAAATCAGATTATCTGTTTTTTTTTTCAGTTTTAATCCAAAGTATAATAGTGAAGATATTCATTCAGAAGTTCTTTCTTTTCTGATAAAATAAATCTTAGATTGTGTAGTAATATGTTTTCAAGTAAAAATTATTTTATTATTAAATTTATTTGATAATAAACATTAATACAATATAATTTGGAAGAGCAAATATGCATTACTAACTGCAATTGGGCAATTTATATGCGTATATATGTATATATCATTTTCAGTTTTCGAAAAAATACATATGTAGACAGGTACTTACCATTTTCATCACATCATAATCCAACTCAGATTTTTTTTCTGTAACTAAAACCTTTCACTAGAGAAATTAACCTTTCAAATAAATCACATCTGAATGAAGAAAGAAATCATATAGTGTTTTAATAGCTAATGGCTATAACAATAAAATTTATTCACTGAGCCTTAATTCAAACCCAAAATAATCCAAATAAGAAACAACTATTAGGATTTGTGTTTTTTATATAAAAGAAACTATAGACAGTACTGGACATATATTAAAATGCTAAAATATAAAAAAGCATCTAGTACTTATCAAAAAATTAACATTATAACTAAGCCTAATCCCTTTTGAGGTTCATGGAGTTTATGTAATTTCATGTGGCATTTGTAACGGTTCTTACGTGGGAACAAATAATCATTGCACTAGAAGAGATGAACATGCTAATGCAGTTAAATGACACTCGTCATCAACAACACTCACTCCATGCTATGAATATGGGTCATAGCAATAATTTTTTCAAATTCCAGGTTTCTATCCAGATGTGACATTTTTATCAATGTAAGATTCAAAGCCATTGGGATTCTAAAAAGACCAAATTGTATTAATAAACATGATCCTTCTATTTGGAAGAAGTTTTTAAAAAACATTTCTCTGAAAATTTTCTGACCTTCTTCAATTTTATATATTTGTTTTTTCTATTGGTAGAACTTTAACATTGTTATAAACCAATGTTAATACTCTATTTATCACCCAGTTGATGGCTTGGGTGAGCAAGGAGAATATTGATATATACATAATCAAAATCATACATGGATGAACTCGCTAAGTATATCATTTATACATACATCCACTTTCTCCCCCAATCTGCTGATGTACTAATATTTTTAAAACAAAAAAAAATAATTTTTACTTTCTGGGAAATTCATTACGAGACAATTTGGTATAAAAATCAATATTTAAAATGCAATTATTTACATTGTACTCATCTTTAAAGTATTTATCAGTTCATTTTAAAAGTCTACATTTGAATTCTCTGCGAGTTTTTTTTTTTTTGCAAAATAAAAATAATACAAAAATGGCTAAAAATCTTGCTGTTTTTTGAAAACGCCATTATTTTAAAAAATGAGTTTCCTGTAATATGAAACATGCATATGTGTAGAATGTGACATTTTCCTGTTGCATTACTGAGACAGATTCGCATCCTTTCCAAAGTGCCGATAAAAAGCTACTTGCACTGATTCTTCAGTTGTGTGCTTTACGTTAATTATTTTTACAAAATAAAACAAAAGAGGGGTGTTAAAATAATTATAGGGTTTGTGGAAATACATCATACACAATAATACAAATGTAAAAGAAGTGCTGGGAACTTATGTTGCAAATCAGCTATTACATCGTGAAAGTGGAATTATGTAGTTTTCATTAGTGCATTCACGATCATCCTATTTTTTTTATAAGGAAATCTTTTATTTTATTTTTTTTTTGATTCAGTGTCATTAAAATATAGTAAATTAAACATTAAATGGAAACTCTTAACCACTTTTTATTGGACAGCAACTTTTTACAAAAACATTGGAAAATATAAACCTGCCCCCATGATGCATTTCACTTAAAACAATTACTTCAAATGATTCAGGCATGTAGTTCATCTCAAATATTCTTAAGCATTTTCTCTACAAATCAGAATAATTTTATATTTGTTAAAATACAAGTGACACTTTTTTTCAAATGGTAAATATCTAAACAGAATTACATTTATCAGTTGTAAAACTGGTATTTGTAATATAAATATAACTTTTTAAGGTACTTGGGTATTATTCCTGCACTATAGTATTAGATGAGCTGTGCCTTTTCACATTCGTATCAATCTGCGATAACTTTATGATCTGAACAAAATAACATGTACACAGATCTTGTACACAATATTTTTCACAAGATTTGGGAAAAAGTAACATGTACATGAATCTTGTACATGATATTTTTGCAAGATTTACAAAGTTATCGCAGATTGACACAAATATGAAAAGATACAGCACATCTAGTACCATATTGCAGGACTAAAGTTTAACATGTCTACACACAAATAAAACTATAAAAATAGTAAACATATGTATGATTTTCAGGAATAAATGGGTAATTAAGAACAATATTGTAAACCAAAAATTTGTTATCTTAAAAACATCCCCCCCCCCAAAAAAAAATATATTGAATAAACTCCCAAATCTTTATTTTACATATGCTTAAAACAATCATTAAATTATAATTTTTTAAGTAATATTTACAAAAACACATAAAATATACACATATGCTACTTACACTAATAAATAACTGGAATTTATGGCATTCAAACAATGAAATAGACGAACTAAAAATCCCCCCTCCCATAATGAACACGTAATTGTAAAGTGTGTCGAAATTTTCCAGAAAAATATTAAGAAGTCTTGCATTGGTGGTCGAGAGGTCAGCGTGACTGCTTTGCACTTGCAGGCAGTTGCGGGTTCACGTCCCGGCCGATGCTATGAGACTTAAAAAAAAAATATATTAAAAACTGGTTGTTTTTTTTAAACAAAAAAAAAGAATTCAGAACAATAAAGAAATATAAGTTATAAGATTTTTATTACCTATACAAAACCAAACAAATAATTCTGAACAATAAACAAATATAATTGTAAAACTTCTCATGCAGGTGGAAAAACTTGTTTTATATCATTGAGTCTAGAGATAAATGTGTCCTCATTTTTGTGTAAAATATGAAAACTACTTACACTCATTAATTTGAAATCAAATGAACTGAAGTAATTAAGAAATATAAATAACAAACCACATTTTGAAAAAGACAATGTTTTTGCAAGTAACAAATATAAATAACACAAAATAACAATCGAAGCACGTTTTGAAAAAAAAGAATAATGTTTTCACAGGTTTCTCAATATACATGGTTTATTTTCTTTCGATTTGATATCGCAAGGTTACACATTTATTGGGTATGTGAAAAGGCCTATCTTTTCTGCGTTGCAGGAATAATACTCTTTAATAGCATGAATTTAATGAAATAATGTGGAAGTAGTGAAAACTTCCATGTAAACTATCAGAAAATGTAGGATATTAGTTGACGTATAGCTCGCTGGTGATTTTTAATACTTCCGCATAATTACTTGTATTATAATGAACATACACATTGTATCTCAGCAAAAAATGACTGATTCTTTCTCCAAACTATCTGCAGCAACATCTTTGACTTAATACAAGTTTTATATAGCAGTGTAGTTTTTCTATTTGCCACAAAAATTGTGAATTATTATCTTATTTGATTGTGAGTTATGATGAAATGTGGCAGTGTGTTTCATAGATCAACTTTGGTGGGGTTTTTTTCATATGTCATAGCACCGGCTGAGATGCGAACCCACAACCGTCGTACTATGAAATTGTCAAAACATTATTGCAACTTACGACTTCATTATTAAACACAATTAGAATCATTTAAAATAATTCAGTAGCAGTTTTTCCCAATTTAAAATAAAATTTACTGTTAGCATGATGTTTCATTGTGGATTAAGGAATGAAACGTACAGATACCTTTCATGTAACACAATCCTGATATACTATTTTGAATAGCTGAATTACGTTACATAACCTGCATTGATATAGAAGTGGCACTGCAGACAGTTCGGAGAGAGAATTAGTTATTTGTAATCAGATGTGCAACACCTTTTGTATCTATTACTCTTGCTTTTACTCTTAAACCACTCAAACATCGCATAATCATCTTTTATCATGCTTATTCCAAATTATTTTTAACAATAGCAAAGTCTTTTTCCACACTACTAGAACTAGTTTTGGAATATTGGGCTAAAACTAGATAGAGGTTAAAGTGCACACCCTTCTAGTGTTTATTGGTTACTAGATCTTCCACCATGTGGCATTGTGTGGGGAAAATAATATTTGCTACTGTTCTAACAGCTTGTGCAGACATAATGGAATGGTGACCATGTGATTCTTTAGAGGTATAATATCAATCCTAGCCAAAGATTAAAAGATGATTATGATTATTAATAATCCAAATATATATATATTGTGAACTGTTTTCAGTTCTGTATAACCATACTGGCAAATTAGCTTGGATTGAAAACATTTGGGCTAATAATCTCATAATTAAGCAAAAAGTTGATGCTGGAAACGTGCATTTCATCAAAGATTTAGATGTACTAGATAGAGATTATGACGCACAACCTTTTAGCACATATAGATTGCTAGCACTGTTGTGTGGGAGAAAATTTTGCTACTGGTTTTACTCTTCTGAATTTGTTATGGTAACATACTATAGACAAAATATTTATTGACATTGAAACCAGATGTCATCAATGTAGTCTCATATACATGTATGTATTATAAGTGTAATAATGTTCAAGGCTAAATGGGTTTATAAGCAATGATTAAAATCAATCAATACTTAGACAGTAACAATCTCAATATGTTGTCAAGGCAACCTTTTAACAATAATTAGGTTGCTTTGACAATAGGTTGAGATTATTGATAATGTGGTGGTCTAAGTGTTGGTTGATTTTAATGATCATATATATATATAGTAACAGGATGGGGGTAGGTGATAAAGTTGATTAAAAACAAGTTTGAACTGGGTACTGGGTGATGGCATAATCATCATCAACCCCAGTAAAATTAAATTATAAGAGTATGAGATTGGGGAAAAAATCTGAGAGAACATTGATGAGATCAGCTAGCTAACTCAGAAAAGCAACTACAAGCATAATTAACCACCAGCATTATCATTTAAAAAAATAAGTACAAGTAAATACTTGAGAGAAATAACCATCCATCTTCATCATTGATGGGAATAGAAAAATTAGTACAATAAATCAGAATAAAATCAATAAACCATCTTGTGGCTGGATTGAAAATGGGTCTTCTTTGGACCAGGCTAACTATTGAGCCTTTGCCACCTTGGGCAATTATTTAAACATAACTTGGATGCACTATCTTAGTGCCCATCCATTAAAATACATAAGAATCAGAAATCAAAACAATAATGCTGGGACCTTTAAAACATGCTGATCATCATCAATGCTCTGGCCACTTGTACTGGCCAACTATAAACTTAAATTTTTTTAACAAGACTAAAATAAAATATAGTGTGTGGGTTTTAAGGAGTATCCTCTTTTGCGCCAACCAGGATGATGATTGATCATCTCTGGATGCCCCAAAGCACTAAATAAACATCCTCATTTATATATTCATCCCATGTTCTAATCTAGCTCGGAGAACACAAGCTCTTACTGTATGTGAACAAAAGATGATGGAATACAATTTTAACAATTAAATACAAGTTTATTAATAACAATAAAAAATGATATTTAAGGTCTTATAGGTTAAGGGTTCTGATTTTGAATGATACGCAATAATAAAGACATCACTCTGTAATTTACAAGATTACTACAAAATTCAAATTATTACATTAACTGCATTATTTCTTAATGGGTATCTATAAACGCATACATATATCCGTACACAGATGTGCGTTTTATAATATGTGATGAAGATATTTCAATTAAACATAAAATAATTATTACATTTGTGATTTACATAATTACTATTCAAAATTTAAATTGTTATATTAATTTACAAAATTACAAGTTACAATTCATGTTATTACTATGGTTTACATATATATGCGCACAGATGCGCGATTTATAATATACTATAATAGTAACTTACAGTTATTATTATTGGTCTAACGTGTTTTATCTCTTATGAAATTATTTATAAATATAAAATTTATTTGACTATTTTATTATGTATACATATATAAACTATTTGTATATACATGTGAGTTTTAAATAATACATACCTTAAGCTTTTGACTAAAATGCCAGATTTGGAGTTGAAATGAATGATTTTATATATACATGAACTTTAAACAGTATATATATTAATGTCAAGTTTTTGAGTAAAATGCCAGATTTGAGGTAGAATAATAAATAATTTTATATATATTTTATTATTAAATCTTAATGTCTATTGAACAATTAATATTTGAATAAAGCATGAACTTGTAACAACACACGAGCAGATTGATTCGTTCTCTTGTTATTAAGGAGAGGAAAAGAAAATCATTTCTCTTTAAATAACTTTTTCTTTTATCAATACTACTGTTCAACGATTGGAATTTAAATATTAACTTTTCCAAATTAAGATAATCTGTGGATTAAAAAGTCTGCAAGGAAAATATTTTAATTTTCTGTTAAATCTTAAAGGAATAGCAATATAAAAGAAAAGAACGTCTGTTTAAGTTTTTTGAAAACTACGTTGTTTTAACACTTCCGTTATTCTTCAGATATATATAAATTTAAGATAATTATATATATATAGGATAAAACAATGTGCTTTGAGTAGAACAGCTTTGTATCGTAAAGGTTTCGAAACCAACCTTGCATGCTATTTTGAAATATTTGAAATATTAATTGAAAAGAACGTCTAATGATAATAGAAAAATGGAGATTAAGAACATCATCATTTGAAGAATATTTACTACATATTATATCAATCAAGTCATTGGATATTATTAACAGTTTATCAATTAAGGATAAATATAATCATCATTACACCAATGGATTAATAATATACTTCGTAAAAGATCTTCATTAGGATGATGAATTATAAACTTCAATATCTACTCTCAACTCTGGAAAATAAGTTTTCTTTAATATTTATTTATTTATATTATAATAATGCTTATATTATTTTAATATGTTTATTATTATTATTAATATCTTTATTTCAAATTTGGCATCGCATCATTATATCTTAATAGGAAAATTATACTTAATATTAAATATAATTAATTGAAAGCTTGACATAATTCATCAAATTAGATGAAGGATATAAAGAATAGTTATTATTTAATAGATATTTAAAACAGGATTATATTATATTTACTACATAATATTGTAAATGTTTAATGTATTTTATTTATCAAAAATACATATAATATATAAGTTATACAATTGTAAATAGTACTTATATATTAGTAATTATGAAACATATAAATAAGAATGGTAAATAAATTAATAAGTTACATAAATTATTAATTTTTGAATCCAGATATTGTTTTTATATATCTGTTAATTTAAACTATTTTCTTTAATTTTTGAAAGTTTATTATAGTATTGAATTTTATCATAGGATATTAAATAAAATATTATTTATTAATATTTTTAAAATGGTAAAATTCATCCGTATTTATTTATTAATATTTTATTTAACTATTATATTATATTTTTTATTGTTTATTAAATATTGATTTATTAACTTGATCTCTTTGTCTAATCATTATTGAATTATATTATATATATGCTAGTATTATAAATATCATATGAATATCAATGTTAGTTAATGCTTATATAAAAGCATACTCCAACATTATTAAAAAAATTACACCAACAGATCGTCCTCCGCCCTCTGCCAGTTCATGGATAGCCTCCCTAATAGACCACCTACAACTTTATAACCCAATAATGCCCTTTAACCTTAACAAAAAAATCACCTTATGGGAAGCATACAATATAACAATATAATCAACAACCCATTAAAACCAGCCTAAAAGTAACCAACCAAAGACTCATTACACACTTCAAAAGATGGAGTTTGAAACCCAAATTCCTTGACTTCATCATTAAAATAAATCTTAATGCGCTTCCCACAAATTGGTTCCTTTATCACCGAAGAGGTTTTACCAGCATTGACCCTATATGTGGTCTGTGTGCTCATGAAGATGAAACCATAGACCATATTATACACCGGTGCCCAAGACTTAAAACACTGAAAGATATAATTATAATCAATTCCAACATAAGACCTGATATGATTTTCTCACTTGAAAATGCCATTCATAATGGGTTTTTTCCAATGATAAGGCTTTCTACCTTTGTCCTTTATTCCATATGGATAGTGAGATGCAAAACTCTCATGGAATTACCCCCGCCACAAATCATACCATTGTTTTATCAAACGCTCAAAAAAATCAAGAAACGTGACCAGCTCCTGGCCTCCAGTAAAGTCTTTGATGACACCTGGTCTTTAACTGCTCTTTCCTTTTCCTGATTATCAACTCCCACCTACCCAGCATTATAGAATAGGAAATTCTAAAAGAAAATATTCATGTTTATATAAAAAATGCTTATTCCATTAAACAAGTTCTTATAATCTCTTCACTATACCTAACCACATAAGAGTATAACAATTGTACTCTCATAACAAAATCTAGCCAGATGACAAATAGAACATTATACAATCATATTATTGTACAATTTATTCATTTATCTATCCTTTATTAGTATGTAATCACTATTTATTGTTAATAAAATTTTTGTTGAGATGAAATAATAACTTGTTTTGAATTATCCCTGAAAAGAGCTAATTGCAAATTCTCCATGAGTTTGAATATTGTGACATAATGGTGACTGAAAGAGGGATGAAAGATGGATGAACTATTCTAAATTATATTAAAACTTATTTAAAGATTATTGAGCTAGCATAATAAAGATAGATATAATCATGGACTTAGTATTTCATCGATTCATTTCTTGCATTCTACCTGAAGATCCAAAGTCCGATTGTAGTGAAATGCATATCCTCTTTCTAGGGAATTTAATCATCCCCATATATTTAACAAGACCAACTTAGACTTTAAATATAATCCATTCTTTTATACTTGGCGAACCTAACTATGAAACATTAAGTTAATGATTTCCAAGCATTAAATATAATCGATTATGTTATATTTGGTATATCAACTGGGATGATTAAATGCCGTTCTGTTATATTTGGTGCCTCAACTAAGGCTATCAAATAGGCCGTCCCATTATAATACAATTAACAAAAAAAATGAATTGACATTTAATCAAAAAAAATATTAAAATTTTACATATATGAGTGTGCGTGTATACATGCACACTGACATCTATTTCAACTTGTTACAATAATATTATATTTTTTCATAATTAATTCATTTGTAAAACACATAAATTTCACACGTATATATGTGTATAAACAAAATATATAATTTAATTTCAGTTTATAAGTTCTTTTTTTAAACAAACTAAATAAAGTCAACTTTTGTTTGACAGATACTTGTTGATTAATTATCACCATTCTTAGACCAATTTAAAAGATTTGCTTTTATGATTTTAATTCAAACAAAATTATGTTTGCATTTGTATATTCTTTTAATGTCTTTTTTTTTTCTAGTCTAAAACATTTTTGGAAATATTTTTCTTGACTATTAATTATAACTTTCTTTGTACTTTTTTTTCTTCTAAATTATAAATATAACTTTAAACAGTTTTTCTTAAATAAATAAAAATATAGAGAGAGAGATTTTAAGACATCTTTCTGCTTGATGAGTTAATGCTGATGAAGTAGGCAAGGTGAGATAGGAAAAATGAATACATGAACAGCAGCTCCCCATGCCATGATAAGATAACCAAGCATGAACTATCAAGCACCCAATGCTCCATGACATCATGAGAAAATACTTCATTTTAAGCACTGCCACTTCCAAGTACCTAGGAAGATCATCCTCAAAGAGTAGTATCCAGAAAAAAATATAAAAGGCATTGAGCCAACCCTGCTCATCTCTGTGAGACTTAGGGGTATAGATGAGGTCTATTTGTGAGACCAAGGCCTATTCATGAGGCCTACTTACACACTGCTGAACTACTCTGGGAGCTCAATATCTAGGTCTAGACAGTGCCGATCATATACTTCAGAGCATCATGAACACACTGCATCCTGACAGCCCTGTTCAACTATACACTCATCATAAGCATAAAAAGTACAAATTCACACATCACTTTCAAAATGTAATTTTACTAAAGAAATTATTTAAAAATTCATTATTATGTATAACTACTCACCACAGCTGTTCATATGTTTATCTGGGCTTCTCTGCCTTTAGATATTCAGCATATATATAATTATTTATCTAGCAAGCTGTTTCTTTGGTCCATTAGAAAAATACAATCCATGTTTGTTGTCATCATCAGGTAAAAGTATGCAATCCATGTAAAATCTTGATCTGAAGTTGGTCTCTTTCTATCTAGGATTATTTCAGGCAAGCAGCTGTCTTGGTTTGATAGATTTCAGGCAAGCAACCATCCTCCACATTTAAGGCTATGAATTTCAGCATAAAAAAGTGGGTCATTTTCTCCATGTGAATTCAAACTCCTGCTAAGAAAACAGTCTATTATCTTGCCTTCAGATATATCAGTTTGTGGTAGCTAATCTGCAAATTCGATTTTCAGCTAAAACCAACTACTGCACTTCATCAAGTTGCAACAAAATATTGTAATCAACTTGAATTTCAGCTGACCGTTCTTACAAAAATTATTATCCAGACTTTTCTCTTCAAAAATCATTACCCAGACTAACTGATATATTTTTTAATCAGTCTTTTATAAACTTGTTTAGGTCAGGTGACAAAAATGCAGTGGCTGTTTTCAATCTGTCTAATCCATTTGAAAACAAGCTGGAATTTCTATCAAAGTCTGATTTTCATGTTTTTACTTTAATTTTGGAATTTGGCCAAAGGTGTGATAATCCTTTAGAATTTTTAATCTACAAAGATTTTTAACTACCTAGTAGAAATGCAAATAAGCATTAATTAAAAAAGATATTTTATACAAGTATTAATTAAAAGATTTTAAAAAATAATTTATGCTTTTTTTTAATTTCAAAATCAGAATTACAAATATTATTTATCAGACCTTTTTTAAAATGCTTATTTCACAATGAAATTTTACTTTTAACCCAGAGTTATTTAACCCTTTACTTATTATTATTTTATTTTAGGAAATATAAAAAAATATCTACAAAAATTTATTCTGCGTTTATTTCTACTTTTCCTTTATTTTACGTACATATATGCACATACACTATATTAGTGTGTTTTATGTAACCCAATTGGTTACAATATATATATTGTAAAGGAAACTATTTTCTAAACCTATAAACATTGCTAAGGAGGCAACATTGTCTTGTGAATAGCAATATTTCCTTGCTGGATAAGCCAAATGTAAAGGAAAAGTAGTAGGCCAAAATGTAAAACTAAAGTGCTATTCAGTGAATAGCTTGCATATTTGGATAATTATGAATGTAATAGAAAATATTGTGTGGCTAGCTAGCCTGAAAATGCCACATAAATTTAGGCAATCACATATAATAAATAAAATCATGAACCAAGTGATTTTCTCTACTTATGCACTAACTTTTTGGGCACTCTAAAATATGTTACATAATTGTATTTAGACAACTAATATATATATATATAAAATATATAAATATATTGATTTATAAACAGCCCTATGTCAGTTTAAATTTATATTTATAATGGTCTCATGAATTTTGTAAGCTTCTAATGATCCATAGAATGATTATCTTGCTTGGAAAAAAAATGCAATTCAATAAACAACTTATTTAATGATAAAGTATAGTATGGGATATACAATGAATTATCTGGTAATAGTATAAATGCTGAACTCTACCATTTGATGGCACTTTTTTGCCCAATGCACATCAATATACCGATTCACAGACCATCATTTTCTTTGCAGAATACTACGGTGGTACAAACATTTTTTTTTCACTTTCTATACATAAAACTCTTGTAGTTTTTTTTTTTTGAGCTTTAATAAACAAACACTTTATTTTTATATGGTGTAGGGAGTGTGCTTTTAAATTATCAATCTTTTTTTTGATCTTGAATTATCGTTTTCTTTACGTAATACTATGGTAAAAAAAATTGTTTTACCCCTTTCTATGCTTAAAGCTTGTATGTTTTTTTTTTTTTGCCTTTTTAATAAAAAAACACCACTTTGTTTTTAGATGGTAGAGGGGGGGGGTTGCTTTTAAATTATCACCTTTCTTTGGATTTTGAGATTTTTTTTTAAAGCCTTAAAGAATTCAGTTTTAATTAATAAACCAATAGTTGGTTTTTAGAGGAGGAGGGGGGTTGGTTTGAATTTTAATTCTCATCTTTTAGTATCTTTTGCCAATGTGTGTTCGAATATAGAATACATATAAAGAGATAGATTAACAAAATATACGAATTATTGGAGGGGGGTTGGTTTGCTTTTAAATTATTGACTTTTTTCCTTAACAACTTTTTATTGATTTTGAGCCTTTTTTGTTGGAAAGCCTTATTAATCAATTCATTTTTAATAAACCAACAGTTGGTTTTTAGAGGGTGGAGGGGGATTGGTTTGATTTTTAATTATCGTCTTTTATTTTTTTATTATGAAGTGTTTTTATTTTTAAAAAACTATTTACGCTACTGAAATCTTTATATGATCGTGAAAAGTTCTTCCTTTATTTTTTGCTTTTTTCAAAAAGCCTTAACTAAATAAAAACATTTTTAGGGGGGCAGAGAATTATGATTTGTTTGACTTCAATAATGGGAATTTGGAGCCATCCAACCAACTTCCCTTATCCAGACCCCACATATGCTTGCAGAAGTGGCAACGGAATTCCCCAGATCCTATAGTTGACTAAAACTATGCTCCTCCCACAAATGCATAACTTTGCATCTGTCAGGATGTTTGTTCTATTTCTGGAAAAACACAACAGCATCAACTTCTGTGGCTGGCAATTCACTCCCCTTCAACCAATTTTGAACATTTGCTGTGCTGTTTTACTGTTCTCACACAGATTCACGCATAAATGTAAATTTGCACATGAACTCTGCTAAAAACCCTAATCTTCTTAGGTTGTGTACAGTTCAAAATCATAGGGAAGCATGCGTGACAGCCTGACAATTCTTAATATGTAATACTAAATCCACTACGCTTTCTCAAAATTTTTCCACAATGAATTTTTTGATAGTTTTGCATCCTTCAAATCAGTCCGTAGCTAGAGTTGAATTGCACTTGAGGAATACTGTCACAAGTCAATGGGCATAGTATTTCATTACATAAGCGTATGATACATCACCCTCTAGGCAGCCTGTTATGGCTCTAAACTAACATTGTTGTAGTGTTAGCCTAAATTAGGCCGCTAAAATGGTATATTGATGTGCGTTGTATGAAAAACACCATCAAGCAGTAGGGTTCAGTATTCATACTATTACCAATTATCTTAATTGGAAAAATAAATGGTGTAATAAAATAAATTTATAATGATTGATGCAAGAGGCAAACCAAAGGTCTTAGATTAATAATATAAATGTATTGATATAAGCATTAACTCCAATATAATATCCTATTTTATAACTTTACCTCCCATCCTTTTTTAGATTACAATTAATAGTTTATGATATACATTTAAATTATAAAGCATACAGTCATAGAAGGGTTAAAAATAAATTCTTTAAACAAAATAAATTTTAATATTGTTACTTTTTTTAAATAAAAAAATTCTCATATTGTTTAAATGATAATGAATGCCAAGTAAGTTATACAAATGGAAATTATTAATAAAAACAAAACTTTAATAAATGTTTATCATTAAAATTATCATTATTTTTTTAACCATTTCTTTTTTAAAAACTTATCTGGCAGTGTTACTTTAAAAGGAGACTTTATTTAGCTTCCGTTAACCACAGTTTTGCATGTATATGACTTTAGCTGATATTCCATTATTTAATATTTCCTTTGGTACCCTTTTTGCTAGCAAAAACACAAAGATAAATGGGTCAGCCTGCATTCAGTGTCTATTCTGTACCTCCAAAAGGCTCTGGGAGTGCTGCATATGGCCAGCCTTGAACAAACAAATCTAAACCTCACACTGACAGTGGAGCCCATGGATACACCTCTGTTCACCAGCAAATGGATGATGGATATATGGACTTATGTCAGAAACTCTGCAAACATAATGTGTCATACAATAGAGGGGAAAAGACATATTGGCAAACATACAAACTCAAGTACACCTATCAAACCATTTTACAGAATGATTTAGGGTTAAACAATAAACAACTCATAGCAAAATCGAAAGATTGATTCTTAGAACCAAAATACATTGACTTTCTACAAAAGATCAACCTCTCCTCGCTGCCAACAAATTATTTTCTGGTATGGAAAAGAGGATTTAGCAAAATCAACACTCAATGCCAACCTTGTGCCACAGCAGATGAGACAATTCATCACCTGTATTTCTGTCCTTTTCTCAAGCCAATCAGATCCTTTATTAACAAAAGTGTGTCACTCGACATTAGAGAAGTTTTAGTCATTCAAAAGGCTATAAAGAATGGCATATTTTCAAAAATCAGAATTGCCATTATTCTAATCTTTTCATCTGGATATCTAGATGCAAGTGTATATTTGAAAATGCTAATCATGGTGTCTGCAACATCTATATCAAATTACTCAAGCGGCTCAGGAACAGAGATAAATTGCTGGCTCCAGACTGATTTTTTCATGAAACCTGTGCTAGGGTTACCCTCTCAGAAGAGTGAAGGAGGGCAATGGCTCCAGTCTCAGACCACAGCAAGCTCTACAAAGTGAATGCCTTGCAACAGTGTAAAAAGAATATAGCTATGTATAGATAAACATGTTCAATTTTATCTAATAAATTGTAATTTATTTTAATAAAAAAAAACACAAAGATAAGGATTCATAAGCAATTTGAATCATTAGATAATATCCAATTATTGTTTTTGATATTACAATCCAAGATGAATTCAGTTATCTTAGCTCTAAGGCAGTCAGCATAGTGTTTATGATATTCATTTCATTCCAATTACAAAGATACCAAATGAAGAGGAGGGAGTTCATGCCCCCTTCTTTTCATGTTGTCTTATTCACAATACATATTTCTTTTCTATATGTTACACATATGCTTAAAGTAAGGTAAAATAAACAAATTTTTAAGCAGAAGAAAGTCCATCTTCTTGCTTAAATCATTTCTGTACATATAGCAACACAAAATGCAGTCTTTTTTTAAACATAGGTTTGAGGTCATGTGACTTTATTATTCACTCTATAACAATTTAAACAAACATTTTATTTTAAAATTTAATATATAATGGTTCATTTATTTCAGATTCATTCATTCACAACAACAAAATATATTTATTAAGTAGATGATTTAATTGTTTTCTTTATTTGATTATTTATACATTACAGGGAAACTATAGATTGCAATATATGTACATCACAATATTATAACAGGATATATATATGTGTTACATTTAAATTCTAATACTTAATGTTTTTGTAAATATCTAATACTGAATTAAAAACACGAACTTTCAAAATGCACAAATAACGAATTATTAGTTTATTAATATGTTTAATTTAAATATTGAAATAAAATAAGCTTTAAAAAAAAATTATACAATCGAAACAAAGATTCTAATCTTTACATAAAATATAATAAAAACCTTTTGATTTAAAAAAATATCGAGGAGAGTTTTTTAATCTTAAAAATAAAAATTACAAACAGATCCTTAGGGCAAAATGACCATTGAAAAGATGATTACGAAAGAGGTAAGAGTCGAGAAATAGAAACAAAAGGCTTGGTTTGCCCCACCCAAGATAGACACAGACCTCAGTGAAAAAATTTACTTAGCCATAAACCCAAAATCTAGTTGGCCACAAACTCAATGAACCAATGAAATACAGATATGGAATATGTTTGATGGATCTGTGCATTCCAGAGATAAGGTGCCTGAGAACTATAAAAAGAAAAATCCAAAAGAAATAGTTCGAGATTAGAAAAATTAAAAATTTAAATTCATTCATCTTTGCTGAAAGTAGAAATAAAAATTTAAAAAGCTATTATTGCCATCCCCCAAGATGTAATCAGCTTCATTGTGCTTCCTTCAGTATAACTGGCCGAAGGCAGCCTTCATCTCTATGGATCCCAGGATCGAACCACTGGAACCATCTTCATAAAACATCTTCGGAAATCTTCATAAAATCATCATTGTCCACAAGAAATGGCCCTTGCGTAACTCAGATCTTTGTCACAAAGGAACGAGCATGGAGAAAGGAAAGTATAAATTATAAATATGAAATATAAACTCTTCAATCTAAAATCTCCGAACTTTAATTTTATTTAAATATGAACTATAGACTTTCTTTCCAAATCAAACCAGAACTTTATTTTTATAAACTTTGAAATTTTAAAAGTCTTATCTAAAGTTTGAAATGTAATCTCTTAAAATATGTATTGTTTTTCTTTTATTTATTCATGCTTAATATCTGTTCATAATAGGGTAGCGTTTTGCGATTGCAAACTTAAATTTAAAAATAGAAATATATATCGTTATTTGTGCATTGTTGAATTTAAAAGAAAGGAAAAATAAGTCAAGTAGTATTTGTAGTAAAATAAGTTAAATATAATATGTCATCTTAAAATGATTTTAAAACCTTAAACTAAAGGTTTTTTTTTTAGAATTAAATTAATAAAATGATTTAAATGTTAGTTGAGTGTAGATGGCTGCTAGACTCATTTAAATATATGTTAGTTTTAAAGGGGTTTTGATTTTGGACTATTTGTTTCATAGTTGTGTCAATGCTGGTGGAGAGATATATGGATGTTTTTCAATGTAATGTGAAGTGTGTTAGCACCTAGGGTGATGAGTCCAACTGAATGCATGACCCCAAAGAGGTAGTCATATTGTTGAAATGGACACAGACGTATTTCCTGCACCATTGATCCATTCCAGCTCTATGGATTGGGAGGATAAGCACAGCAAGATAGACCGCTCTCCCATCCATACGAAGCATTATTCTTTTATTATATTACATGCATGATTCCTTAGCCATACAGACATAAATACCTGTACTGATGAAGGTCATGCTTCTTCAAATAATATCACACTTTTCAGATGCACATTCCTGTCAGAATGATTCTATGCTAACATGTTCACATTGCATTGGTTGCTGATATATATCTGGAAGCGAGCATTGGTGTGGCTGTGGACTTTTAGCCTGGAATCAAATGTTTGAAAGTCTTTTAAGTGTGTCATCTGGGTAGCTCATCTATACTCAACATTTCTAAGATTAAAAATAAAAGTTAAAACAAATAAAAATAATAGTAAATAATAATGAAACAAACAAAATTTTTTATATAATTATTTTTCAAGTTTTGTGTGTCATCACTTATATATATGTGTGAATAAAATCTTTTTGTGTTATTAATACTGACAGTGATTGCTTTTATTATTATTTATTAAAAGAAATATAATTAATAAGTGTTTTAAACCTCTGCTACTCCATGAGCTAGTGGCAAGGGATGGCAGTTGTGATCTTAACAGCGCATATCTGTCTACTCTATAAATTTTCTAGGTTCAAATGGCCTAGTGGTGCCCTGTTCAGCAGATATGGTAAGACTGGATATTTCACTTCTTTTCCCGACCATTATAATATATACCCAGTGCATGTAATACAATTTTCCTTATGTATTGATTTCTATATTTATGTATACCATTTCCAACTTTCTTATACATTTCAACAATACTATTTTTTTTATATCAAAACTTTATTTTTACAGTTTTGACTGTCCTGAAGTCATCATCAGAGCTACAATATACAAATATATAATCATACAATTAATATATTTTATACACATTTATATGCATAAACATACATCTTAACTTCACCTTTATATATAATCATTTTCTATTTCATTATTTTACTCTTAACTAATTTTATAAACATTTATAGTATTTTATTTTTAATTATTTTAATTATTACTATCTTATAATTTTAATTTTTTAACTTTTAAATTCTATTTGATACACATTATTTTATTATTATCTTTTTACTTATATTTTATTATTATTAATAATTTGAATATAAAAAAAGTTTTTTTTTAAAAATATGTTTGAAGAAAATGATGATAGAGGGAGGTGCTAAACAAGTATAAAAAATTTTTTGAAAAATTTGTCAGTTGTTTTTTAAAAATATGACTTTAAAGAGATGAGTAATTTGTAATCCAACAAAAAAAAAAAAAAAGTTAATTTGTAACATAAAAAAGTTAATAGTTAATTAAAAATATATATAATAAAATAAAAATAAGGGTAAAAATAATTTAAAAAATATAAATAAAAAGATAATAATAAAATGATGTGTATCAAATAATAGGATTTAAAAGTTAAAGTTAAAAAATTAAAATTATAAGATTATAATAATTAAAAATAAAATAATATAATTGTAAATAAAATTAGTTAAGAGTAGAATAATAAAATGAAAAATGATTATGTACAATGCTCAGATTAAGATGTATGTTTGATTGTGTATATAAATGTGTATAAAATGTATTAATTGTATAATTATATATTTGGATATTGTAACTCTGATGATGACTGCAGGACAGTTAAAACACTAAGAATAAAGTTTAATAGTATTGTTGAAGTGTAGTACATATATAAAATATTTACAAAAGTTATTTATTTTTTTATTATGGCTTTAAAATTTGAAACCTAGTAATAAATTAAGAATATTTTAACTTTTACATTTTTAAATGTTATTAAAAAGGATTTGAACCCAGAAAATTCCAACTTCCTACAGTTATCCACTTTATCCAATATAACTGATACACATTGCCATGACACATGTAAAAAATATAAATGATCTCCAATAAACTATTTCATGCTGAACCAGCACTCATCAGTTGGTTCAGATAAATGATCTCCCACATATATATATAATCAATGTTCACTTTATATTAAGTTAGCACATTTACACATTTTAATGGAGAGGCTTTAGTCATCTTTACTTTCAACTCTTCAGCCATCCATATTACTGAAAATCTGATGATAGAATGCTCAAAGCCCTTAATGATATCAATATTATAGTCATACTCTGTCTATTAAAGTGTATTGATTTGCTATCTTAACATAAACTGAACACTTATTACATATATGTGTGTATGGATGATGATGATCTGGAGCACTGCTGAGTGCTGGTTAAGCATGAAATACATATATTGGAGATCATTTATCTTTTTCACATGTATGTGGTTATGAGTATTGGTTACAATGGATAGAGTAGATGCCTTTAGGAATCTTGAAAGTCTGGTTCAAATCCCCTTTAATTACATTTAGATTAAGTATTTACACATACTGTTTTTAAATGTTAAAAATTTTAAATATTCTTACTATGAAATAACCAATTTCTATTTTGTAAGACTGTGGCATGATGAAAAATGTTTGAGCTGTTAATGGGTATACAAATTTGGATGTCTGATATCTCTAGTTTATGAGAGTTATATGATGCATAGTGAGAGAGAGGAGTCTGACTATCTGTGCTGGAAGATGGTTGTGCTACCAAAGAGTTGAGATAGAAGATGCATTGACAAATACCAAAAATTTGAATTTTTTTTTCTGTTTTTGGAAATTATATATATGTTATCATTATATGTACAATATATAAAAAATATTTATCTTTATAAAAATCAAAATGACTCGGAAGAGTCAAAAAAGAGTTATATATTTCATTTAATAGCAAATCATTTAATATTATGTTTCACTGCAGAGTGATTGTTAAAATAAAATAAACGTTTTTTTAATGCTTTTATTTAACTTAGAAATTGTTGGTTATTCAGGTCTAATCTTGTAACTGATTTTTAATACATAATGAAGCCATGAACTATATGATATCAAATTATGCAACTTCAATTCTACGCTAACCGAAAATAAATGTAAATCAAAAAAAAAAAAATGTAATCAAATAAAAACAATAAAGAAATTATAAAAAGAGAGAAGTTTTATAAATATATATGTAAATATGCTTTTTCAATTTATTAATAACTACATTTTTTTAAAATTCTCTGTATAGTGCATGTACTTTTAATTTATATACAGTACCTAGCATCTGCTCTATATGTATGTTTGTATTAACATGTACTGTATTGTATACGTAAAGTGTAATAAATAATATGCATGCTAGTCCAATCATTGTTTATCACCAAAGAGTTATTATATTCTATTTTCATTGAACATGAGTGGAGCTGGGAATATATAATGTAGTTCATGGCCCTCATACCAAATGTTTTTTCTACAAATTTTGTACACATGCCAAATATCACTTACAATGCAATATGACACTGAAATATTTTAGAGTTTTTCAGTCTAATAGTGTTGGCAGACTGAATTTTAAAATGTGTAATATTGATTCGTATATATTAATAATGATGTGCATGAGATGGTAGATTTTTTTTTTTGTAAAAAAATCACTTTCACTGAGTGTTTCTTAAAAAATACAGTTAATTAAAATAGAAAGAAAAACAAATGAAATATGAAATCATAATTTTTTTCCATTCTATAATTAGAACTTTGGTTTTTAAAAACACCACAAACAAAAAAAAATCTTTTAAATGAATTTTAGTATGGGTGAATTTTTTAAAATGTACAAATGGTGTATTGTTACATTTAGTTTGTAAATTTGTTATAAATTATCTGATAACTAAAAAGTAAAAAATAATATACACCTGGGTTTCTTTTTATGCGGTAGATACATTCTGCAGAAAACCGTATTTAAAATAATTGTACAAAAATAGACTTACCTTGAAAAATTTGAGATATGTTCTGCAATTTTCAAAAATTGCATAAAACCAAAGCAACAAGTAAAATTACTTTAAAATTTTCATGAAAAAAATAAGGAAATAAAGTATGACTAAAAAAAATTTCAAATATTTGAAAAAAATTGATACCAGACAAAGTTTTTTTTTACTTTTTTATTATCTATTTAATTTTATTCAAAACAATATGTTTTTATGTGTAATTTATTTTACATTTTGTCATACATATTTTAATCATCATCACTATTTGACAATATGTGAATTCATTTGTGAACTGGTAAGAAATCAGATTCATCACAAGAGGAAACACAAACAGCAGAATTAGCACCAATTTCAGTCTCGTGCTGTGCAAATGTTTTTCTGGTGACAATGTAATCGGTGATTAAACTTTCAGATGATTTTACTGTTTATGAAGCAAGCAATATCTAGAAATACAACTATTTAGCTCTCATTGGAAAGAGCTCATTCATAATTCATGTCATTAGCAAGAAAATGATTTTCCAATTGATTAGAAAGTTAGAGACCCCTCTCGAATCAATTTTGCTAAGAAAGGAACAGGTTCCACTTCTGTTTCATTATCTTTTTCTACATCTTCTATGGTATCTAAACTTATTGCAATGATATGATTGTCATTCAAGGCCTTATCCTCAAGCAAGTCATTGATATTAAACCAATAAACATTACATGATCACCATTTCGTATGCTTGATCATAGCTGTTATTAAAACAGGCCAGAGTAATCAATGGATGCCAGAAGGCTTGTGCATAAAATCCCTATATAGTGCTTTCTCATCCAATATCCAAGACTAGTTTCTAGCTTGTGGCTCTCATCATTGAGGAGTCTTGGATCTGAGAGCATTGCACCCAGATCTTAGGATCTAATGCAACCCTTCAGATGCCACATTTTATCTCTATTTAACTACTAAACTATGAGAAAAAAATTTGAAAATACAATATTTTCAATCCAAGCTCATTGGTTTACATAGTCATATAGATCTGAACTCAGTTCAGTACCCATACATTTTGGTGTCTAGTTGTTTAACAATCATAGCCACTATTATCCTATCAGACAGGATTGGTGTTAAACCACTAAACATCATATGATTACCATTTTTATTCTTACTTAGGCAAAACTCTCCCATGATTATTATGTTGTGCAGTGAGTGGCACTACTGTAAGGAGAGATTTTGTCTCTTTTAATAACAGTTATGAGCAAGCATAAGAAATGGTGACCATGTGATCTTTAGTGGTTTAATACCAATCCAGCCTAATAGAATAGTCGTGGCTATGGTTATTAAAGTACCAAAGACACCAAAATGTATAGATACTCAACTGAGTTCAGACCTATATGTCTATATAAATTAATGAATTAGGATTGAAAATATTATTGTGTCTTCAATTTTATTCTCATAGTTTTGTAGTTATATGTAGAGATAAAATGTGGCTGCTGGAGGGTTGCATTAGATCCTAGTGCTCTCAGATTCAAGGCTCCTCACTGTTGAAAGCCACATGCTAGAACCTTAGTCCGGTGATATTGGATGAGTCGGCACTAGATAAGGATTTTTTGTACAAGCGTTCTGGCATCCATTGATTTCTCTGGCTTGCACTGAGTGGCACTACTGTATGGAGAGTTTTTCCTGTTTTAATTCAAGTTGCAATTATGTCTTAATCTAATGGCTGAATAATGCTTGTTGTATGAGGTGGAAAAAATATTCTTTACATTTGGATGTTCTAAATGTGAATAACCTGGTGCTTTGTCAATAAGTAATAAAATTTTGAAATCCAGATCTTTTTGCTTCATATACATTTCCACTTCTGTTAAAAAGCTATTATTAAACTGGTCAGTAAATATTGCAGTTGTCATCCAAGCCTTTGTATTAGCCATTCAGAGTACCTGCAGTTGTTTTTCATTTTTTATCTTTTGAAGCACATGATCAAAGATCGGTTTACCATTAGAGGTTTCAGCATCTGATCTCCCAATGCATTGCTACAAAGTAACAATGTGATTTAATCTTTGCTTGTTTTAAATCCACTGACTTTTTTCTCAGATTTTGTGATATAAGTTCAACTAGACATTTTTTTTCCAAAACAGCCCTGTTTTGTCAGTTTAATACTTGGTGTGGACAATATCCATCATCTTCAATAGCTTTTGCTAATTCTTCAGGAAAATTTTTAGCAGCCTTTTCATCTGCTGATACAAATTCAGACATAATCTTCACATTATGTATTGCATTTTTTTTTTAAAAACCCAGTTAAGTTCGCTAGTCGAAAATTTCCTATTAGTCCAAGACGTGGAAGTAGATGGTTCAGATCCTTTCATTTGTTCATAAAACTGAAAAGCTTTTCATTGAATTAAATAACTGCTTAAGGGAATTCTTCTTTGAGATAATTCTTCAACCCAGATTATGAGCACTCTTTCCATTTTTTCTAATAAATCATCTCTTGAATATCATGATAATTTGGCATTTACTTTTGCACCAAAAATGATAGATTTTCTTATTGCATCTTCATTTTTTTAATTGCTCTTATAGTGAACTCATCTAAACTAAAATGTTTTCCAATCACTGTTGATCTTCCTCCTCTTACTAAGTGATCTAAAATTGGAAATTTTCTTTTCCAAAAAAATTCTTTTTCTTGGGTATTTTTTCCTCTCCATTAGGGCAAACTAAACTTTAAAATAATAATAAGAATTTAGACTTATGATAATAAAAAGACATCTACTCACCAGTGTTGGGCAAAATTTAATTAAAATTAACAATTAAATTCTTATTTTTAATTGTCTTTAATGTTTTAATTTTCAATTCCATTTAAAAATCAAATTTCATTAATTGTTTCACATCACATTAATTTAAGATCACATTAATTTTTAAATTGTTAATTACAATTAAAAATCAGATTTTAATTTTTAATTGTCAAATTTAATTGTGCCTGACCCTGCTACTCACATTTGAAAAATAAACTTGGGGACACTAAATTATTAATTGATTACTCTTTAAAAAGCAATAATAGAAGGTGATTTAAAATGCAAAAACACAACATGTATAATATAGCCATCTATAGTGTTTGAACAGATTTACATTATAATCTTGTAAAATTTAATGTGTGTATATAAAATGGGGAAATCCCAATTTTAAGTGAATTATGAACTTCTTTATCACATAAAAGGAAAACTGCATAAAAAGATATTAAGAAAAAACATAAATTGCATAACTTCAAAATCGCATTTTAAAAATCCGCATAAAAAGAGACCCAGGTGTGTATAAATTTTTGTAAAAAACACTTTTATTTAATTTGAGGATTAATCTGTAAAAACCAAAAACTAATTTTTTTCTTGTATCATAATTTGGGTTAGTATATTTAATTTGAAATGAAAGTGGAGGGGGTCATCAATAAAATAATTAATTCAGTCACTAGTTTTAAAAATAATGATTAAATTAATCAATTTATAGAAGTCTCTTGCTTTTATTTCAAATTAAATATATCAACTCAAATTTTAGTCCAAGAAAAAATTATTTTGCAGGTTTTAATGCATTAGTCCTCATGTATAAACAGGGCCTTTCAGAGAAAATGTGAGGCCCAAGGCAACTAATATTTTAGAGGTCCTTCAAAATTTAAAATAAAAACATGGGGAGACAGAAAGAGAAAAAATGAGAGTTTTTACTTACAAAGCTGAAAACAGGACTCTGGGAGCAGATAGTTATGAGTCACAGAAATTAGCAACTAAATGACAGGAGGCTGCCAGTCACCAAGCATTGCAGTTGCTTTCATCACAGAGTTGTCAAATTGGCACCTCATCCCTAAACTGGCTTATGTTTTTGACTCATGGTATGCCTGCTTTTTTTTTTAATATTTTTTGGGGGAATTTAACTGTAAAATTACGGCCATGACATCACTCTGGCTCCCCCTATATTTTTGTTTAACATATTGAGTTGCTAAGTTGATTCCCTTAATATTGAAAAGCATGAGGCAGCTGCCCTTTCTGTCTGTTCATCTGATTGGCCCTGTGTAAAAATATATTATTTTTTAAAGAATTTAACTTTATATTAATTTAATGTGTTCGGTTTTGGGAAGATTGACATTTGAAACAAATGGAATAAGTATCAAAATAAAATTATTGTTAATTTTGTGTCATGTAAAATTATTGTTTTGGTGCAATGATTCACTGCTGAAATTAATTTTGCAAGGCTAATATTGTTTTCAATTTTTATGACACTGTTTTTGGGATTGCTTATGGGTATCTTAATCAAATAAGCATCAGGTCATGGTACAGGTTTGATGGTCGAATTTTTACCTTGAATCAAAAGTGGAAACAAAAACTTCTCAGATTCTGGATTTACAATAAGATAATGATTATTTTTTTCCAGATGTTTTCAGCATCTATTTAATGCACTGTAGGTAGCAGAATTTCATCATACAATTGTTTTAAATAATAAACTCATGCGCAGTTAAATGATAAAACTATTGACAGTTATTAAAACAGAAAAAGTTCATTTTTGTGTTGTTTAATTACATTTAACATTGCATTATTACTTTAAACATAGCATACTTTTGGGTACGGGTTTACTACATTTTCCACCTTTTGAATGTGGTATGATATTAAAGTTACACTTACTAATGTGTTGTATAAGACAAATGCTACAATGTTAGGCCAGATGATGAATCAGAAATTGTTTGTTAAAACTGGTCAAGCAAATTCACTGTTTGTTTACGTTTTTTACAATTCCTGAATATCATTATTACTTATTTGAAATTTTTAAACTAATTTGCATTTTAAAATCTTTATACTAAATCTTTGTCAGGTCAGTAGTGGGTGTAGAACATATCAATTCATCTGGCATATTGGTGCAAAAACCCAACTGTGAAAAAGGAATGTGTATGCATAAAATGTTTCATATCTTTCTATAAATACTATATACATTTATTTTTTTATGTTATTTATATGTTGCTGTATGATCAACATCTTTAATTAAACTTCATAAATACACTTTAGCTTCATTGCAAAATTGACAAAGCTTTTGCAAAAATAATTGGGCAGGAGTTTTTAATAAAATGATAAAGTATGATTGTGATCTATTGATGTTGAGCTAAACCATGTGGTAAAAAATAATTGAATAATTTATTGCTCAGAAATTTATAAAAAGTTTTAACACCAAAAGTAACAGATTTGGGCCTTGATTTACAGACCTAAAATTTTACAATCTGACATTACCACTGCACCAAATGATGCAGAGTAAAAAAAATGAGTTTATTTCCTGGAAGTTCCTAAGAAAGTTCAAATAATGGAACAGAGCTTTGATTCATGGGCTTTGTGCTCTAGAGTTTATTATTCTACCACTGCTCTAAATCGCAACATGTTACATAATAATAATGGGATGATTTATTGTTCTGGAGTTTACAAAAAGTTTGAGCACAGGAAATGATATAATCAAAGCTGTGATCCACAGATTTTGAGTTTCAGATGCTGCCATTCAATGACTGCATAAAATTCATAAGGCAGTCCCATTTACAAATGTATTTTCATTGCCCGTATTCCTGTTTAAGTGTTAGAAAATAAACTACTGCATTTTTTTAAATGATTTGCTCCTGATAATCTACTTATTTCAATACATATTCAAACTCTGCGTTTCCATATCTGCCCTTCATCATTTTCTATTCTCTCTTATTTCTTAGTAAAACAATTGATCCCACTTTGCATACAGATAAACATAAATGAAATCTTTTGCCCAATTTCTCAAATCTTGATCAGCCACTGTGTATATCCCAAGGGTGTCAATTAGATACTAGTCAGGACAGCATCAATAACTTTAAATAAATTAACACAAAATGGGACTTTCCTGCACAGGTTTGAATCCTGTTGGCTGAGACTTAATTACATATCAATGGGAAAAGCATCAATAATTTTAAATAAATTAACACAAGTTTAGCATCAAAACTATTTATTTAACAATAATAAATATGGATTTTAAAAAAATTTGAGATTTCATAAAAGGTAACTACAGTGCATTATTAATCCTTTAGTTGCGTTTCGCTTCTCATACACACAGAATAATATAAGCAACATTACATGTTTCAATTACAAAGTCTTTTATTTATATAATCATAATACTAATAAAACAGGCAAAACTCTCCATACAGTAGTGCCACTCAATGCAAGCTAGTGTAATCATCCCAGAAGGCTTGTGCATAAAATCTCTATCTAGTGCTACTCATCCGATATCCCCAGACTACTTTCTAGTTTGTGGCTTTTGTCAGTGAGTAGCCTTGGATCTGAGAGCACTGCACGTAAATCTTAAAAAATGGTAATTATGTGATGCATAATACTAATATATATCATCATCATCATCAAACATTATCAATCCACTGCAGGATGAAGGTCTCTCCAAGTTTAATTCATATTCTCTGATCTTTAGCTTCTCTTCTCCACATCACCCCTGCACAGTTTCTTATTTCATCCATCCATCTCACATGTGGTCTCTTTCTGGGTCTTTTACAATCTCTTGGAATCCAGTTTAAGATTTCAATTGTCCATCTATTATCATCTCTTCTAGCAATATGTCCAGCCCACCCCACTTCAATCTTTTAAGTTTTTTAATGAGGTCAGTAACACCTGTTTGTTTTCTTACCCATACATTGCATTTTCGATCTCTTCTTGTTACTCCCAACATGCATCTCTCCATACTTCTTTGAATGGTTTGGAGTCTCTGTATTGCTCTTCTATTAAGTGTCCAAGTCTCAGATCCATAAGTAAGAACTGGTAAAACACATTTGTTAAAAACTTTCCTTTTCAAACACATAGGCATATTTCCTTTTAGTATCAAGTTATTTCTACCAAAAGCACTCCACCCAAGTTTAATTCTATGATTAATTTCCTCCATTATGTTTCCATCAGTATTAATAATCTGACCAAGGTATTTGTAACTGTTAACTTCTTCTAATTCATCATAATCAATCTTTATTTTCATATTTTGAGCAAATCGATTAAACATTACTTTAGTCTTTTTAACCTTTATCTTTAGTCCTACTTTCATCTGATAACTCCTGCAACATTTCCTGCAGCTCTGAAGCATTTTTGCAAAAACAACTATATCATCTGCAAAATCGAAATGACTTAAATAATCTCCATTTACTTTCACTTCTTTAGTTTCACATTTTAATTCACAAAATACTTCTTGCAACACTGCTGTAAAAAGTTTATGGAGATATGGAGTCATCTTGTCTTACACCTTTCTCAATGTTGACTTTCCCAGTATCATTATGTAATCTAATTGTTGCTGTTGCATTTTTATAAATATTCTTTAAAATATGACAATATCCTGGATCTATACCTTGATGATCCAATGCTTTAATCATTGAAGAAATGTTTATAGAATCAAATGTCTTTTCATAATCTACAAATCCAAAACATAATGGCAACTCATATTTATTTGTCCTTTGTATAACTTCTCTCAATACTTGAATATGATCTACTGTACTAAAACCACTTTTAAATCCAGCTTGTTCCCTTGGTTGGTGGAAATCCAATGTTCTTTGTAGACGAGTTGTAATTATCTTCGTAAATATTTTGTATAAAATTGATAAAAGGCTGATAGGTCTGTAATTTCTAATATCTTTTTTATCACCTTTTTTAAATATTAATATTATTACTGCATTCTTCCAATCATCTGGTACATCTTTATCATTTAGAACATTTGGTATATAACTTTGCTAAAAAAAATTCTATTTCTTCACCTGCTTCTTTTAATGTATCAATTATAATTCCATCATTACCTGGAGCCTTTCCTTTCTTCATTTAAAATTTTGGGCAATTCAGAAGATATAATAGAAATAGGAGGTACTTGTTTTTTATTACTATATAATTTTTGATAAAGTCTTCTACCCATTTCATAATGTCATCTCTCTTTTTAGTAATAATTCCATCTTTTTTTTTTTTTATTGCAGATATAAATTTCCTACCAATATCAAAATGTTGTTTTACATTCTTGAGACTTTTATTTTCTTCTACAGCTTTCCTTGCTAGTTCACAGTTATACTTTCTTATATCATTTTCAACTCTTTTCCGTACCATTTTACAAAATTTGAGATATTCAATCATTTTTAATGCATCATTTTTATATATCTTCATATTCCTTCTTTTCTTCATAAATTCTCTAGTCTCAGTAGAAATTTTATTAGTCAATTGCTGCTTTTTCTACCAGCTATTTTTGTTGCAGTTTTTAAAAGTGTATCAGTTATTTTCATATTAATTTCATTCAAATCTGAATCATGTTCAAAATCTACTAATACTTGAAACCTATTTGTAAGTTCTAATTTAAATTCATTACAATGTTTCTAACGATTAGGAATATCAACTGTAAATATTGTTTTTCTTAATAATTTTTGTCTCTCTAGTTTTACATTAACACGTAACTTACACCTTACTAATCGATGATCACTTCCTGTGTTAAATTTATTAAGAACATATATAATGATATATATATAATGATAATTATAACATTTTTTAAATATCTGCAATTGAAACGGAAGTAACTACCTCCCATTGAGTTATGTAATGTCAAAAATAATGAAAGAAAGAATGGAGCCATTCTCTCTTTCATTGTTTTTGATATTACATAACTTAGTGGGAGATAATTACTTCCATTTTAATATATGTGTGTGTGTGCTTTCTGGAATAATTATGCTTCTGACAATTCAATATTTTACGTTAGCTGACAATCTGCCATTAAAAGTAAAAGGATCATACTTTCTGCAAGTTTTCTTTGTGTCTACTTAGCACACACACTTTTCATGAATTAATTAGCCATCTCTCTTCTAATCCTAGTTTTGGGTACGTGTGTTTTTTTATATAAGTCCGATCCTTAGCATGTAAATGGCTGGCTTACATAGTAGACTGTTTATTATACTTGCAAATTACTAATATTAATGGATGTATTTTTTCTGAGTATATTAAAATTAAGGTAATTAATTCAAAAACAATCTGTACATATTTACATAATTACAAAACGTATTTTATTTACAATCTATATTTTATACGCATAGACACACTGACATATTTTGACTAAATCTAAAAAATAAATGTCTCTGCCAATTATATTGCTGACCATGTGGCAGTATGAATCTGTAAAAGCAGTGATGGTGATGATGTGAGACACTGTGACTTCACTTTTTACGGAGTCAGGAATCTCTCGGCAACTATCCCCAGAGAAACCTGTTAGTCACTTTTCCCTGCCTTACGTTTTTCCATATTCTGCTCCATCCCATTTCTATAACATAATCTTTGTCAACTCCAGAAATCCCACTTATCTTTCCCCAAACTCAGCATAAAACCAATAACCCACTTTCTGTATAATCACTTTGTTTATATTTATTCTTTCACAACTTCATTATTTGTACCCTTTCTGCTTTCAGGCATTTACATCTCAATAGATGCCTAATATTTTTTATGCCCTTTTTACACAACTTGCTGACTAAATCACCCACATTTTTTTATATATGTGTATATTTCTTGTTACCAAAGGTCCTGTTCAAGCCTTAAATACTAAACTACTTTCCTTGCTACTATCATAAATTAACTCATCCAATATTTTGTTTACTTCTATATATATTTAAACTCTTTTTGCTCTCCATACTAGTTCTCCTTCTCTCCAACTCCCTATTCTTTATTAATGCATCTGTTCTTCTATCCCATTCCTTAACACTATAACACTCAACAATTCTCCTAACACAATCATCCTACCTTTTGTATAAGTATACTGACATAAAGCCTTTATCCAAATCTTCTGTATATCACATTACCTTTCACACCCATCTTGTTGCCTGCCCTTTATCCATAACCCAATTAACTACTACTCTGGCTATTCTTTTATTATCCATAAACTGCAATCTGCTGAATATTTTCTTTTTTTTTTTTTCATTTCTCATACAAAAACTTGACCATCCCATTTCTCCTTGAATTGCCTCCTTTTCCATTCACACATCTGCATCTAATGCATACTTTCCTACTTCTCTTTGTACTTTTTCTAATTAACCTAATACCCCTTTACTAACACATAATGCAAAATTATCATATAATTTTCTTCTTTTTCCTTTTCTTATGTATTGTTTTCTACTTTTATATATCATACCATTTACAACTTTCTTTAATACTTTAACAATACTATTTTTTATATCAAAACTTTATTCTAACAGTTTCGACTGTCCTTTAGTCATCATCAGAGCTACAATATCCAAATATATAATTATACAATTACTATATTTTATACACATATTCACATACATAATTAAATACATAAATAAAATATACAATTTAACCTAACCATTATAAATAATCATTTCCCTTTGTATTACTTTACTCTTAATTAATTCTATTACATTTATTTTACTTTTAAAAAATTATTTATTATAATTTTAATTCTAAAAAACTTTAGGATAAATTAAGAGTAAAGTAAGGAAATGATTATTTATAATGGTTAGGTTAAAATGTATATTCTATTTATGTATTTAATTGTGTATATGAATATGTGTATAAAATGTATTAATTATATAATTATATATTTGGATATTGAAGCTCTGATGATGACTGCAGGACAGTTGAAACTGTTAGAATAAAATTTTGATATATAAAAAATACAATTGTTAAAGTGTTAAAGTAGGTTGTAAATGGTGTGATATATAAAAATTACCATATGTTAACCCTTCTACTGCCACTCCCTTTCATACAATTCTAGCTACATTATATTTATTATGTGAAAACACAGTTAATTCCTTTATCAATCGCTTTTGTCTTTTTTTTGCTTCATTTAACAATTTTTCCTCCATTTCGACCAAGCAATTTCTCTGATTACATAAGACAATTCCAAAATAGTGATATCTATTTACCACACTTAACTTTATATCCCCCAATAAAAATTATTTATCTTCTCTTTCCCCAGTGTTAATTATCATTACTTTTGATGTTTTTTCACTAAATTTAATCTCCATCTCTTTACCCATCCTTGAGCATATCCTCAGCATAACTTCCATATCTTCCCTTCTTTCTGTGCACAAAAAGACATCATCTGGAAATAAAAGACCCGATAATGAAAATACTCCCTTGCCACCTATTAATGGTATCTCGATCCCTCTCTCTAATCTTTCTATTGCTCTCTCCATTTCTTTCAAATACAACAAAAACTAAATAGGTGACAGGGCATGCTTGCCTTAGTCCCATCCCATTTTAATTTTAACTGATTCTATATTCTCTAATTGATACATATAGTAATTATTTTCGTATAATTTCTTAATAACATCCACTCCCAAATTTACTAAATTTACCCATAATCTATTTCTATTTACTCTATCATATAGCTTCTCTATATCTATAAAAACCATAACTAACTCTCTACCTGTATTCCTATTCATATCTATAAGTTGTGTAACTAAAATAAACTATCTTCTATACATCTATTCAATTGAAATCCTCCTTGCATTTCTAACACTATATTATTTTCTTCCGTCCATATTGCAACCCTTCCAGCCACCATATATGAAAACACTTTATAAAAAACTGATGTTACCACTATTGGGCTATAATTGTTTAACTTTCTATGATCCTGACCCTTTCCTTTAAATAGTAGCCTTATTCTTGTATTACTCAAACTACCTGGAAAATCTCTCTTCTGTGCCATCTTATTAAAACATGATAATAGTTTTATTTTTGCCCTATGCCCTAAATTCACTGTTATCTCTGCCACTCATCTATCGAAACCTCTCGCCTTTCCAGTTTTCAATTTCTTCCCTATCTCATTCACCTCATTTTCTGTAAACCTAATATGTCCATTACTATATGCTTTCAGGTTTGCTATCACTCTGTCCTTCACATCTAACATCTTTACTATATCCATTACATACTTATTTAAGATTATCTCTAATTCTTCTCTAGAACTACACTCTATTCCCTCATCATCTAGTAATGCTATTTTTTTCTCCTCTATATTTTTTCTTTTAAGGTATTTCCAAAATTTTTTATTCCCATCTTTTTCACTTTTATTAATATCCTCCAACAATTTACTATTCAACTTCATTCTCTTTCTATAATTATCTATTTTAGACAACATATTTTTTCTAAGTACTTTTCCCATTTAACATTAATATCTTTTTCACATTCTTTGTTCTTAATAGCACACTTATATTCTCTGCATGCTTTTTCCCTCTCTTTTACACTTTTACTAACTCTCACCTTTTTATTATTTTTATTCCTCTGAATATTCTCACCCAAAACCTTATTGGTCACTTTTTCTATTTCACCTCACCAGTCCTTATATTCATTCCCAACCAACTCTTCCATGGTTTCTTCAACTTTTATTTTATACTCTTCTAACTTATTATTATTTGCTCTCCATCCACATCTTTCACTATCTTTTCTATTTTTATTTCTATTTTCCATTACATTATTAACCATTTTTACTATAAAGAAGTTATGATCACTATTACATACTCTCTCTTCATTATCAAACACCTTAATTTACCATACTTTATTTATTCCCTCTTTCTCTATTAACACATAATCTATTGTGTGGAATATATTATTTCTCAACCATGTGTATTGTCTCTCATAAATATTTGATAAATTTTCAATGCTCAAATTCACTCTCTGTCAAAAATTCTTCAAAAGCTGTTCATTTTTATTACCTACATCATCAGTTACTTCAATATACCCATTCATATCCCTTATAACCATTGTTATCTTCCCCTTTTCTTTGAAATGCTATTGTTCCACTCCATTGCAGTTTGACTATCTCCAGTAGTTATATACCCTATTGCCACCCTCCATTTCTTGTCTTCCTAACCTTATCTCAAACCACAAATGTTCTTGACATTTAACAGTATTTAAATATTTTTTGACATAACTTCTATACCACCACCCTTTTTTCTTTTTCTTTTCTATTTATACTCTGCCATACCAAGTTTTCCCAAATAGATTATTCTTGTTCTCTTAGATATGTTTCCACTACTGCTAATACCTCAAGCTCTTCATTTTTAAATGCTTTGTTTAATTCCAGTCAATTTTCTGATCTTCTACCACCTTGCATATTCAAATACCAAATTTTAACAATTTTTTATCTCCTAACTATTCTTTTATAAATTCCTTTGACTCATTCTCCTCCATTACATTTATAAATAACTTGCTTACCATTAATTATACATACCATTCTCTCTCCACATCTACATTTATATCTAAATCAGCTACCCTTTGATTATTTCTTACATCCTGTTCATTCTTCTTTCTGATAACACTGCCACTTAAAACTTCGTCCCCTTTATAAGTTTCATGGCATATTCCTTATAAATCAAACTCCTTAAAACTTCACTTCCTTGTTTTTCTAAGTACAATCCATCTTTACTATTTAATTGCCTCTTTCCCATAAAAAAAATCCCACACATCCATAAACATATCATTTCTCTCACACAAATTTTTCAATCTCTCATTTATAGAACATGCCCTATCTAACATATACCTCTTGTCAAACCTTGGTAATAATCCAACTATTCCTACCCTTTCTTTAATTTTACTCAAATTGCTAATCAATTCTATATACTCATCTATTATTCTCTCTGAAGGCTTTGTTAAATTATTAGTCATCACTATAACATACACATCTTTACGCCCTTGCTTCTTACTTTATCTGTAACATCCTTAATTCTAGCTCCAGGCAAACATACTCTTACGTATGTCCCTTGCTATTATATCTCCACATTCTCTAATTAGTGAATCTCCTATCAATACTGTCTCATATTTCTCTGCTTTATCCGTAACCTTCTCTACCACCTTCTGGTCTTCCTTATTTACTTCTTCATTATCATTCCTATTCAATAATTCCTTTATCTGCTCACACTTCATCTCCAACAATTTTAATTTTGCTGCTAGATCCTTTACCTCTTTCTTACTTATTATTTGCAGTTGTCTTCACTCTACTCTAAAGCCATCCAGTATAAGTTTGAGTAATCAATGGATACTACATATTATACAGTACCTAAAATCTTCATGTCAGATTGGTTTCTGACTTCATTATTAAATACTGGGATTAAAAACAGCAATTAATGCAACTGGGCATCTAGTAAACCCATTTTACTATGGTATGTAAGTTAATAATCTGAAGTTCATAAAAAAACTAAAGTTTTGAACCCAAGTTAGGTTACTTGTATAATTACATAGATCTGACAGAATTATATAGACATCAGTATCATTAATTTGGAAGCATTTGAGGAAGTTATAATATTGCTGATAGTATGACAATTGGATAACTGTGAAAATATGCACAAAGTGAAAGATCATACTCCCAGACCTATACTCCCACCCTTGAATAGAATAAAAGAACATTCCATCATTTTTTTCTGACAGGCATTAAAAAAAGAAATGTGACCAGAAAGAATTTTTAAGAAGCCTACTTTATTATTATAGTTGTATGATGATACCCAAGTAGTGTAATTGGATTTTCAAAGAAGGCATATTCTGAAATTGTGGTTAATATATTTGGATATACATTTGAATTATAAAATCAAATAATGTATGGATTAATGTCATAAAGACTTATTGAGTTTTTATGGTGTAGCTTTAATTTTGAGATGTTGTGATACATTGTAATAAAAAGGTGACAGGAAATGCTATACTACCACTGATGATGATCAAATACTGTGATCAATCAGAGTATCCTTGCAGACAACATAAATCAAATTTGCTATTTATAGAGTTCATATCCCCATAGTTATAATAATAATAATAAATAATTGGTTTAGGAGTTTATAAGAAGTTTTAAGACTGAAAGATAAGGAGATACTCACAATCCAGCAACCTTGAGACATTATCAACACTACCAAAGCATATGGGGCATTCCCAAATTTGAAATCCATTTAATCCTGAAGATAGAATTTAAGAAATGTTAACAGTAGTCCTTGAGTATTTATATCATTTCACCAATTTCTTTTGTTATCTACAGCTAACAAAGGTTCATCTCTTAAAGATATCAAAAGCAATTTACTTTAGGTTAAAATAAATTCAATGGTCCTTTTTGTAGTCAGTATATGTCTATCAAAAATTCAGAAGTTATTGAAGAAACTTATATTATGATGATGTTGGAAAACTAAGAACACCGTAATGTGTAAATACGGAATTGGTTTAAGATCTATATAACTATACAAGCATGTTGGCTTTGATTGAAAATATAGCTTGATAATAAAATCAAGAAGTAAAAGATTGCTTTTAAATAGAGATTTAAGTATAGAAACTACTAATATAAAAAAATGAAATTAATAATAATAATTGTAAAATAATTAAATTTAAAAAAAAGAAGAAATAGTTACAAAAAATAAACATAGAAGGATATATAACATAGATTAAAAATTTAACAGCTTTTGAACAACTGGAAGGGAAATTACTAGAAGATTGATAATTTAAAAATAAAAAATTGAGAAATATATGATTTAAGTATAAAAAATTATACTAAACATAATTTTAATAAAGTATTCAAAAATAAATAGAAAATTAGTCATTAAATATGATGTAAGTTAAAAAACATGATCATTAAGTAAAACATAAATTTAAGATTAAATATAAAAGTATATGTAATATTTTGGATAATTGTAATTAAAATAATATTTATTTATATTTCTAAATAAAATTATAGTATTGTATATTGTTGTTTACACAACTATATGTATTTAAACATTTTTGTAGTTCTGATGAAGGCTGTTGGGCAGTCGAAACTATAAGGAAAGGAATAACACTGCATTAAATAAAGCATAAATGAAAGGAACTATTAATTACATAAAAAACATATGGATTAAAAATATGTATAAACAAAACTTCATAATACTCAGCCAAATTGTATATATGACATCTAAATCCAAGACTAGTAGAACTAGAAAAGGTGTCATTAGAGCAAAACTATAAATTTCTTTTTTACAAGATTTTTCTAATCTCAACCTAATTAGATCAGTTGACTTGAAGGATTTATCTTTAATTGTCTCAAAGAAGGCAAGCCTCTTGAAGCAGATAGTATATTTCCAGAGTTTGTAAAAAAAAATAATTTCAAGCCAAAGCATTGTTGGAAAAACTATTCACTCATCATTACATATGCATAAATGTGTCTAAAAATTTGGCCTATATTAAAGCTACACTAGTCTTAAAACCAAACTAACCTAGCAATGATTCAAAAAAATATTGTCCAATATTGCATGTTCAAAATGTAGTAATTCTTTTCCAACAGTAGTGCCATCCTAGGTGCAGTACTCTCAGATTCAAGGTTTCTTACTGATGAAGGCCACAGCTAGAAACTAGTCTGAGGGTATTGAATGAGTAGGCACTAAATAGAGATTTTATGCACAAACCTGTTAGCATCCATTGATTACCATGATTTGCATTGGATGATGCTACTGTTTTAACAGAATGTGTACATATAAAATATTGTGATTGTATAATATCTGATGTTGAACCACTGAAACAAAACATGATCACCATTTCCTATGCTTTCACAAGCTGTTAATACAATAGCAAACTCTCCATACATGAGTGCCACCTAGTGCACATAAAAAGCCTTTTTGGCACATAGTTTTGTGCTTTTTCAAATGTTAAATCATCTATTTTAACATTAATCAATTACTGCAAATAGAATGAATGGAATTATTTATTCTGTACATTGTTATGTTATACCATCAATTCTTTGAATTATATTGGATTTCTTTATGAAGGTTTTATTCTATTTTAGTGATGGTTTATTTTGTTATTGTTGTTATTTTACTTCCATTACAGAACATTACATAGTACTCTATTTTCAATAATTGCTTAATTGTGGATGTTGGGGGTTGTTTTATTGGAAAGAGGGAGCTATATAGTAAAGATGTGTTGCATTTAGGAAAACAAGGAAGTGAAGTTTTAGAGAGTCTGATTTATAAAGAATATATTTCGGAAAACTTATAAAGAGGGGGGAGGGTAAATTGCAGTATTATCAAAAAGAAGAAGAATGCATGGAATGCAAGAAATAAACAAAAGGTAGTTGATTTAGATATAAGTGTAGATATGGACAAAAAATGGGTCTGTAAAATTAATGGTAAGAAAGTTATTTATAAATGTAATGGAGAAGAAAGAATTAAAAGAAATTTATAAAAGAGTAGTTAGGAAAGAAGAAATTGTTAAAATTGTGTATTTGAATGTGCAAGGTGATAGGAGACCAGAAAAGTGGATGGAATTAAATAAAGCAGTTGAAAATGAAGAGCTTGAGGTATCAGCAGTAGTGGAAACACATCTAAGAGAAGAAGAATAACCTATTCTGGAACATTTGGTATGGTAGGGTATAATAAATAGAAAAGAAAAGGGGTGGTGGTATAGGTGTCATATCCAAAAAATATTTAAACATTGTTAAATGTCAAAATCATTTGTGGTTTGAAATAAGAGTGGTTAGACAAGATTAGATGATGGCTATAGTTATATAGCCACTGGAGTCAGTCAAACTATAATGGAGTGGAACAGTAGCATATACAAATGCCTAGTTAAGGATATACAGACTTTAAAAAAAAGGGGGAAGAGAATAATGGTTATAGGGGATATGAATGGACATATTGAAGAAATTGATGATGGCGGTAATAAAAATGGACAGCTTTTGAAGAAATTTTGTCAGAGAGAAAATTTGAACATTGGAAATTTATCAAATATTTATGAGGGACAATACACATGGTCTAGAAACAATATATTCCACACAATAGATTATGTATTGGTAGAGAAAGAGGAAATGAATAAAATACGGAAAATGAAGGTATTTGATAATGAAGAGAATGTGTACTTGTGATCATAACTTTATTGTAATTGAAATGGTTAGTAGTGTAATGGAGAATAGAAATAAAAGTAGAAATAATAGTGAAAGATGTGTATGGAGAGTGAATGATATGAATAAGTTGGAAGAGAATAAAATACAAGTTGAAGAAATCATGGAAGAGTTGGTTGGGGGGAGTAGAAGGACTGCGGTGATGAAATAGAAAAAGTGGCAAATAGGGTTTTATATGAGAATATTCAGAAACATAAAAGTAATAAAAAATGAGAATTAGTAAAAGTGTAAAAGAGAGGAAAGTTTTATATAAAGTTATTTCATAAATGGTTTCTGAAAGAGTTGCAAAATGAATAAAAGGATATTAGTGGGGGAAATGCAAGGAGATTTTAGATTAGGTAGGTATATAGGAGATAGTTTATTTGTAGTTACTCAACTTATGGATATGAGTAGGAATTCAGCTAGACAATTATATATGAGTTTTATAGATATAGAGAAGGCATATGATAGAGTAAATAGAAATAGATTATGGGTAAGTTTAGCAAATTTGGGAATGAATGAAGCTTTAGTAGATATTATTAAGAAATTATATGAAAATAATTATTATAACATATCAATTAGGAATATAGAATCAGTTAAAGTTAAAAATGGGGCAGGACTAAGGCAACAATGTCCTTTGTTTTTGTTGTATTTGAGTGAAATTGAGAGAGCAGTAAAAAGATTGGGAAGAGGGATAGAGATACTGTTAATAGGTGGCAAGGGAGTATATACTTTGTCAGGTCTTTTTTTTTTTGGCAAATGATGTCTTTTTGTGTGCAGAAAGAAGAGAAGATATGGAAGTTATGTTGAGGACATGTGCAAGGGTGGATAAAGAGATGGGGATTAAATTTAATGAAGAAAAATTCAATATAATGATGGTTAATACTGGGGAAAGAGATGTAGAATTTTTATTGGGGAATATAAAGTTAAGTGTGGTGAATAGATATAGTTATTTGGGAATCATCTTAGGTAATCAGAAAAATTGCTTGGGTGAATGGGAGAAAAAAATTGATAAATGAAGCAAAGAAAGGGATTGATAAAGTAGTTAACAATGTTTTCATATAATAAATATGATGTAGCTAGAATTGTATGCAAGGGAATTGAAATAGCAGGGTTAACATATGGTAATGATGTGTTAGTAAAGGGTATTAGATTACTTAGAAAAAGTATTAAGGGAAATATGAAGACATGCATTGGATGCAGATGTGTGGACAGCAAGGGAGGTAATACAAGGAGAAATGGGATGGTCAAGTTTTTATATGAGAGATGCAAAAAGTAAAATAAAAATGTTTGGTAGGTTGCAGTTTTTGGATAATAAAAGAATAGTCAAAATAATATTTAATTGTGTTATGAGTTAAAGCCGGGTAACAAGATGGGTGAGAAAGGTAATGTGGTATGCAAAAGATTTGGATAAAGAATTTATATCAGTATACTTATACAAAAGGTGGGATGTTTGTGTTAGGATTGTTAAGTGTTATAGTGGTAAGGAATGGGATAAAAGAATAGATGCATAAATAAAGAATAGGGAGTTGGAGAGATGAAGAACTAGTATGGAGAGTAAAAAGAGTTTAAATATATATAGAAGTAAATGGAACACTGGGTGTGAGTTAATTTATGATAATAGCAAGGAAAATAGTTTATTGTTTAAGGCTTGAACAGGATCTTTAGCAACTAGAGAATATACATGTAAATGGAAAAATATGGGTGATTTAGTCTGCAAATTGTGTAAAGAAGGCATTGAAAATATTAGGCATCTGTTAATTGAATGTAAATGCTTGAAAGCAGAAAGGGTACAAATAATGAAGTTATGGAAAAATAAATATGAACAAAGTGATTATACAGAACATGGGTTATTGGTTTTTATGCTGGATTTGGGAAAAGATAAGGGGGCTTTAGATATAAAGACCATAGAGTTGACAAAGATTATGTTGTGGAAATGGGATGGAGCATATTATGGAAAAACTTAGGGTGGGGAATGGAAAAGGAAGGTAATGTGGCTAACAGGTTTCTCTGGGCATAGTTGGTGAGAGATTCCTGGCTCCATTTAAGTAGAAGTCACAATGCATCACATCACATAATGTTAAAATAAATGATTTAACATTTGAAAAGGGCACAAAACCATGTGCCAAAACAGGCTTTTTATGTGTAATTATTATTAATATATATATATATTTATATAGCTATTATATATTATTTTTATTATTTATTATAATTTATATAAAAAACAGAATAATGGATGCCCATTTTTGACGTTTATTACTTCTTCATTTAATATATTCATCAGTATTCTTTCAAAAATAGAGTGCAGGAAATTTGTGTAAGCTGATGATGGCACTTTGATTTCATAATAGAAATCTAGAAATGAGAAAACTGTGATCAGGTGATGTATTGTTTGGTCATGTGATGTATTATTGTTTTTTACCAATTCTGGCCAAGCAATAACGTTGCCTAATGTTATAAAAAGTAAGTTGCCATCATATTTAGAAATGGAGTCAGTTTCAGATCTATATAACTATGCAAGCAAATAAGCATGGATTGAAAATTAAAAAGTGGTTCAATTTGGGTCGGTAATTTGATAGTTCAACCAAAAATCACTGCTAAGATGCATTAGATCCCAAAGATCCAGGTGCACAGTTCAAAAAAATCCAAAAAGCTCCTCACTGGCAAAATCCATAAGCTATAAACTAGTCTGTGGATATTTAAATAGGACAACATTGGATAAGGATTTATTAAATACTACCATCTAGCTTCTTTTGATTACTAAAACTTACACTAGATGGCATAAAGTAGGGAGATGATTCAGAAACCTTTTTTTAAAAATCACAGTCTTATTTCTAATCTCATAAAGACCGAACTTAAATCCACGGAAACAAATATAAATAACCAAATGCCTTTATTGCTTGGGAGTTACAAGATCTGGAATTAATCTAAAAATCTCCTACTCCATAGTCTGGCATTCCACTACTGTATTTAACCATGCAAGGCCAGGGAAAAAGTGAATATGACCATTTGTGACAAAAGACCAAAATATAACCCTACCCGTGTTACTAAAAGTAACATTGGATCATGACCTAATTTATTTCTATCATCAACTGAAGGATAGATTTAAAGTAATTTTTAAAACAACTTCCTTGAAAATTTGGCGGGTACTGTTTAAAGTTATGATGCAAATACTTTACAACAGCTTTCTTAGTATTAGCATATTCTATTTCTGATTTCTGGAAATGTAATAAAATATTACTATGAGAATATACTGCAGGCATACCAAGTTTGTCCCAATGTTTTTTTAACCACCTATTTCTCCACCAGAATTATCTTTCAGAAATCATATAAACTACTCTTGGCAATTCTCTTCAAATAGTAGAAGAATTCTGGCAAAAGAAATGAACTTTTTACGAGATTGTAAGCAATTTTTTTTCCAGATATAATAAAACCACCTACATTTAATATTCTTAAATATTACTGAGAGCCATCATTAGATTTAGGACTATCTATGTGGATATATTTATATTCTTCAGAAATAAAATTTAACTATCTGATTTACAAAATTGCAATTGAAGCCAAACATAAAGCATGATCCATATAATTGATACCTGTCAAATCCATATTCCACAGTAGCAAATTTGAAGAACTTAATAATAAAGTCACTTTTGAATCTATCTCCAGATGAAATCTCTTTATAAAAGCTTGTTCATCCTAAGAAAGGAAGAACATACATTAAACAAATTACCCTATCACTTACCTATTTTATGGTTCCAGAATGATACCTTATATATAAAAATTCTCAACATAGTTTTTCTTTGTTCACCTCTCCATCTAAGTTTTGATCATTACCTATAGTCATTTTCAAAGTTTATTTCATTTCCTAGTTAGCTCCACATTATTTAATATACTGTTATATATGGATGTAAACAAGAAAGTCCATAAAATAAAATAAGATTTAGAAAAATAAAAACTCACAACATCATTTTTTATTTTGAAAATATATAGATTATAGATTGTGATAATATGTAGAATTATTTCCATCATCTGCCATTAAATGTTGAATGTCTAGAAATTTTTTTAACTTTTCAAATACAAACAACTGTTAATAATAACACACAAATAGGCAACATAGCATTTCCAGTCATATTATTTTTCCACTCTTCTTCAGTTATTGCTGGCCTGACCAGTGACAGTATTAGCATAGGAGTCAAACTCAGGCCAACAACACCTGAAGAAGAGCAGAGAGTAATATCCTTCAAAACAGTTGTGTAATTTACTAACTTATATTGTACATGCGTGTGTTATTACTAACAGTTGTTTGTATTTCAAAAGTTTAAAAATTCTAGACATTAAATATTTAATGATAGATTACTAAAATAATCCAACATATTATCACATTTAAATATCATAATCACAAATCTTCAGGCACATAAAAGAGGGATGATGTTTAACAAAGCAATGGAGAAACTTTAGACTACTCCAAGAAATATGGAGAGATGTACGTAGAGAGTAATAAGAAGATATTGAAAATGAAATGTTTGAGTGAGAGAAAAAACATATTATTGAAATCAATGACTCAACATATTACTATAAGAGATGTTAATAGACGAATAATTGAATGGATTTCAAAAAACTTGGGTAAAAGATCTAGAAAGCTACCATATGTGAGATGGATGAATGAAATAAGAAAGTTTGCTAACGTGATATCGGGAAGAATGAAATTTAAAGAGACCTTCATACTGTAGTGGATCAATAAGGGTTGAAAATAATGATCTATTGAAGTATTGATGGGTTTTTTTTTAAAAAAAAAAAACATATTCTATTTACGTACCATCTACTTTTCAAACCATTAGGAAATCACACATTTTAATAATAGTAAAAAGAATGTTTATACAAGTTGCCATGCGTGTTATTTAAACAAAAAAATAATTTCATTGAGAAGGGTAACTCTATGTCCATTTTTATTTTAACACTAAAAAAATTTAATGTTGGCGATCTAGTGAAAGTTGATAATTTTTGGTTGACAATGAATTAATTTGCAAATATTATAAATATATGCATTGACATATCTTTAATTTTACAGTTGCAGTCTTTTCCTGGGAAAGTTTTAAAAATATTTTCTTTTGGGGGCTCATTCAATTATAAACATTGTTAACCTTTTAGGTGAAGTCATGCGTAAATAAAACTCTGAAAGGAAAGACATCGTGTGATTTTAGAATTGACCACTTTTAAAATCATACGATTCATTTGACCACTAGTAATTGTTAATTGTTAGTCAATCCGGTAATCGAAAGCTATTTTGGAAACTGCTTTTATCAGCAGGAGATGAAATCTTTTTCTAAAAATAAAATTGGAAATATTCATACTGTAATGTCGGGGGAAAGTAAAATGGAGTATATTCGACGAATGCGGAACTACACCTCCTTTCCAAATTGAAAGAAAATTCAGTCCTTTTTATTGCTAATAAAGTCGATTATCTATCCATCAAATAAAGGTACTTTGGTACCCAAATAAATTTGTCAAATCATTTTTACAGCATTCGTAAATTGTAAAATATTGTAATGCCTCCGCCAACAAAATAAATTAAAGAATGGAATGGTTTTATTGCTCGGATATTTATGGGAAAGTCGTACGCCGGAAGTGATAGACATGATCGCGATCTGAGATTTTTAACGGCAAAGTTTAACACAAAGTGGAAGCACGTAGGGTACCAGTTACTGAAATGTAATAAATTAAATAACTAATATTATACCGCCTTAATCATATGAATGAAACTTGTATGGGGTTTGTTAGAAATAAGTTAATATTAAAAAACAAATATGTCTGTGTGTTTGAAAGAGCTTTTTAATTCATGCGTTTTACCAATTCTTATTTACGGATTTGAGATTTGGAGAGTTAGCAGAAGAATATAGGGACTTAAGACCGGTCAACAAAGTACAGAGAGATGTATATAGAGCCTATAAGTTCCAGCACTAAAGCAGAATCAATTCTACGATCTCATATGCCAGTCTGATACACTATCACTGCACTAGGCTAAGTGGGAGTAACCATCTACTGTATTATTGTCTCAATAAAATCACTAAAACATCACATGAGCACTAGTTCCTACACTTACCCAAACTGTTAAAATAGTAACCAACTCTTCATAATGTAGTGCCACTCATGGAAACCTTAGTAACTATTGCATCCATTAATTACTAAGGCTTATACTGCTATCACTATTGTATGAAGAGTTGCCTACTGTATTATCTCTTCTAGCAATATGTTTGACCCACTTCCATTTCAGTTTTCCAATTATTTTGATGATATTGGTAATACCTGTTTGTTCACTCATGCATGTATTGTAATTGGAGGGTACTGAAAATGGAAATACGTGAGTAAAAGAACAATCAGGTATTATTATCACTGAAAGAATTAGAAGACTGAAATAGAACTGGGCTGAACATATTGCTGGAAAAGATGATAATACAATAGATGGTCAATTAATATCTTAATTAAGCTGTGGTCCATAAGATATTGTGAAAGACCTACAAACAGACCACATGTAAGATGAATTGATAAAATAAGAAAATTCGTTGGTGTGTTGTTGAGAAGAGAAGCTATGGGTTGGAGAGACTGGATTATGCTGGGGAAAATCTTCATGCTGCAGTGATTCATTAATGGTTAAAAACTGTGATGATAATGGGTTGCCTATTGACAAGGCGCTCATTACTGAAAACTCATTAAATGCTTTATTTAATGTTTTCAATATTTTCTTAGTGCATAGAACAGTATTAGCACATTATATTTAATTTATAACATTCAAAAAAATATGAATAGACTTTGTGGTTAATGTGTTATTTGCATAGTCTATGATCTGGGAGATTGAATGTGAGTTAAAATATAAAACTTTTTTTAAAGTTCTCATCAAGTTAACTTTTTTAATGGGGGTGGGGAAATAGTTGATCTATAGTCAATCCTTATCCAATTATTTGTTAGTTACTGGGTATCTAGGTATTCCTAATTAGAGGATGAAGAAAAAAACTAAATACCACCAGGCATTCAGCTAGCTTCCTGGGTGTTGTCTTTCTTACTAGGGATAGGTTGACTTGTAATATGCTAATTAAAACTTAGTTCAAACCTAATTATAAACTATAAGAAGGAAAATTATCAAGCATTACTAAATTTGATTCCCCCCCCTCACCATAATCAAAAAAATTTTAACACTATTATTTTTCGAAGATAGGATTTTTTCCAACACATTGAAATAACCAATGCAGCTAGATTGGCTGTTTAGAGAGTTATTATTTTCAGTACATGATCATCATTTCAAATTCTTATACAAGCTGTTTAAACAAATCCTCTTGCAACCGTTGATTGCTAAGGCTTGCACTGGATGGCACTAGTGTATAAACAGTTTACTACTGTTTAGTTCTTTTAAATTATTTATATAGAAGTGAGACTTGGACATCCTATTGATACAACTTAAAGACATTAAAATTTTTCATTTATGTCATCATTTTCGATCATTATTGATACACTGCAGAATGAAGGTTTTTTCAATTAAATCCATCTTCCTTGATCTCTAGCCTCTCTTCTTCACAACACCAGCACATTTTCTTATTTCATCCATCCATCTCACATGTGGTCTTTTTCTGTATCTTTTATATTCTCTTGGAATTCAGTTTAAAATTTCAACTGTCCATCTTTTATTATCTCTTCTACCAATATGTCCAGCCCAAACTCACTTCAGCCTCTTAATTATTTCAATGAGGTCAGTAACATTTATTTGTTCTCTCATCCATGTATGCCCAATAAAATTTTCAATATAGAATAGTAAGATTATAAGGACAATTCAAGTTAGTGGATGTGGCAATATAAATTTTACATTAAATAATCACATCTTCATTGGATTGAACTGAATGGACAACACAAGACTTCCTAAAAAAGTGTTTTATGATGAAATTGTGTATAGTTTTCAGTGGAGACTCTATTTACATTTATAAAGATTATCTCAAAATCATTATAAAGAAGTGCAGTGATGTTTTCATTGGAAAGATATGGGACAGACATGGTTTTCTGTTGAAGAAATTAATAAGTCCTCATCATGCTCAATTATATTCTGTCACATGAACCAGTCCAGAGAGTAGTCACATCATCAATTTATTCATTTTTTCATTCCATTAAGGTTTCATTGCCCAATTCAATTCCACGTAACTCTTCCCATTTCTTATATCATCCAACAATATCAATCTTTTCCGTTCATTCTTCTTGTTTCCATTCACCATTTTTTTTAAAACACTCTTCATTAATGTATACTTTCTTCTTAATAGCGTTCAATCCAGTTTCCTTTTTTTAATTTTCTCAATCTTCTTTTTTCATTTTACTCTTTTCAAAACTTTTTTTTATTTGTTATTTTATTCACCCAACCAATTTTTTCTATTCTTCTCCATGTACACATCTCAAAGGCTTCCAGACTGTTCCTAATTTTATTCATTATTGTCCATGTTTCACAACCATACAATAGTACTTTCTACAAATCTTTTTCTTAATTTTCTTTTCAAATAAACAGAAATATGAAACAGCATATTCTATATGAGGACATATATGTGCCTCACAAATTAATGTGTATAATCATAGCAAAATTTAACTATTGTCTTTATCTTTTTTTTTTCTTGAAATTAAAAATAGTCACATTTGTTTCTGAGTTGATGATGATTAAAACAATGAACTGATCCAAACTATTTATATTTGTAAAGAATGTGACTTTTTTATATTTTTTTTTTTAATTCAGGTTAAAAAAAAGAGTAAGAAATAGCCCTTAACAAAACAAAGGCAACAACCTCTCATAGAGAGATAGCAAAAAAAATAGAGTACTCAACAGTTGTTCACTTGCGAGGTGGCTAAGAGACTAGTGTATTTTCATCATTGTTTTATCCTCTAGTTACGAATAACTAAAAACCCATTTATTGAACAACATTTGGATGGTTAGCTATGTTGGGTTTATGACAATATAATTCTTAATGTAGGCTTTATTTTTACTAATTAGAAAAAACCCATACTGTCAGAGGAGTAATTCTATATACATATATAAAGCTAATTAGTCAGTACAAGTAAAACAATTACACAATGTTTAGAATTAACAAAACTAGTCTAAAAATTAAAAAAAAAATTAAAAAACAATTTTACACAACCGTTTCATTACCAAGGCAGACTCCTCAAATGCAAAGGAATATAATAACAAATATATGCTAAATACAATTCCCATAAAAATAAAGATATTTTGGATATAATAGAAAATTATGGCAAAAGCATTGACTATATATTTCTTATGTTTATATACCATTGCATTTGAGAAGTCTGTCTTGACAGTGAAACTAATTGAATGTGTAAAAACATTTTCTTTTTACTTTTTTATTGATTTTTGGCTATATTTGTTCAATTCTGAATATTTGGCTTATGTATACACAGAACCAGTGAAAGCAATTTAGAAAGGCACATTAAATTAAAACATCTGAAATAATTGTTATGCAATAAGTATGTAAATGAGACATTTTTGATTGAGTGTAAAGTTTATACCTGTAATAGAAAAAATGTTAAAAACTAATAATAAAGTTATTTTTAATAATATATTAAACAATTGCACTAATTTATATAATTTATACCCTTTTATAGAATATTCACTCATTAGATCTAGAAATAATACTTTCCAATATGAAAAACTTTTTAAAATATAAGGACGAAAAGATTAATTAAATGTTATGTGTAGAATTTACTTTTGTATGTTTGTGAAATGTGGATGGTGAGTAAAAAATTGGAAGCTTTTGGGATATGGGCATGAAGAAGGATGGGGGAAAAATCAGATGGTTGCATAAAATAGCAAATGAACAAGTCTTAACTACTAGAATATTATAAAGCAACCTATAAAAATCCCAATTAGGAAATAGATTCACCAATGGCTTTATTAAGCCCTTTCAATTCTTCCACTGTATCCATGGATTCGAAAGTCTCTAACTACATGATTCGTATATTAGTGGCTGTTAATTCCATTTATAAAGTGGACAAGAACAACGACTATGAGTTGCCTTGAATCTGTTAATGATACTCCAGTAATGACTAGGAAGTTCAAATCCACTTGGCTTTATTGTTGGACCTGGAAAGGAAATGGGAACATGAGAATTTGATTGCTTGGTTGAATATCCAAAAAGGAGATCTTGATTTGAGGTGAGTTTTTGGTTGACAAAACTATATCTTGAGATATTGACAACTGCAATCTATTTGACAGTTTTTTATACCTTTTCTGTGAAACAACATCTCTTCTGATATCTGGTGGAAAAATATGTGTAAGAACAGAAAGTCACTGTGAAGGAGGAAATCAAATATACCAGTAATATTTATCATAGTAATACTTAATGAATTATCCAGATATTTAGTATGGGAACTTTTTTGATACATATCACACTACTTAACATCAAAATATGTTGATGCTAAGTAAGCTATCCATAAGATAATTAATCACAATTTCATCTAGTGCCAGCCACAGTGAAGGAGTAGGTTTGATTGTAGCAGTAGTATTTATCATAGTAATATTTAATTAAGTATTTAGCTGTTTATTGTGGGAACTCCCCCCCCCCAAATATCACAGTATTTGTCAAGTGTTGTTAGCTGAGAGGTTATTGTAGCCACCTTGCAAGCAAGTAGTTGGTTGCAGATGGTTGTGGGTTCACCTCCCAGCCGATGCTATGACATACAGGAAAAAAAAATCACAGTATTTAGCAGCAGAATATTGCTAATACTAAATAAGATATCTGTAAAGTAGGGATGTGATGTGATGCAATGTGATGTGATGCATTGTGATTTCTTAAATGGAGTCAGGAATCTCTCAGCAACTATGCCCAGAGAAACCTGTTACACATTTTACCTTACAACTACAAGTAGTGCCATCTAGTATTCCAAGAAGGTTATTCCTAGAAGTTAATTGTGATGTAATGTTAGTTAGCTAAATGAAATAGATTATGATCTAAAGCAACTCCTAAATGGTATGGCATAAAATTATATTTCAATTTATCATATGGCATGACCAATAATTCTTGGGTGTCCAATGATTGTGAACATTGTTGATGCATTTTCTGGCAATTCATTGGCATGTTTACATTTATTGAAAATCTTAATAGATCATCGTTTGTTATTTCTAGTTAATGGAATAAAACTATAATATTTACTACTGAACAAGGCTTTTTAAAATTGAAGAAAATTGAATATTTCAAATGCTCGTCTAACTTATCAACAATTTTTACTAACAGTAGAAGTTTTTGCGGAAATAAAATAATTAAATAGTTTTCTAGTTTAAAGACCAGAAGAGTTATAAAAATTTAACAGAATAGTACCCACAATGTGACCTGAAGCACACATGTATGGAGGAAGAAAATTGATGCTAAATGTCTCTTTATTTAAAAATATTCATTACAAAATTGTATGTTGCCCACCTTTTTTTTTACACACTCATAGAGTCTTTTCTTCCACTTTTGGTGAACACATTCCAAAATATCTGTTGTTACGCTACTGACATTTGTAATAACATGCACTGTAATAAAATGGTAAATTTATATAACATCAATATCTTTATATGTCACACAATCTATCACATGACTTTAATTTACATACTGCTGTTTTAGTAGCATACCTTTTTTATCTTCCTTATGTCACTTACAAGCTTAGAAAGCAATGATAGTTGCCATATGGCAGTAATTAATAAAGCTCTACCTGTGTTTTTATATTTAAAATCTCTGGACTAGTTTCAAGCTTATAGCTTTTATCTGTGCAGAGCTTTGGATCTTGGAACTGTGATAAAAAATATAGAAACTGAACTGGATTCAATTCTATATGACTACGTGCAAGGTGGCTTAGAGTGAAAACATGTTTTTCAGTTTGGGTGAAATAGTATCATATAAAGGTAAATGATGTGAGATGAAGGGAGGGTGCATTAAATCCTAAAGATTCAGCTGCCTGTTCCAAAGTCTAAAACTTCTGATGAAAGCCATAAGCCTGAAATTGGTCTAGGAATTTTGTATAGGAAGGCACAGGATAGGAATTTATTAAGCACTGTCATCTTGCAACTATAATCATGAAGGTGAGAAGAGAATTCTAGTAAAATATCAATATCTTCTCTTTATACTTCATAAACAACATCTGTTATAGTGCTTCTGTAGATTATTGAAAGAAATTGGGAAAAGTGGTTGGCACAAACATTTTTAAAATAGAAAAGCTTGTGCAAAACTTTTTTAAAAATATTATAATAATAAAACATGAACATCAAAAAAAGATTTCCATATAAAAAACATCACTTAATAAGATTAAATTCTAATTAGAATAGGTTTCAATTCAAAATTGGTTAAAAAAAGTAATACTAAAAGTGCATGTGAATACTCAGAATGGGTCAGGTTAATGTACAATTAAATAGGATATAAAAATATATATTATGTAATAGTAATTCTAACAATTTTAACAAGCCTGTAAATAATTATGACTTTTCATACATGTAAAACTGATATTATAATCCTATCCATGAAACAAATATGTCTAAAAATGTTACTATGAGTATACCCAAAAATAAGACTTTTGTATTAAAAAATTGGGCATTTATTTTTAGGATTGGCTAGGTAGACTTTGAACCATGTTCTTAACTAGTATCCAGATATGCTATCTATTCTCTGGTCTCTGTAGAAGTTTTATGACATCTTTTGCTCTCTGTGGGGCTGACTATTTCTGAAAACCACTACAGTTTGACACAACTGTTATTCTGTCTGAGGATTTTGTTTTTGTTCTCTTCTTGTTTGATCAAGACTTGAAGTGTTATATAGAATAGTTTGTTTATTTTATCATTTATCACAAGAATGGTTTATAACAGGACAGGTCACACTTTATCCACACACTTAGACCTAAATGCCTTCCATGTCAATAATACCCATGCCTTTATTCTAAATGACATTTTCCATTTTTATTCCTTCTAAGTTTAAATACCGCACTAATGAAACCTATTTCAGTTGATTTTTCTCCATGATTATCACTGTTATTCATCCCATTAATTACATTATTCTTATTTTTCTTGTATTTAACATTAGTCCATACCTACTTACCTATTGATTTTTCTACATTTGCTGATCTATTTTTATTGTTGTCATCCAAATTACAGTATCTGTATTGTCAATTCTGCTACAGTATTGAATAAACAGCTCTTGTATTAGTCCTTTATCCTTATGAAGCCAAACTGAGTCTGTGTTATTCTCAAAAAAGATATTTTATCTTTTATGGAAATGTAACAAATATGGAGAATATCCTTACTTAATACCATTCTTCAAATTTTGTCACAGCATACAAAAACAAGTCTTCTGATAATCTATAAAACAGAGTAACTGTTGAATTTTACTAGCCTTATTGAGAATGATGTTTAGGCTTATTGTTTGATTTCTTTCCCATGCAGTGGTCTGAAACCTGTCTGCTCTTATGCCAATTAACATTCTGTCTTTTCTCATTTTCTATACAACATTATCTTTAATATTATTATGTTGATGTGTAAAACCAAAAATATTGTTATATACTTATCAAATTGACAGTGATCCCCTTTCTTTGGTTTCTGCACAAATGTTGGTGCAATACAGTCCTCAACCCAATTTCTACTCTTTCCCACAGCCAAGATTAATCCATGTCTATCTGCAGTGGATTTCTTGATGAATAAATTAGGGTAGTTCATTCTACTCTTTGATTTAGCTATTATCTTAGCTCCCAAAGCAAATAGTAAAGATTTACATTAGTAACTTTTTCATAAAGAAAAAAAATATTTAATGGACCTTTGAAGACAGAATTAAGAAAAAGAGTAATTAAATGCTATATAGAATGTACTATCATATGGTTGTGAAATGTAGAAATGAGTAATGATATTAGAAACAGATTGGAAGATTTTGAAATGTGGTCATGTTAAAAAGGGAAAAAATCATTTGGAGAAATAAAATAACATAAAATTTTGAAAAGGTTAAATGAAAAAAGAAAGTTGATAGAAGAAATTAGAAATAGAGAAACTGGATTGGGCATATATTAAAAAGAAAGTATAGTTTAGTGAAAGATGTTTTGAAGGGAATAGTGAATTGTAAACAAGAAATAAAGAAAAACTGGATTGAGCACATATTAAGAAGAAAGTATAGCTTACTGAAAGGTGCTTAGGAGGAAATGGTGAGTTGGAAACAAGAAGAAGAAATGGAAAAGATTGACAATGTTGAATAATATATGAGATGGGAAGAATTGCATAAAATTGAAGAGCTGGGCAGTGAAGAAAATGGATGAATTAGAGTGATTACTCTATGGAGACCATGGGTTAGAATACTATTGATGATGATGCTGATATCCTGCACATCACTAAAAAGGTTTGGGTACTACCTGTTTAATTATATTATATTGTGACCTGGCCCACTTTTATCACTGCATAGCCTAAATAATTAAAGCAGTCATTACTTAATACATTGCTGTGCTCTCCAGCTGACATAATATGATGTAATATTTTTTTATGCATTGGAATTTTTACTTTTGATTCACCAGTGAGGAACATCTGGTTGCCTTGAAAATTTGTACTCATTTTACAGTTACTCTAAAGTAATGATGGCTCAAATATTTTTTGATACAATAGCCAATGGCATCCAACTTCATTAATATTGGAGTCTCATTAATAGTAATTTAGGTTTTGATGACTGTGTCAGCATCTTTTAAGCTTGTTATGCTGTTTTAGTTAATTTTACAATATTTCATATTATATTTCAGGTTTTTGAAAATTCTTCTTTTTAGTTTCTTTTTTTAAGCAGCTTCTATTGGATTAATATTCAGGGTATGTGCAGGGATGTATTGCTATATCTATAACAAGCTTTTCAATTTTATTTGCTGATGTTTTGGTTTAACAATCTTCATTGATATTTCAGATGGATATCTTCTTTCATTCTGATCATCAATATATTTATCTGGACCAGATTTCTGACACATATTTGATAATGATATCAAATTTTTTTAATAATTTTAACTAGAATCATCTGGATGAGAGTGGAATCAAAGATGATGCTTTCACTGATTAACAGCCTGATCCTAAGGTTGTGATTCTTTTCATCCAACAGATAAACCAGTCTCTCAGTATCTAGTTTAAGAAAACTTTGAAATCACAGCTCAGTGAGGGCTATGACCAAATCTATAGCTTGTTTTTCCTCCCCTGAATCTGCAAATTCAAATTGCATCTCTATAATAAGGTTAAGAATTTAGGATATAAATAAGCCATCAGAATAGATATTACTTTATCAAATTCTGGTTCAGATGAAAGCATAGGTGCTTCATATCTCAGAGACCCACACACATTTATAAATATCACCAATCTTAATTCCAATCTTTGATTTGCATTGACAAAAAAAAGAATTCTCATTTATTGACAAAATTTTCTGGTTTATAATAATGTTAATGTTAGTCATGTGATGCTTTAATGTTAATTACTATCAATTCTTTTATAATGTCAAAGATTTAATCACTTCATACTTGTAGGCTCTGCTAAGTTTGCATCAGTTTTGTGGCAGATCCATATTTGTGCTATCACAAAATGTTTCTAGCTCATAAGTAAGTTTAAGTTAAGATTGAGATAACATTACAACATTTATTACAATGATTTGCAGTAATAATGATACATTTACAACAATTAAAAGAGTTTGAACACGTAGTTGTTGGTCAAAACAACCAGTATGTTGGAGGAATGTTGTAACTCTATGGGAAAAAACTCCTAACTTTCCAGCCATGTTTTGCCTGCTGGAAGTCTAATCTTTTTAGAAGCTCTCTGCCTTGAATTTGAACCTGCCTGATTGGATTCTGGTGAATAGTGGATAATGTACTGTCAAAGTAATTCCCAACTGTGAGTTATTGTTCCAAATGTGACATACTAACCCTCATTTGCTTGACTTTCAAATGGATTTCCATATTACTTTTGTAGTTCTTCTATATTCCTGACAATAATTGGATTTATTGATTAGTTATATAATTGACCTTGCTTATGACACACTAACCCTCAGCTGTATGACTTTCACATGGACTTCCATATTACTTTTGCAGTTCTTCTATATTACTGACAAAAATTGGATTTATTGATTAGTTATATAATTGACCTTGTTTATGATATTGGATGTTTACTTATATCATTGTTGTTTTATTGGTTAGAATTAGAGAGATAAATAATTTATACAAATCCATTATTGAAGTAACCTTAAGATGGGTCCAGAATATATTTTTAATGTAATATAATTTAATAACTTTTTAATAATTTTGCTTCAGTAATTTTAATGTTTGATCACCGTTGAAACTTAGTACATTTAATAGACACTGCTAAAGGACAAACATCATTTTTTTTGTGAATATGATTGCAATTTATTTTATTTATTTAGCGTATGGTATTATCACATCAAAATTCAATACCACCAGTTTGTAAACAATCAATATATACTTCCTTCAAGTTATGTAGATAAAAGAGGCCAACAGAAGCCTGGTAAATTGAACGCTCCTTGTGAATATGTGCCATTATTTGTGGTCTTCTACACTCACAGTTTGGAGTACCTATAAATATCTACTTGTGCAACATATAGCCACATCTACCCTGACCTGTATTGATTTGGTTAATCTTTGATCAAAGTTTTCTTGGAAGAGAGAAACCAGGTACTCAGAAGCAGGTCAGCTATTAAAGTGTGATTATTTATGGAGGTATTCCAGTTGCAGATGTGCATGGTATTGATATTCAATATGGATGGCTTTAATGCAACTATCATTTTAATCTTGGTGCATATTAATCTATGATCAGTTCAATGGTTTGAGCTTCTAAGTGCTCATGTAATGTGAATTTTTCTTGTACTTGAAACCTAAATATGATTTATTAAATACCATAATTTTGAGCTAAATGCATCCATTCCCTTTTCACATTTTTCCTGCTAAAGAAAGTGTTTATGACAATCAATCCATGTATTGTGCAAAAGTTTAATAACAACAGACCATTTGAATTTACCCAGCTGAAGCTCTTGTCTCAAATCCAATTTCAAACAGATATTTAAATAACCAGATTTTTTTTTAATATTACTTTTTTATATACTTGTGTATAATCCAGTCAAACAAGCTTGGAATCAGTTTTTTATGTTACACAGTTTCAGGGGCCTACAATATATCTTTAATTTGATCGTATTTAATATTTACAGATTTTTTTTTACTGTTATTTTTTAAAAAAGACAATTTTTTATCAAAAAGTTTATGATATTTTTATTTTATTAATAACGGAATTTTGGAGCCCTCAAATCACGTTTTTTTTTTTAATGGATATTCTGTTGAAATAAGTTTTGATACTGCATCACCATTGGGGGTATGTTTGCAGATAAACCGTCATATGGTAGCTGTTAATACAGGCTTTTTGGGAAGGCAGGATCTCATATCTTTGGAAATACTCCACTACATGCTCTTCCATTTGAGAAAGATCCCCAGTTTTCAGCATTTTCCCAAAATGATAGGGCTAAAAAATGGTGACTTTAAACAAACTATGAAAATGATTTGAGCATGTCAGCATTTAGACATTATAAATTTTAATTAAAAGATTAAATAAACCTTCTGAATGGAATATATAACTGATTTATTAATTTTTAAAAACTATATTCATTAAAACAAAATTGAAAAAAAAATACTTGTAGGGCTTCTGAAACTGTATAATTAAAAAAAAAACACTTCTGAGTTTGATTGCCTGGATTATACACAAGTACCCTTTTTTTCCATTACGTGAAATTTACATACTGCCTAGTATCTCATATCCTAAGAGACTTAAAAAGATCTAGAAATAAACCACATATGAGATGGGTGGATAACATAAGGAAGTTTGCTGGTGTGATATGGAAAAGACCAGGTAAAAATTGGAAAAAACTGGTTATATTTGGAAACACCATTATGCAGTGGATCGATAATGGTTGAAAATGATGATGAATGATTTAATTTATTATGAGATTTATTTCATGTGACTATAATAGTAATATTTCAAGATGTACATATGAATTTTTTTTTTTTTTGCTGTAGTATTTTTTTTAAAAAACAATTTATATTTAAATCCTCCCCCCCCCCCATATCTTCCAACAGTTTTATTTAACCTAATGAAAATTAAAATTGCTGATGAAATTACTGATAAAAACCTTAAGTACTAGTTTAATATTTAAAGAAAACATCTTCCGGCTGATGCAATGTCTTTCTAAAACATAATATAGATCTTATGTTCACGTGTCAAGCGTATGCTGTTGAAGGATAACCATAAGTCACGTGATCAGAATCGCTTTAAAGTTGCCCGATCATAACAATGCTATAAAAATCATGCAAAATAGCATAATAAACAAGAAAATAATCCAATGTAGGAATTTATACATCTGCAATTTTTTTACAAAAAATATTTAAATTTTATTAACTAATTTTCCGAATCTGGTAAATATATCTTTAAATTAGAATTCTACATTGACTAGAGGTAGTTTCTAATCTTGTTCAAATGTCTATGAATAGTCAGTCCTTTTTAATTGGGGCGCCGGCAAAAAAAAAATTATATACTTTTATATTTTTTTTGTGTACTTCTTTTTTTACATATCATTCATTATTCGGAAGCGTTCTTCCAATTCCAAGTGAGAATAAAATCACTAGAAAGGAAATCAATCTGTGAAATACATATACGTCCACATATAATACACAGTGGATCGATTATTCTTTCTGTTTGATATTCCTACCGAAAACTTTTCTTTATGAAATATTTCAATAGCATATGTAATTGTAATTCTACAATGTATTCTATCTTCAGGATGATCGTCTCAAAAAACATACACACACACAATCAACATTGTATTTCGTTACATTGGCTTTAGTAAACAAGATCTGCCTCTCCCCAAAAACTCATGTTGATTATAAAATACCCTTCCACAAAATGTTAAAAGTAGATAGAAACCAATCTTTACTTTGCGCGAGAGTGATGTAGGGATAATTAAACTATAGAAATATTATTCATTAAGTTGGTAATCTCTAGTCTAACGAATGACTAATAAAAATTATTAATATACAGTACTTCCATCAAGTAGTTTATTTCAAAGTTGTAAGAGCAGTATGGTTGACACTAATCGATTAAACGGTAGTATTCCCTTTCTATATATATACTAACAATGATAATGATATGTTTAAGAGAATGTGATCTGCGCCAATTGATGAATGCTGGTTCAGCATGGAATGTACATCTTGGGAATCATCTTTTTTTCATGTCTTTGGTCATATGTTTGTAACTATACCTCTCCACAAGGTGTTAAAAGCAGATAGAAAACAGTCCCTATCTTGCTTAAGAGTGGTGTAGTAAAAAAATAAACTACAAAAATATTATTCATTAAATGAATAATCTCTAATCTAATGAATGACTAATAAAAATTATTAATACCTTTTTTGGAAGTCTAGTATTTTCCATTTGTTTTATATATGTTATGATTTCATAATAGTGTAACACGTCTTATAAATGGAAAAACATTTTGATTGGTCGTATGATCTTGCTATTAAATTGTTATTGTATCTCAACCTAGCTTCAAACAATCCAGATTCGATCTTATCTTGATTGAATTGAGCCTTCATCTCCAAAAAACCAATAAGAGATATGAATGAATATCATATATCCATATTGGAGAAACAGACCAATGACCGATGGTGTTCTGTGAATCTGAATGTTTTCATTATGGATGGGGATCTGGTTATAAAAAAGGACAACAACAATTTAGTGACAAGCTTGAATGGCAATATAAATGTTGTCTGCCATATGGTTAAAGCAGTAAACATGTTCTTGTCGGAATGGAAGATTCTAGAATCTAGATTAGGCATGAGACAAGCTATCTGGGGTTGTCATTATAACTACATGAGCCAAACTATCAATATTCTGTCACTTGTGCCAACTGTTGTGCTTAATACATAATTATGATAAAACAAACTGATAAAATACATTTAATATTTATTAATAAAATAAATATACAAATGTATATTTACAATATGTATAACTGTTATAGCTTCACCTGATACCATTGACTTGTTCCAGTTATAACATGATATAGCTTGCATTGGGTCTGATCTAGGTTTTAGTAGCTTCCAGTTCTAATGTAAACTTGCCTCATTACTTTAACCATATATCAGACAACATTCATAGTTCAGATCTGATAGGAAATTGTTGTCTGACTTTACCTTCAAACTGGACTAACTATTTATAGCCAGATTCTTTAATTTATTGTATGGTTGTGGACCTGGACACTATGTCAAAGTAATATAAACACATTTGAAAAGTTTCAGTTATTACAGTTCATTGAGAAACTTTTCAAATGTATTTATATTACTTTGACATAGTGTCCATATCTCACGACCATACAATAAATTAAATAAAATGATAGCTCTCTACAGAGCTAATTTAATTGCTGTAATTATTTCAGTGTGATGAAATAACCAATTTTTTAATTTGTTTTAAAAAGCAACATCATATTGGAACCTATGTTGCATGTCGACATCTAAATTCATCTTTCTACTTACAAAGCCACAAAATATTTAAATTAGCTTGCATTCTCTAATTTACAATCATTGAGGATAAAAGTTGAAGAATTTTTTTCTATCACTGGCTCTTAAAGAGTTGGAATTTCTTTGAACATTAATTACTAAACCATGTCTTGGGTCACATTCAAAACATTAAGAACATTCTTTAAATCATCTTTTGAACAAGGGGAATAACATAATCATCACCATATTGTAAATTCAGAATCCAAGGAAATGAGATTCTTGTTTTTAATCAATAGAAATTAAACATTCTGCCATAAGACCTGTATCACATCTTGATTATCAAATCTTTAAATGTTTATGAATAGTTCCAAGTAGCACAGCTATAAATTTGAAAACAGAATAAGTACACATTCTTCTTTAATATCAATTTTTATGCCAAATATCCTGACTTTTCTATCTATAGTCATAACACTTCTTTTTACTTTATCATGTATAAACTGTATAATATCAATAAACTTTGATAGATATCCAACTAATTTAAACAGTACAATAGATTTATATGATTAATTGAATCAAATGCTTAGTCAAATCAATAAAAGTAGAATATAAATCATTCTTTTGTTTCTGATAATTTTATTGCACTTTTCTGGTCATAAAAAGTATGATCATAGTACTTCTTGATTCTCTAAAACCATATTGAATCTCTGTGACCATTCATCTACGTCAGGAAGGCAACCTATTCAATAAATTCTTTGGGGGTAATTTTGCTGTAGAGGGTAATGATATTCCACGATAATTACTGCAATTTTATCTATTCCTTTATTTTTAAAAATTAGAACAATAAAAGCTTCACAACGTTATGAGTCCATATATTTTCTAAAAGAATCCCAGTATATTTGAAGTTAACATATCCTTACCATATTTTAACAATTCTTCAAATATTTCATCAGAATACAGTTTTTCTATTTATAAGATAGCAAAGAATTGCTTTTGACTCCATGAAACTGGATATTTTTATCCAAATCTAAATCAGTAAACAAAATGGTTATATATTATTATTTTTCTCCTTTTACTTTCTTTGCATTTCTTCATATATTCATATATATTGCTTATAATAACTCCCCTCATATACACTTAATGCAAATTTTTTAAAATGATTTCTTTATTTTCCTGACAGTTGTAAATCTGATGAAGACTGCAGAACAGTTGAAACTGACAGAAAAATAAAGAAACCATTAAAAATGTTTGTATTAAAGTGTATTTGAGGGGAGTTATTGTAAGCAAAATGGTTATATCATTAAAAGTTATTATCTCAATTCTTATACTATGATTCAAAAGACAATTTGGTTCAAAATATTATTATCATCATATAAGAGAATACCACTTCTAATTTTAATAGGATTTTGGTACTATTTTTCAGTTCCATATATTGCTTCCAATACATCAAAAAAAAAAAAAAATCTAAAGCAACTATGATTAATAAATGATTATTTCTTTCACTGTTTCAAACCAATTATTTTTAAAGCTTCTTGTTAATCATTAAAATCCAATTTCAAATCTCTTTATTTAATATGAAATTTTATATTTAATTTATTATGCCATCAAGTAGTAAACATTTTCTTTTAATGAAATTACCAATAATAAAATCCTTGTCAGAAAGCAAGTTATGATTCCTTTTTTAATGAAGCCAAAAATATATTCTGAAAGTGAATTCTACAGTAAATTACCATTCTGAAAGTCCACCACAAATAGTGAATACATCTAAGGCATGGATATTATTTTTCTTGTCAATTTGGCTACAACAAAACCAGTATATTAACCCCATTATTATTTTAATCTGTCATGTGATATAAACTACTCTTGCATTCTGACTCCTAACTCTAATGTAGTTTATGCTCTGTGTGGTTTGGTGCAGTTGGTAAACCATGTGGATTGGGAAGTCCCAGGACCAATTATGGTACTCAAAGATCTGGTGCTCAAATTTCTTATAAACTCCCAAGCAAAAAAGCCATATGACTTTTTTATGTGGTCTATTAAATGTCATTATTTTGGGCATGAATGTATCCATTTTCCTTTATAGTGATCCTTCTGCCTAACCATGTGCTGTGACCCTTAATTTATCAGAGACATTTATTAACTAACTTATTTTCTATACCAATACATAATAATATAGTAAAGCAACTAATTAAGCTATATCAGTATATACTATTTCAGTTATATTCTATTCAAAAAAATGTAAATAAACAAAAAAAATCCATAATTAAGTAAATAAGTAAAATATTCAAGTTCGTTCGTTAAATACATTTTTCTATACACCAACAATCATTTTTCCTTCTTGAATCACCGTGCAAAATCAAGTTTATTAACAAAATTTCTTCAATTTATGTTTTCTTTTTTTTTACTGTCTTTTCTGAATTTGGCATTAATATTTTCCATAATAAACTATTTTCTAAATGTATTGTTAAAAGTTTTACGAAATTTAAAACATTTGCAAATTCGATTAAATAAAGTAATACTGCACTTGAAAATTAAATAGCTATTTACATAAATTCAAATATCTAGCAAATTATCAGGCAGTAAATTGGAATTTGTGATTATTGTTAATAGACAAAATAAAAGTGAATAAATTTAAAGTGATTAATGGAAAATATTCACACTCTCATATCAAGCAATTTAGATTAGCCTATATAAATAAATTTAGGTACAAAGACAAATGAGTATTCTTATCTTTTCAAAGCCTCTATCGTGTGACTTGGTTTAAGAATATCCTTCGTTCATTCTCAACAAAATATTATTGTAGAGGGTATAATTTCCTTTTAATAAAAATTACATATAAATAGTGCACATGAAAATTTTCTATACACCACCTATCTGTGCACAATCAAATTTATTAATATAATTTCTTCACTTTATGTTAAAGGCACACATCTTTTATACTTCTTTTTTTCTTATTCTTTCTGAATCTGACATTTATTATTTCAGATAATAAAATATTTTCTAAATGTAATGCTAAAAATTTTATGAAATTTAAAAACATTTGCAGAGTCAATGCAGACTTAAAAACATCAAACCAACTAAAGAGGGCACTGCATGCTAAAAATGAAACTGATATGATAGATATGATATGATAGAGTAAATAGAAATAGATTATGGATAAGTTTAGCAAATTTGGGAATGGATGAAGCTTTAATAGATATTATTAAGAAATTATATGAAAATAATTATTATATATATCAATTAGAGAATATAGAATCAATTAAAGTTAAAATGGTGTGGGACTAAGGCAAGGATGCCCTATGTCACCTATTTTGTTTGTGTTGTATTTGAGTGAAATGGAAAGAGCAATAGAAAGATTAGGAAGAGGGATAGAGATACCGTTAATAGGTAGTAAGGGAGTATTTATTTTGTCAGGTCTTTTTTTTTGCAGATGATATATTTTTGTGTGCAGAAAAAAGAGAAGATATGGAAGTTATGTTGAGGACATGTGCAAGGGTGAGTAAGAGATGGATGGGGATTACGTTTAGCTCTTCCGATCTAATATAATGATGGTTAATACTGAGGAAAGAGAAGATGTAGAATTTTTATTGGGAGATATTAAGTTAAGTGTGGTGAATAGATATAGTTATTTGGGAATTATTTTAAGTAATCAGAAAAATTATTTGGATGAATGGGAGAAAAATTGATAAATGAAGCAAAGAAAAGAAAGGGATTGATAAAGAAATTAACAGTATTTTCATATAATAAATATGATGTAGCTAGAATTATATGGAAAGGAGTTGCAGTAGCAGGGTTAACATATGGTAATGATGCATTATATGTTAGTAAAAAGATATTAGATTATTTAGAAAAAACTCAAAGGGAAATAGGAAGACATGCATTGGATGCAGAAGTATGGACAGCAAGGGAGGCAATTCAAGGAGAAATGGGATGCTCGGAAGTTATGAGAGATGCAAAAAGTAAAATGAAAATGTTTGGTAGATTGCAGTTTATGGATAATAAAAGAATAGCTAAAATAGTATTTAATTGGGTTATGAGTAAAGGGCAGGTAACAAGATGGGTGAGAAAGGTAATGCACTATGCAAAAGATTTGGATAAAGAATTTATATCAGTATATTTGTACAAAAGATGGGATGATTGTGTTAAGAGGATTATTGAGTGTTATAGTAGTAAGGAATGGGATAAAAGAATAGATTTATTAATAAAGACTAGGGAATTAGAGAGATGGAGAAATAGTATGGAGAGTAAAAAGAGTTTAAATATATATAGAAATAAACAGATTATTAGGTGTGAGTTAATATATGATAATAGTAAGGAAAGTAGTTTATTGTTTAAGGCTCGAACGGGATCTTTAGCTACAAAAGAATATACATGTAAATGGAAAAATATGGGTGATTTATTTTGTAAATTATGTAAGGAAGGAATTGAAAATATTAGGCATTTGTTAATTGAATGTAAATGTTTAAAAACAGAAAGGGTACATATAATGAAGTTGTGGAAAAATAAATATGAAAAGAGTGATTATACAGAAAGTGAATTTTTGGTTTTTATGCTAGGTTTGGGAAAAGATAAGGGGGATTTAGATATAAAGGTTATAGAGTTGACAAAAATTATGTTGTGGAAATGGGATAGAGCAGATTATGGGTAAATTTAGAGTGGGGAATGTAAAAGAAAGTGGCTAACAGGTTTATCTGGGCTTAATTGCTGAGATATTCTTGACTTCGTTTAAGGAGAAGCCATAATACATCACATCACATCACATCACATGTTATTCTGTTTTAATAAAAAAGTTATTGAAAAAATAAGATTATCACCCAGAGTATATTTAATTGCAATAAAAGTTGGACATTTCATTATTCATTTTAATCAAAAAAATAAAAGCATGGACTATTTTTTTTGTGTGTAAATGTAAATCAGTGCACACACATTCAGTAAAATAGATGAAAGTCTGCTCCCTCAATTTGCTATTAATAAATATATTATTTTTTAAGTTTACTTTATCATAATCTTAATTTATGTATGCATACTGCACATATAAAAAAAACAACTGTTATATATATATATACATACATATATTGGACAGACTAATTGTAGAATAAATATTAGAAAGGAAGAACACATTCTGATAGTCAGAGAAAAATCCAATTCATCAGCTATTTATTCTCATATAAAATTAACAAATCATGATATCAATTTTGAAAAAAAAATATTTTAGCAAAAATTAAACAATATGACCAGAGATTGCTAAGAGAAGCTATAGAGATTTTTAATGGCCCAAGAGCATAAATGAAAGGTGTGAATTAAAGAAGATTAACAACATTTGGAAGAAGCTATTGGAAGAGAAAATAAATTTTAAAACTTCTCAACCAATAGAATTTAAATATGAAGCGAAAGAAAACGATAAAAATGATTTTAAATCTCACATGCATTCTTATGATTTGAGAAAGAGGATACTCTGAGGAAGGTACTTGATATTGTACTGAAACATCAGCATTTAGCTTTTTCACTACACGGAATATCCCGCAAATAGTAATAATAATATGATATCTTTTATCCGTGAAAATATTAGAATTTACATATATATATTGAAGGCTCTTTCAGTGGCCACTAAAATGGCTGCCCAGAGTGTGGCATGATGTTTAATAAACCACGAGTATCTTGAAAATTAAGCCAGTAATATTTTTTTCTGAAATCAGAATATATTTTTTGTATTATATAAAGTTATAAACTTGAATTTTGTGTAAAAAGTACTGCCAGTAAGAAAATTGCGCATATGTAGAAATAAATGCCAGGAATAAAACCTAATAATTAATATAAATCATAATTAAAAAAAAAAAGTCTAAAATCATATAACTTCTTTGACTTGCCTAAGTTAATAATGAAATGTAGGGGGAAATGAACTATTGAGGGAAGAGATGTAATCTCAGCTGGGGTGAAAAGGTAAAAAATAGTCAGCATTTTTTTTTCTTGTAATTACTAACCAAAGTTATGTCTTTTCATTAATAACCAAAGTTTTGTCCTTTTAAAAATTTTTTAGTATAATCAATTTGTGTAACGTCATTACTAACACTAAGTAAATTCTTTTTTTTTTTTAATATTTTGTTTTTTTTTGAGGAAGTTTACCGATATGTAACGGAATATATGCCGTTACATTATTTTAAAATGAAATTTATTAAAAAGAAAAAAACTTAAAAACTGAAAATTAAAAGTTGTTTAATATATATATTGTGCGCAGATGGAAAACTTAAACTATTTTAAGAAAAAGTATTTGAAAGTATTTTTTTTTTTTGTAAATAAGTAAAAATATAAAGATTGATATTTTAAAAATAGAAATAATGTTGATTTCTATAATCTTAGAAAATGGAAATGATTGTTTTATTAATTAAATGATTGTTCGAAAGCAAACCCTTGAGGCACTTAAAATAAATTAAATGGTAAGAGAATACAAAGAAATTAAATGACCAATGCAAGCACGAAAAGGACTGCACGGACCATAACTGAAACACGAAAGGATTAGTGACGTCTTGCCGGTTGAATCCAAAGATTGGATGATAAGAGACTAATAAAAATATAAAAGCCAAAGGATTATTATAATTGGGATAGGAGAGCTGACTATGACTATATCGTTATAACTAGCTATATTGCAGATTTTCACGATGTGGAAGTCTACAATAAATTTAATTTTCCGGACAACCAGCTGAGACCTCTGGATGACAGTTCCTGACCAAATGAATGGCAAGTAGTGATTTCATTTCAAAGAAGGACAAAGAAAATGGACTTCTAAATCTGCTAAATCTGTAAAGTACGAACTATTGTATCTATCTAATAAGAACTTTCCTAAAATTGCAAGTAATTAATAGCTGAAAATAAGAATTCTTATCTGACTTAAAGAATGCAAATTCAATTATTGATTTTTATGTAGATGTTTAAGCAATCATTTCCATTTCTTTTTGTTTTTGGTGTGTGTGTTATGTTTTAATTAAAATGTATTTTGATTTAAGTTGGGTGTAGATAGCGGCATGGATAAAGATTAATAACTATGTTTAAATTCGTTTATGTTTATTTTAAGGGATTTTAGTTTCAGGCTATTTGTTTCGTGGTTAGGTCGATGCTTGTGGAGGGATATATGGGTGTTTATATTAATGTAATGTGAAGCGTATTTAGCATACAGGGCAACGTGCCCAACTGAATGCATGACCCCAAAGAGGCAGTCATATCGTTGCAATGGTCGCAGACTTATTTCCTGCGCCATTGATCCCTTCCTGGAGGGATTATAAGTTGGCAGAAGACCGCTCTCCCACATGCGTAGCACTCTTTAAAAAAATTATGTACATGATTCCTTAGACAGATGCACATTCCTGTTCTAGATACGGATCATTTCCTTCAAATAATATCACACTGTTAGATGCACATTCCTGTCAGCGTGATTTTATGCTAGCATCTTCATATTGCATTGATTGCGACTATATATCTGGAAGCAGGCATTGGGTTGGCTACGAAGTTTTAGTCTGAGATTGAATGAATATTTTGATAAGTTTTTAAATGAAAGATCTATGTAGCCTATCTATACCCAACATGCTAAAGTAAAATATAATTTAAATATCCATCTGTGCAGTCTATTTAAAATAGTAATTGAAATTTCAAAAAAATTAATGTTAAAATCTAAAAATAAGTTTATTCCTCAATTTTAAATGTGCGTTAATAAAATCTATTTGTGTGTTAATTACTGGCAGTGGCTTCTTTTATTTTATTGTTTTAAATATTAATATATTTGAATCTAAATCTATTAAAACTTATAAAAATGTTTAAATCTCTGCTACTCTATGAGCTAGTGACATTGGGCAAACGGTCAGAATAATATATATAAAAAAATTTTTTTGAATCTTAACTTACGTATCTGCCTACTATATAATTTTTTCTAGGTTCTAATGCCTAGATGGCGCCCTTGTAGTGTGAATACGTTAAAGGCCCTTGCAGTGACCGTTAAAATATATATATATAGTGTTATCAATAAAATATGAACTATATTATATGCAATGTACATGACAAGGATATAAAGCAAGATGTAGGGGACATCATGGTATTGCAAAAAAAGTTACTAACTTTTACTACTGTTTGAATACATAATGTTTAGGATTATAATCACATCACAGAACATTCTTATTCCAATATGTTAATCAAAACTATTTTGCAGTCATTCTCATACTGAATCATGTTAATAAACTTGCATTTAAATCTCCTTTTGTTAAGTGGAATGAATGGGCATTGATAAAGGAAAAGTAAAATTGGATTTGCGAGTTTATTAAAATGATTCATTATAAGTCTGGCTTGCAAAATAGTTGTAATGTATTTGGAACAAGTGCATATCTTGAAAGAGTATAAAATCTCTAACTGAAACTTGTTCACGATGAATTTGGTAGACTGCCACACAACATTATAATTTGCTTGAGATTAAGTGACATATTCATTCTTCTTTGTCAATAACTTGAATCCACATTACTTTCATAATTACAAGGCTTGGACAGACATATTTATTTACGCAAGACATTGTGGAGGAAAAACAACAGATTTGCAGTCCTACAAAATATTTTTAGCAGCCTAAAGTGTAACTCAATATGAAAATTATGCAGTCTGAGTATTAAAAATGTTGCCCAATTTGATTTTTTATACCCAACTCTACCACACTGATTTTCTTTCTTTCTCTTCACATAACCCTGCTTTCTACTTCATAGCTTAATTTTGGCACCACCTGCCATTTTTTGTTTATTCTCATATAATAAATATGATATAGCTAGAATTGTATAAAAAGAAATGGCAGTAGTGGGGTTAACATATGGTAACGATGCATTATGTGTTAATAAAGGAGTATTAGATTACTTAGAAAAAATACAAAAAGAAGTAGGAAGACATGCATTAGATGAAAAAGTATGAATGGCAAAGGAGACAATTCAAGTAGAAATGGGATGGTCAGGTTTTTATATGAGAGATGCAAAAAGCAAAATGAAAATGTTCAGTAGATCACAGTTTATGGATAATAAAAGAATATCCAAAATAGTATTTAATTGGGTTATGAGTAAAGGGTAGGCAACAAGATGGGTGAGAAATATAATGTGATATGCAGAAGATTTGGATAAAGACTTTTTGTCAATATACTTATACAAAAGGTGGAATGATTGTGTTAGGAGAATTGTTAAGTGTTATAGTATTAAGGAATGGGATAGAAGAATAGATTCATTAATAAAGAATAGGGAGTTGGAGAACTAGTATGGAGAGTAAAAAGAGTTTAAATATTTATAGAAGTAAACAGAATATTGGGTACGAGTTAATTTATGATAATAGCCAGGAAAATAGTTTACTGTTTAAAGCTGGAATGGGATCTTTAGCAACAAGGGAATTTATACATAAATGGAAAAATATGGGTGATTTAGTCTGCAAGTTATGTAAGGAAGGCATAGAAAATATTACACATCTATTAATTGAATGCCTATAAGCAGAAAAAGTACAAATAATGAGGTTGTGGAAGAATAAATATAAACAAAGTGATTATACAGGGGTTTGGGAAAAGATAAGGGGGATTTAGATATAAAGGTCATGGAGTTGACAAAGATTATGTTGTGGAAATGAGATGGAGCAGGATAGAGAATAGGAGAAAACTTAGGGTGGGGAATGGAAAGGGAAGTCAAAGTGGGTAACAAGTTTCTCTGGGTATGTTGGAAAGATTCCTGACTCCATATAAAGAGAAGTCACAATGCATCACATTACATCAACATCACATAACAGATTAGTTCAAAATAATTTAGGCAACCACTTAAAAAATGAAATGTATCTAATTTTATTGTTTTAACATATGCATGCAATATTTAGCTAATTAGTTTTAGATGTATGAGTCTAAGTATATATGAAGTTGGAAGAGTGAAGATGGAAGAAGTGATATTATAATTAAGAAAATAATAACATTGGCAAAGGATGCATGTAACAATAAGAAAATATTCTATAAACCTTTGAGAAGACAGTTGAGAAAAATATTGCTCTGGGGTAAGGTATGGAGTATATTGTTGTATGGTTATAAGGTGTGGACATTGAAGACAAGAATAGATTAAAGGCTCTTAAAATGGGGGTAAGGAGAAAAAACAGCAAATTAGTCAAGTGGATATAGTGACAAATGAAAAAGTTTTGGTGAGAGTGGATGCAGAGAGAAAATTGTTTGGACATAGGAAGAAAAACTAGATCAGGCACATATTAAAATAAATCTATTGTTTAATGAAAGTTGTTTTGGAAAGAATAGTCATTAGTAATAGAAAAAGGAATAAAGGGAATTGATCTTATTGGATGATGTAAAGGATGAACAAAACATTCTGATAACCAATGTATTTTAATCGATATCTGCAGATTAATATCCAGTTTTTGCCTTTATTAATAGAATATACATCCAAGACAAAGCCTACCAAAAAGAGTTGACAGAATGTATCCATAAAACAGCTTCCAAATCTAGACATGTCTGCTTTTGAAGATGAGCATTACACTAATGACTATATGAATATAGCCATTAATTAGAAATGTTAATTCTTCCAATGAGTTGGAATAATCCATATGTGGAAAGACATTTAAAGTGCCTCCTTTATATAAGTAATTTCCTGATTTTGAAAAAATTCAGGCATCTCTGAAAACTACGAATACTAAAGCCTAATGAGAGTGGACCCACAGAACAAACCAAAATCCAGTGATATCTGCTTTTGAAGATGAAGATATGAAGAAAACTATACAGGTTACACCAATCTCATTATTAATATTTTCGTAAGCTCCAAATTTTAATACAAATTTCTTTTTGAATTATTATTATCATTATTTTAAATACTTTTACAGACTTATCAAGAGAAATTAAATTATTGAAAGAAGAAAATATGATGATGAAAAATATGTTATTAAATATATCAGTTAATAATTTGGATACAAATCAAAATGATTATAGAAGCACAATAGTGATGGAAATTTTGTTGTTTTAAACAAAGAAAGTGCATTGGTGGTCAAGAGGTCAACATGACTGCCTTGCACTTGCAGGCAGTTGCCCGGGTTGCGGGTTCACGTCCCAGCCGATGCTATGACTTTAAAAAAAAAAAGTTAAGTTGGTGAATTTGTTATTGCTGATTCAGATCCCCCCCCCCCCACTATTTAAGATAAATAGGAATTCTAATGAAATAATAGATAAATTACAAAAGCAATTAGATAGGGTTAGTGTCACTAATACTAAATCTATTTTTAAATCAAATGAACAAAAATATATTGTAATTAAAATGAAAGTTGGTCAATCATAAGAAAGTAAATGAAATGTCACATGATCATGATTTTAGACCTACCTGCTCTACTCAATTTAATGAATCCTTTCAGATTTCTAATCAAGATAAAATATTTAAAAATCATATGCTTTTTGTTTGAAAGATTGTGCAGATAAAGAAAAGTAAAGTTATAAAACAGTGTTTTATGGAAAGAATAAACAGAAAAATTTTAGAAGTGCAAATTTTTCTCCTATTATAGGTAATCAAGTTAATCATGTATTGAAAGCTGTTAAGATAAGTGACATTTAAAAAAAAAAATTCTGACTAGAATGGATAATGATACTTGTGCTGAAAAAGTGATTATACATTTGAAAATTAATGCTAGTTCTAAAAAATATGCTTCATTTTATTTATCTATATAAGAATGTGAATCTGATAAAATTAACACTAGTGATATTTGGCCTGTGGGTGCTGTGATTGCAGACGGTTGTGGGTTCGCGTCCCGGCCGATGCTATGACATATGAGAAAAAAAAAATATTTAAAGAAATCTTAATGGTGATGTAGTTAATAGTACACAGGATGATACTATAAGACTATTGAAGAAGAGACTGAAGTTATTATATTGACTGATAGTACTATTACAATGCAAGATATAACTTTGCAAAATGACTATAGCAATTCATGAATTGTTATTATCAAAATGTATGTGGTCTTAAAACGAAGACAATTTTAAATATGAATTATCATTAAATAAATATATTATCTTTTTAGCAGAAACTTGGTTAAAAAAAGAAATTAATAATATTAGTATATTTGATGAAAGGTATTGCGTGATAGAAATTATAATAATAAACAAGAGGAGGTCGTACTTGGATTGGTATTAAAAAAAGACAAAGCATAGACAGATATTTATTAATGATAATAGTATTGAATCCTGTTTGGATTGAAGTTGGCTTTTAAAAATAAAAATAAAATATTGTTAGGTACTATATATCTTCGACCTACTTTGCCAATGAATGATTTAGATGCATATTTGGTTAAAGTTGATATATTGGTGAAATATAAATATATTATTATAGTTGGGAATTTTAATGAAGTTCTTTATTTACTATGTAGCAATAAGTCTGTTGGTAAGAATAAACTTTATAGATTAAATTTTTTTGTTGAGTTGATTAGATTAATTCAACTTAATAATATTATTAATTTTAGGGGTGTTATGTTGGATTTATTGTTTAGCACTAAGGATGATTTGAAGTGCAAAGAGGTTGACCAAGCTCTTTTGCCTCCTGATCCTTATCATACGCCTTTGGAATTTGTAATAGATGGTTCTCATCAACATGTAAAGCCTATACTAAATAGTAATAGAGATTACAAACACGGTGATTATTATGGTCTTTATAAAGCTTTTGAAGCTGTTGATTGGAATGTAATTTTGATGGAAAAAGATCCAAATATAGCTGCAAATAAGCTTGTTAGTATAGTTCAAAATTGTCTAGATCAATATATTCCTATTAGGCATTATTTGAATACTAATAATAAATATCCTAAATGGTTTTCTAAAGAATTGTGTAAGGGTTTTAAATAGAAAGCATAAATATCATGGGCTATATAAATTAACTAATGATAAAGAATTGTATAAGAAATTTAGTGATTTGTGTGCTTATATTAAAACTGTTATGAAAAAAGATTATAATAAGGGTTGAAATTTTTTTTAGTAATAATCCACAAATTTTTGTAATTATGTTAAGGACCTTAATACTATTGGAAATAAAAGTTATAGATATAATGTAATTTGACCTTCTATGAATGATCCAGTTAATCATTTTACAAATATGTATTTAGATATTTCTGATAATGATATGGCTGATATTAAATTAAAGAAAGAGAGTTTTTGGAATATAGATGTTAAAAAAAATTGTAATTCCTGAAGTGTTTAATGCAATTTCTAAACTTAAACGGAAATCTTCTATGGGATATGATAATATTCCTAAATTTTATTATCAAGGATTGTGCTTAATGTTTGGTAGCACCATTACATTTTATCATTAATTTATCAATTGAGAAATCTATTATTCTTGATATATTTAAGATAGCTAAGATTATACCAATTTACAAGAAAGGAGATAGATCGAATCCTGGTAATTATAGGCCTATTTCACTTCTGTCACCTTTTGTTAGGGTTTAGGAAAGGTGTATTTGCAATGATATTATTATAGATATGATTAAAGTATTATCTAGTTATCAGCATGGTTTTCTACCTGGTAGATCTGTTGAAATTAATTTAATGGTAATATCTGATCACATTGTTCATGCTTTATCTGATCAGAAGCAATTAGATGTTGTATATTTTGATATGACTCAGGCATTTGATAAAGTTTCACGTTAGACTTTTATATAAACTTAAAATGTTGGGAGTTAGTCCTCATTTAATTGAGAGGTTTAAAAATTATTTGAGGAGTTATAAATCTTATGTGTATGTGGATAGAATCAATTCTCTTTTTTTTAATAAGATGGTAGGTGTTCCTCCAGGTGGAATATTAGCACCTTTACTTTTTAATGTTTTTTATGTGTGATGTTGATCAAAACGTAAAAAATAGTATGGTGCTTACTTATACTGATAATTGTAAGTTATTTAAAGGAATTATTATTTATAATGATCAAATTGAGATTCAAAAGGATATAGATTATTTTAAAATTTGGTATAGGTATAACAATATGGAGATTAATATTAATAAAACATGCATTGTTTCCTATACTAATAAAACTAAAAAATCTGTTTATCAATATAAAATTGAGAATGGTGTTATTACATATAAAGAAATTTTATCTGATTTAGGAATTATATTTTGTAATAATTTTACTTTTAATGTACATATTAAGTATATTATTAATAAAGCATGCAGAAAGATGGGCTTTAGTTTGAGATATGGGATAGATTTATCTATTTTCATAAAATATGTTATTTTTTCCTCTTGTTGTTACATTTTTAGAATATAGTTCTTGTATATGGAATTTAAATTTGATTAATATTCAGTTTAGAATATATAATGTTGAAAAAAGATTCAATAAATTAATAATGGGAGAATGTCAAAATGTTAAAATAGTATTGAAAGAAAGAATATTGAAAGATATATTATTGAAAAAGTTAAATGATGGGAAAATTGATGTCAGGAACTGTATATCAAAAATAAAATTGAAAGTACCTAGTTGTCTCTTAAGAGAAATGCATACTTTCAAGATTAATAAAAGTTAAAATACTTTCTTCAGCAAGTCAATTATTAATAGATTGGGTTCTAGTAAACTATTAACTGTGCAGCCTTTGGTGGCACTGTTTCTGTGTAAAAACACAGAATTATACCGCTTTCACGGCCGAACCTATGGCTAATATACGAGTGATCATTAATATACGAGTAGATCGTATGTAGTGGTTATAATACGCGGCCAATTCTTCCATGTATCAATAACACTATGTCTACTAACAATACTATGATCGTATAGTTTGCCGTTGATTTCATTGTGCGTTGAATTCTTATGCATATTGACAGAATTTGTATTGTCGCTAGAATTTAAGATGAGAGTGTGAGCATTGTCATCTTTTTCAAGTGTTTATTTGTTGATGTTTATGATTTTCTGTATTTTCCAACTGAAAGATTTTTGCATACTAGTAATTTCCAGCGTATTATTGATATTTGTCAAAAAAATTTTTTTGGCTAATTTTGGCTTTTTTGGGGGTCAAAAAAGACAAAATACAATTTCTCAAGCTCTCTGGCAGACGATTGGAGTTGTTTGCAGAAAAATACCATTTCTGTCATGACTTGGACGAGAGTTGAAAAAGAAGAACAAAATGTCTACCACGTTATTATATTTGTGGGATGTCCTAAACAGAGAAAGTGAGGCAGTTGCGTTTTTGCAAGCCTAAAACATCCTGCCATTCATTACAGTTGATTTAGTTCAGTCATATGTGGTTAATAAATTTATTTTCTGGAAAGAATTTGTGTTTTGTTTGCGATTATTTTTATTTGTAAATCATGTAATTAACACCCAGAATGACAGTGTTAAAAAGGGGCGACGTAGTTTGTTGGACATCTCTTGATTGATTGATTTTTTTTAAAAAAAAATACTTCTTCTTTTGACATACCTATTCGTTCCATTTAGAAGCAAAAAGAGATTTTTTTTGTTGTTATTGTTGTTTTAAATCAATAAACAGCACGTTAAGTAGAATTTAAAAATGAACCAGAGCTAATTTTTGTTGTTAAAAAAGAATAAAAATACCGGACGTTTTATTTGTTATGAAAACAAAAAATCTTTAACAAACTTGTATGACTCTTAAAAAAGATAAATAAATAAATCCTACGGAATGTAACAAAACCGGTTAACATACATATTTTTTGTGTTTAAAAAACAATATCGCGATTGACTTTTTGGTTTTTGTTTTGGACATTTTATTTGTTATTATTAAAAAAAGCCAAAAAAACAAAACCCACCACCAAAAAAAAACAACAACCCGTATTTATAAATCTAAGAGAAAAAAGAAGTCCCGTTTCATTTATTATTATTAAAAAAAAAAAAAATCAAAACCCCGTTTTATTTGTTATTATTAAAAAAAACAAAAAAATCAAAACACGCCGACCAAAAAAAAACCCCCGTATTTATAAATGTAAGATAAAATACCAAACAATTATTTTCATTTATAAGCAAATACGGACATCTGAGGTGGAGTTTGTCGGACAGGTTTGAATTTTTTGTTGCTAAATCAATCAACAGCAAACCCCCTCATTTTTAACACAATTCAAAAAGAAAGTATCGATTCTAATTTTAAATAACAACAAAAAAAAAAAGGAAGTCGTATATAAAGCAAATTGTGTATATTTGAGATATTCCAAAAAAAAGTTAAAACTGTCCCTTATATTTTGAAATGTATCGAATACAAAAAAAAAGACGTCTGTAAAAAAAAAACAGTAGATTTAGAATGGAAATCCCCCCCCCCAAATAAAGGCATATGTCAAAAATTATGTACTTTTGAGATCCAAAAAAAAAGGTCAAAGTCTCCTTTATAGTTTTAAATTTATCAAATGAAAACCAAAAAAAATAATTATGTCCAAAACAAACAACAACAATATATTAAATATTAAAAAAAAAATTACAGCCGTATGTCAAAATACGATCTATTAGATAAAAAAAATCTAGCGGCCCAGTAATGTTATAATGCTCTGTTTTTAACTAGAAACAGCACCACCAAAGGCTGCACAGTTAATAGTTTACTAGAACCATAGATTGCAAATAGTATATAATCTAACTTTTAATAATATTGATATTTTTTGTGATTGGTTTATAATGAATGTTAGAAAACAACTAAACTTATAATTATGAACATATATAATCTTATGTATGTAGTTTGTATTTGCGTATTGTTTTTTTTAATTGTGTATTTCTGTTAAAGTGTAAATGCACATAATAAATAGATACTGAATTGAATAATAATAGTAATAATATCATCATTATTATTATTATCTAATTCATAACACTTTTCTTTTACACTTTCTTCAATACAAGCATGTTTCTATAAATAATTGTTATTCTTACAGTTTCGACTGCCCAATGGTCTTCATCAGATATAAAATATTAATTGTAATTAAAATAAGAATTATGTATATTGAAACAGTATGATTTGGTCATCATACAGTTTCACCTACTATATAAAATAGTAGTCTTAATTTCCCCAATTCAAACCCTAGAGGTACACGTATATAACAGTATACTAGGTAATTTAATATATAGAAGTGTATATTTACGTGTATATGTGTGTAATTGGATATGCACACACATCTGCTATTTTAAATGATTGTATACACATTTTGTAATATTAGATAAATGTTTATATTTGCATCTGATTGATGTTATTATGTATAATGTACACACCTTTATAATTTCATATAAATATTTGTTTGATTTTAAGTTATTAAATTTGTTTAAGCTGTGAACATTATATATATCTGAGAACATACCTATGCATATATGCAAGTTTTCTAAATTAGTTTCAAACTGTCTTTGAAGTTATCCAATTAGTAAATTACTCGTATTCACGTATAGTAATTAAAGGCAGTTGGAATTTTGTCAGGTGTATGTTAAAATGTTTGCAGCTTAAATCTCTTGGGAAAAAAAGAAATTTACTGTTTAAAAAAAAAAAAAGAAATTCAAAGTTTTATGGCTATCTCACTATGCTTCACACAAAGCTGAGAAGCGAACTTTGTAAATCTTATAAAATACTGCCTGCAATAAATCCAGACTTTATGATTCTTATAAAATAAAAATTAGAACAATTAAGTCTGCAATAAAATCCAGCCGAACTTGAATCTTATGAAATAAAAGGGAACAATTACCAAGCCTGAAATCAATCTAGCCGATTCGTTTGAAGTTGATGAAATTAGTGACTTCTTAAGTTTTAAAGTTTAAAAAAGATATGAATGGCTTGTGAGAGGGGGAGGGTAAAGAAATATAAAAACTCCAGTTTGAAAGGAACAGCATCCATTTTGCTTTACTCTCATGTTAACCTTTACCCAGGCAGTTTGCCTAGTTTTTGTGATGCAGACCCGTGGCTAGAAAAATGCTATTGCTGCCTCCATGGTGTCTAGAACCATTTATGGAGACTGAGGACCCAAATCACAGCCTACCTGCAAGAAAGAACAGATGAGGAACCAGCCTAGATAACCAGCCCATGCATGTGTGTTTCATACTGTCAAGCTGCAAGTCTTCAGAGTAAACAACCGATAACAACTTCTCAACCAAGCTAAACCTAATGCTATAGCAATTCTACATCTTTCCTAAAGCTAGCTATAAAATCTAAGTAATGTGCACAAACTCTTAAACTTATATCTCATAGAGTAATTAAACTGTATTAGAGAAGTGTATTTCAATTTGTATAATTTTAAAATAATTTTAAAAAGTTAAAATGTAAATCCTGCCTGATCTCAAATTCTCTTAAATCTTTTAAACTCAACTTGTAAAAAGATAATTGCTGCCTTATTATTTTCTCTATTCACATTTATACTTATGCCTAGATATATATATATATATATTATTATAATGCATTTATTAATTTGTGCTATACCTTCGAGCAGAGATTACTAATTATCATAAACATAAAGAGACACTTTTGTTCTCAAATATATTAACTTATGCTGTTTGGCATGTTTATAAATCTCCGTTCTGAAACCTACTTTGATATATTAGTTGAGCTGCGATGTTTAGCTTAATATTGCATATATGTTGCTTATTAAAAGGTCTGTTTAGTTAAATACAGGAGAGTGATAATTTAAGGCATATTCAGTAGTTAGCCAAGTTTAAGTCCCAGATATGCTTTAGACCCCATTAATTTATTTTCATAGAATATGTAGGTTGATTGGTAAACTAGATCAATTAATAAAATCCTATTTAGCACAATTTAAGTATGCTAATTTACCTAACTGGTGTAGGATAGTTTCACAGAATAAAATTATAGATTTCGCGCTTTACTGACTTTAATAATTAATATTTAGAAAGCGTTGTGAATGAACTTTTACGAAGCACTGTGGTGCATTACGCCTTGCTATCATTTACTTATTCAGATAAGATTAGGTTTTAAGGACTATCTTATCATCCCTAGTTCAGACAGCCCTCTCTCTTGAGTGGGATAATGATTTTAAGGGTCATTCCCATTACTTCCTTCAGGACTGGAACACCGGTATCCAGCATCGTATATTAAGGCTGTTTGATCATCCGAACTAAATGTTCACATATAGCAAGTGACCGATACATGAGAACCGAGTAAATGTTACTGAATCTCATAAGTAAAGGCACATTCAAGCCGCATATCTGATGTAATTTGTGTAGCGCCGTAGTCTCGGAAGTTATGCTACAAAGCGCCAGTTCACCTGCTGTTATATTAATTGTTCAGCATTGATCTGAACCTCAGATCTAGTTTATCTAATAATATCTACATAAAGAGCGCATTGACTGCTCATCACATAATAAATTTAAGTACACATTATATAAAGTTGACACTCTCTTAAAATTTAACCCTCAGCAAACATAGTAGGAATGGCAGAGCATAATTTAGGCATCATTATAGATGTAGAAATAATTATTAATTTATAAATGCAGTAATAAAATGATGATGACTAAGTGTTGTTGTTTGCGTTTTGGCAATATTAAATAATTTTAAAACATATTAACGTCTGTAGTATTATTTACTTTGTTTATATTAAACCACCACCCATAATTGTTAATATATGCATTAGATAATCAGTTATAAGTTGTGTGTGTGTTTAGTTAAGCTATCAAGCATTTAGTTAATTATTCTCGAGTCTCTCTCTTCACCCTTTGCTACTGCCAGCATGGAATTAAGAGATTGCAAGTGTGACTTCATATATGTCATTCATAGGGTAGTAAGTCAAGGAGTGTTGGTGAAGAAGATGAGGTGCAGTCAGATTTGGTCTCAAACCCTCATCTAGATCAGCCTTGGTATAATTTAACAAAACTCTGGGTTTTGTTGTATGAATGTACAAATGTGACTGTTACAATATGTAGATACAATTACAGTATATTATATCTATGTAATCATATGTGATTAATTATTGTGTAGCTCTGATGAAGACTGCTGGGAGGTCAAAACTGTAAGAAAATAAATAAATTATTTGCATAAACAATGTGTTTGCATTGAAAAAAGCATAGAGAAAAGATGTTATTAAATGTATTTTATCTAACTTATAAATTATAATGTATATTATAAACTGATACTGACATATATATACATTAAAGTTCACCCAGTATAGTAAACATCTGTATACTATTATTGTAAAAATTAATCAATATTTTAGCTATAAATGGCTGTGAAATTTCAAACATTATTAATCATGGATTTCTAATTGCTGATTACAATACCAATATACTGTTGTTGAACCAAAATTTAAGCTATTGTTAATGATGTTTGGAATTAAGAGACAGAAGTGGAGTTGGGATGTACACATTGCTAGAAGATATGATAATGTAGTTGAAATTTTAAACGGGATTCCAAAAGATTGTAAAAGACCTAGAAAGCTACCACATGTGAGATGAATGAATGAAATAATGAAGTTGTTCTATGGTGATGTGGAAAGGAGATGAAAAATTAGAAAAACTAGATTGAACTTGGAAGTAGCTTCATACTGCAGTGGAATGATTATGATGATATGATATTTAATTATTCCTTAAATTAATAATTATTCTTTAAATATTGATGCTTGTTTGACCCATAATTACTCACAATTTAGGTACAAAGCAATTTAAGTGAAGATAGTTATATCTTGATGTGTAATAAAACTATGACCTACTCTAGGAAGTTCCACTATACTTCAAACATGGTCATTTTGAATTGATATCCCTCAGAGATCTTGAGCTCTTTCTCCATGACATACTAATGTTACTCATAGTATATAAATAATAATCACAGAAAATGACCATCTTTCATTACAAGTATTACAAGTCTTATAGATCATTCAAATATTTTGTAAATAATAGGTCATTTCCATTGTGCATGATAAGGACAGATTTAATCTAAACTAATATATAATGAAAATGAATCATTATACATCATAAACAATTATAACACTTCACTAGTCATTAGATGCTTTGAACATGCAACATAAAAAATGTCAAATTTTTACAGCATGAATAAATCAGTGTATCCCAAAGGAAAAGGTGATTCATTCTCTTTTCAAGCTGCCTGCAGTGATCATCTCCGAATCAATGCATACGTTGCATAGAGACAGAGTTTAGCTACTTTGCATGAAAAATTTCATGATACTACCATGTCTGCATCATAAGTTACATTAAATGTGACAGTGTACTTCTTATTTTAAACTACAATGAAACAATCAACTTTTGTTTTAAATTGAAAATGTTTTCTATGATTCAAAGTATGTATGGCAGTGAAACCTATAATTGCAAGGATGTATTCAAGTGGTTAGGAAGATTTTGGGATGGCAGGGAAAGTGTTGAAGATGATTGACAAAGATATATAACACACTGTCATACCATGCTAATGCCTTAAAATTCTTGTATTGAATAAATAAACTATGTGATTGTATAACACATGCATTGATTCAGGGATGCACTGTAAGTAGCTTGGAGAGACAACAGTCACTTTTTTACTAAGGCATATTGCATATGTAATAAGTGATAAGTTTCTCAAGCCCTGGATATATCAAAACAACACCTCCCTAATATCAGTCAATCATGTTATTAATAAAAATAATTTCACCTTTGTTTGCAGTTTAAATTGTAATGTAGATAGTAGAAACATAATGATAGAATTTATACAGTGCTGATAAGTAGTAACACTTTAAAAATCAACATCTGAATGCTAGCTACATTAATTTACCTTTTTAATATCAAAATCAATAATATTACAAATGAAAAATGAATTCGTTTACAGTTCAAGCTTTATAAGGAAAATATCTTAAACCAATGATAACTACAGGATCAAATATCAAACCATCCAAGATATGTTTTCAGCTTTGTTCTATAACACATACTTAATATTCAGTAGTTTGTTCGCAAGTTAACTGAGTAAAAATTAATTATGTTGAATAAAAGCTTATGTGATAGTTATTTCTACTTGCAAAAACAGTAGCAACTCTTTTCATACAGCAGTGCTACCCAATGCAAGCCACAGTAATCGATGGGTTTGTGCATCAAAATCCCTATCTAATGCCTAATCATCCAATATCCCCAGACTGGTATCTAACTTGTGGCTTTCATAAGAGAGAAGTTTTGGATCTGAGAGCACTGCTTCTAAATCTGTGAATTTGATGTAAATATCCAGCATATGATGTTTTAATAATTTTATTTGTAATTATAAGTTGGACTAATCACATGCTTTAATTGCTAAATGTTTTTAGAAGAATGTCAACTTGGATTTATTTTTTTCAAATATTCAACTGTTAATAATAACCCACAAGAATATTCTTTTTTTCTTCTTCAGGTGTTGCTTACCTGACCAGTGATAGTAATAGCATGAGAACTGAACTGGTGATATTTATGTTGCATGCTAAATTTAAGATGATGTTCTGACCAAATAGATTATTTTGGCTAAAGTATATTTGGCTAAAGTTAAGTATTTAAAAATCTAAAGACCATGGTTTAATTTCCATGCTAGTACAGGTAGTAATTAGACTAGGAACATCTGAGGAATAAAGAATAATGATAAGACATACAACATTGTATAAGCACAACCTAACAATTGAACTCTTTTGAAATGTTTAAAAATAAATTTAAGAATTAAAACTAGATGATGGAAATAGTCTAACACAATTATAAATGTGTCTTTGTGTGTATGCGCAAAATTAGAATTGCCTGAAAGATGCAATAAATAACTCTATAATGTAATAATGCACCACACCTGCTCTTATGAGGGAATCAGAAAACACATCTCATGTCAGGAATAATGGTGTAACATTTTCAATAATGCACTTCTGGAAATGTTTGATAGTTTTGTTTTTTCTGAATATATCTGTACTTCAATAACTCAGCAAGATAAAGCAATGGTATAATTAGTCAAAATAAAGAGTCATAGATCACATGACCCTATCTCTTAAGCTTGTAAGTTATAAAACAATGAGGATTGCCAATTCCTCTACAAGCTTTGTGTCAAATGCTTAGCCAGAGCCAGCACTTAAAATATCTCTGTCAGGAACCCCTCCCCAAACCCCTGACATGGTTTCATGCTTTGGCACTCCTCAGAGAGGTGTCAGGGTAGGTTCAGACACTAGATCTAAAAATACCAACCCAAAGCCAGCGTTTAACTAAAAGTTATCTATTGAGTGGAAAATCTGAAATTTTCAGACATCTACATGTCTTCAAACCCAGCTATCCATCTCAAATAGCTATATGGGGCTGATAGATCTTCAGCCATACCATATAGTAGTTGTCTTAGCAATATAAAAATTGCATAAGACTTATGGCAGAGACTATAAATAGTCAAAATAAGAGTCATAGATCACATGACCCTACCTCTTAAGCTTGTAAATTATAAAACAATGAGAATTGCCAATTCCTCTACAAGCTTTGTGTTAAATGCTTAGCCAGAGCCAGCACTTAAAATATCTCTGTCAGGAACCCCTCCCCAAACCCCTGACCATGGTTTATGGTATAATTCTATGCTATCTACTTTTTTAAAGTAATTAATCTTCTTTCTTCTTTTTTTAATCTTCTATACATTATTTATATATTACAAATAATCTTCTTTTTTTAATCTTCTATACATTATTTATATATTACAAATATGATTAATAACTTATTTCATTTATACTTCATTCAATGCAAATATATTGTTTCTACAAATACTTTTCACTTTTCTTACAGTTTCTATTGTCCAGCAGTCTTATAAGAATTACAAAATATTTAAATGCTATAACTAAATAGGAATGATAAATTATACTATAATTACATCTAAAACACACACAACTCATGAATTAATTACAATTGTATGAATTATATATATTTTTATAATTATAAATATTATCATATTTTATTTAAGAAATAAGAGTAATAATGCTCAAGGCTAATTGGGTTTATAAATAATCATCAGAAAACAGTCAACACTTAGACATTCCCCATATCAATAACAATCAACACAGAAAACAGTCAACACTTAGACATTCCCCATATCAATAACAATCAACAATTTCAATCTGTTGTTAAGGCAACCTTTTAATAATAAAGTGCTGATTGATTTCTAATGATTATTATCATATGTATTTAACTATTTTGTAGCTCTGATGAAGACTGCTATGCAGTCAAAACTGTAAATAAAATAAAATTACTGTATTTCTACAAGCAGTAAGTTTGCATTGAATAATATCATTTTGTCTCTATTTCTTTTTGATTTGAATTCATTTTTTCATGTTCTGTAAATATAATAAAGGATTACATGGTTCCAAAATAGCACATCTTACTGTGCCTATAACTTGGATTCAAATTAATTTCAAAATGAATTTGTTTCAAGAGACTTACCCCCCCAGTAGTTGACCGATTAGCCAACTCAGAAAACCTTTAAGCAATGACCAGTTAATAGATAGCTTACTATTCTTAGCTAAAGGGTAAAAGGATGGAAACCATTCAAATTTCAAGCTCTCCGCAAGATGGCAAGTCTGTTGAGCCCTGTTTTTTCTTCATCTTTTCTTTATGAAGTGCTGCCAGATTGATATTATGATTTCATTAGCAGCATAGTAATGGATTTTATGGGGCACCCGTTGATACATATTTGCATGCATATATGTCTAACAAATTACAATTTTTATATATGTTAGATTTTTAGAGATGTATTGAAAGATAATGATTTTAAAAAAAAAAAAAAAACTCGCGTGCTGGTATATAAGATTTCTATATACAGATAAATGTAAAATTAATATTTATACGGTCTTTTGCACAGGAAGTCGAATGATATTTAAGCTTAAATTAGTAGGAAATAACAATTTGGTTTCAATTAGCCAGGTCAAGAATCTCTAAACTCCCCCCCCCCCCAACCTTTTCGGCATTATTATCTGGCGGGAATCAAAACGAAAATTTGTGCTCTTAAACTGGGTCATCTAAAATATTTTTTATCTCACCGATAAACAAATGATATTGTATATGGATAATTATTTTTCAGTTTGCAACAGGGAAAACTTTAATGGCCTTAAAGTACACTGTCTGAATTTTTTAGTTTAAACAGGATGTATAATAAATTTGAACTATTGTTTTGATATGTATTTTTGTCGATTGGTAAAAGCATTCTCTAATTTCAATCTTCCTTTTCCAAAATGCTTTATTATGTTTTGTAAATTAACACAGCTCTTTAGGTGCATTATTATTGCCCTAAACCATTACATAACGACACATTTTTAATTACATCAGTTGCAATACCTAGTGGTAAAATTTGTAAACTAAAACAAAAAAATGGGTTTAATCTTGTATCTATATATGTATGAGTAACAATCATTTAATGTTTAAAATTACTATGTGGTGTTTTTCTATTTTTTTAATACAAAATAGGAAGGAAATTCATTACCAAGTATAATAAAAGATTATTTTTTACTTGCTTAATACTTTCTTTCATTACCCACAGTATCCTAGTATTTTTCAATCTTTTCCAATAGTGCCTTTAGCAATCGGATAATTTTTTCATGCAGAACCTCCATTTCTTTATATGCTGACATACATGTGTGTGGGTGCATATATATGTGAGTATAGATAGATTTTGTTTTGTTATTAATACTATTTTTAGGTAAATCACGAACGGCTGGAGATTTTTAAAGGCTTCGGAAGAAAGTTATTAGCGAGTCTTAAAAATAGTTATATAAAAAATATTGATGAAAATGACAACTTGTTGATTAATTTTTATTAGTCATTCTTTAGTCTTAGAAATTATCCACTCAATGAATAATATTTCTGTAGTGTAAATTTTATATCACCACTCTTACACAAGATAGGGCCTGCTTTCTATCAGTTTTTAATACCTTGTGGAGGGGTGTAATCATAAACATATAATCAAAGACATGTAAAAAAAAAAGAACGATCCCCAAGATGCACATTTCTTGCTGAACCAGCACTTATCAGTGGGCATCATCATTTCTTACACATATCTTTATCATTGTTCATTATATATAGATAAGTGGTGTGTGTCTTTGCGAGGGCAGTAAGTTTGACATTCATCAATTAAATTTGTGGTAATTGGCTATCATATATAGTGAACAATGATAAAAACATGTATAAGAGTTTATGTTCTGAGCCAACTGATGAGTGCTGGTTCAGTATGAAATGTCATCTTGGGGTCATGCATCTTTTTCACGTCTTTGATCATATGTTTATGATTACGCTTCTTCACAAGATATTAAAAGTGGATAGAAACCGGTCCCTTCCTTGTGTGAGAGACGTGTAGTGAAAATTGCACTACAGAAATATTATACATTAAGCTTGTTGAGACATTTTATCACGTCATTATGACAGTCGTTGGGCTTTTGTCCTAGCGGTCCATATACCTAATTTATGAGCAGAAGATCATGGTCACTTCTGGAGAAGGAAGAGGATTATGTCTAATAGTTGGTTTTAATAATATAGTTCTTTTTTAAGAAATGCAAAGTAGCATACAAAAGTTAATAACAGTGATCCAAAGTGAAAGTTGGTTAAGGTAAAGAAGAAATATTTCAAAAATGTATAATGATTTAAATAATTGTTATAAATGGAAGCCTCGTTGGCAAAAGTTGTATATCAAATAAATTTGTGTAAATAGTATTAATAAAAAAGTAAAGAAGCTTAAGGCTTTTTTTTTATATAAAAAAGGGAGGGGGGGCATACTTGTGACAGCCCACATGATTCTTACTCAAAGTGTTATATTATTTTTAAATTACTTATATTTATCACCATAAAATCAATAGAAATTTAATCAAAAATATTTCCCATATTGCATCTCTGAAACATTAAAAGTTTTATTAACAAACTTTCTTAGAAATTTGCAATTGCCGGAGCCTCTTGAGGTCTTAGTCTAAGGGATGAAAAACTGATATCTGAGGTGGGCCTGAGTTCAATTGCAGTAGTAATCTAAATGTAATAAAAATAATAAAGTATAACAGTGATAATATATTTTACAGATAACTTATAATAAATCACAAAAGTACCTTCAACTGCAAACTCTTAAATTTAGTGGAAGTAAAGTCTTTGTGTTGTATCCCAAGATTCATGAATTTTAACATTTGCATATTCTTTATTAATTAAAGATATTATATTTCTATTTAACAAAATGGCTGCCTTAATATTAATAATTTTTATTAGTTATTCATTAGAATTGAGATTGTCCATTTAAATTACAATACAGAAATATTCATTAAGTGGATAATCTCTAGTCTAATGAATGACTGATAGAAATAATTAAAATACTTCCATCAAGTTGTTTATGACAAAATTGTGAGACCAGTAAGTATGATACTTATTAATTAAACTATAGTAATTTGAATATCTATAAATATACTGAAGAATGATAAAGACATGTAAGGGATTGTAATGTGGGCTAATTAATAAGTGCTGGTTCAGCATGAAATGTACATCTTGGGAATCGTACATCTTTTTTTTCATGTCTTTGGTCATATGTTTATAATTATACCCCTCCATAAGGTATTAAAAGTGAATAGAAACCAGTCTCTACCTTGCATGAGAGTGGTGTAGTGAGAATTACAATATAGAAATATTTATTATGCTTGTTTAATATTTTCTTTTCTCATGACGATCAAAATTGAAAGTTAACACTTGTTTTATTTTAGGATTTAAAAAAAAAACAGTTGAATGTATTTGAAAGATTTAAATAAATTTTTCTAAAAAACATTCAATATCAGATGATGGAAATTAGTCTACATATAAATACAATTAAAATACTACCATCACAAACCTTCAGAACAACACAACAAACATAATTGTATGAATATATATAAAACATCAATTAATTTAGCTAATAATTGCCTAATTAAAAGTGAAAAAAAATTATACAGTATATATTTATTTAGGTTTTTTTTTCTCTATACCATTTATAAGATTGTTATAACTTATTTAATTGGGAAAGAAAAGGGATAAAAAAGGAAAGAAAGGGGAGAAAAGAGAAAAAAGGCAATATATATATATATATTTACAGAGACTTCAGACCACTCAAAGAAGTATGGAGAGATGCATGTTATGAGTAACAAGAAGAGATCGAAAATGCAATATATGGGTAAAGACTGAAATGGAGTTGGTCTGGACATATTGCTAGAAGAGATGATAATAGATGGACAATTGAAATCTTAAACTGGGTTCCAAGAGATTGTAAACGACCCAGAAAGAGACCACATGTGAGATAGATGTATGGAATAAAAATGGGTGCAGGGTTGATGTGGAGAAGAGAAGTTAAAGATCGGAGAAGTTGGATTGAATATGGAGAGACCTTCATCCTGCAGCGGACTGATAATGGTTGATGATGATGACCATATATCTTATATTTGTAAGTAATGGATTTTTTTATGATTGGTTCTAATTTATTATATATATAAAAAAGGGTAGATGTTGCTATGCATGCAATGTAAAGTGAAGCTTTAAAATAGTTTATATCACATTGATGAGGTTAAAAAGTATTTGCTGTAGAAAGCTTTTCTAAATTATTTTTGTAATATATATACAATTATAGTTACTATACAAAAAAAATAAAATAAAGATTGATAATGATAAGTTAGAAGATAACAACTACAAATACCATGATCAGATTTATTACAGATGAAAACATAATGGACAAAATTTAGAATTAAACTTGATTGGAGTACTTTTGGTAGAAATAACTTAATATTAAAAGGAAATATGCTTATGTGTTTAATAAATATATTACCAGTTCTTAGTTATGGATCTGCAATTTGGACACTTATCAGAAGAGCAATACAGACTTCAGACCATTCAACAAAATATGGAGAGATACATATTAGAAATAACTACAAGAGATCAAAAATGAAATACATGGGTGAAAAACCAAACAGGTGTTACATTATTGAAAGAATTAAAAGTCTGAAGTGTAGTTGATCTAGACATATTGCTAAAAAAGATGGTAACAGATGGACAGTTAAAATCTAAAATTGAATTTCAAGAGATTATAAAAGACCTAAAATCAGACCACATGTGAGATGGATGAATGAAATAAAGATGTTTGCTGAGGTGATAGGGAGAAGAGCTAGAGATCAGAAAAGGTAAATTGAACTTGGAGAGACCTTCATCCTGCAGTGGATAGATCAAGGTTGAAAACGATGATGATTACAGTTATATAATGATAGAGCATAATGAATTTTTTTTCTAATTTTGGTGATAATTATAATTATATATTTTTTATAATCATATATTGATATTCATATTACTTTTTTTATAAGTTAAGTAAAATGTATTCCTTTTTTATTAATTACGGAATCAAACTTACTGTATTTATAAAAATCCCATTATTATAAAAATAATTTTTAATAAGCTAGATCACCCCACAATATGACCAAAATAAAAGGTACAGTCTGGTCACTACGCTTTCAATGTACTTAATCTAATTAAGCATGCATTTATTCATTTATTTTTCATAATACTTTCAAAAATCTTTATCACCTTTTTGAATAAAGCATAACTTTCCCGTCTTCTTTCCAATTTTCACATCTACGGGAAATATTATAACTTGAATAATTATGATAGTCATTTTCATGTCTCTAATATTTAAATAACTTTTCTGGTCTTTTCATTGCAATCTTGTTCAGTGTTAACCTGCAATGAAACATTACCTCACAAATTCTTTGTTGTTGATGAATTATTCAAGATTTGAAACTGACACTGCCTTCTATATCGTCATCATTTTAAATAACAGCTGTTATCATAAATTCTCTATGTTTAACTTTTTTCTACTAAAAATCTTCAGATATTTTTCATTTTCTTGACTACGTGTGGAATTACTATCACACCGAAGATTGTTGATATTTCATCTATCAATTCTGACTTTACACTTGTCTTTGCTCAGTAATTTAGATTATATATACAGTAATTAATTAATGTAATTGATGACTTTGTTTACTAGTGCACCTTTTATTAGTAACTCTAATCAGCTGGTAATCAACTGTTTACATATTCGTTGTTTAATCATATTACTAATTGATGTTAGGTACAAAAATAAGATGGCCATTCTTATCTTTTCAAAGTCCCTGCTTTGCACTTTGGTTTGAGAATTTCCTCTATATAACATTGTAGAGTTAGTAATATGATTAAACAGCATGTGTAAACAGCTGATTACCATCTGATTACAATTAGTAATTAATTAATTAACCATCAGATGAGTTTGTAATAATAATAACATTATTTTATTTATGCCCAAATGGCAGCATTTGATTAAAAAATTCAAGTAATTATTTATTGGACACATTTTCTGTCAATAAACTTAAAGTATTTAAATTAGTTATATGAGCTGATACGCATTTGTAAGAAAAGCTATAAATTGAATGAAAATTAATATAAATATAAAATGGAAACTGAGTTCTTTTGAAGGCACTGAATGTCCTTATAGTCATAGCATTAAAATAGTTGTAGCATTAGAATATTCAATTTATGGCTTTTCTTATGACCATGTGTCAGCGCATATAACTTTAATTTACATTCGTCTAAAGAAAGTTGCTTAATTTTAAAGTACATAAATAGAAATTGTATTTCTATGTTTGATGGAATCTTAACTGGATTTCTACACTGCTGACGATGTCACGTTTATTGGCACAGGAAATTACTAAAAAATGAAGTCAGTTAACATTTCCCACCAAATTTTGCCTCTTGAAATGTAGGAAAAAAATTATATATAGGGAAAATAACATTATTATATTTTATATAGTAATAAACCAAATAATAACTTACGGTCAAATTTAATTGAAATGAACTATCTGATTATATAACAAAATATCCCATAAAAACAGCATAATAAAGTCTCACAAATGTTAACCCTAAATTGTGCGTATGACTCTGATTTGAAAAATAAAATAATGCCAAAATTATGGTACTATTGTAAATATTTGAAATACAATTAATTTCATTTTTACAAGTTGTTGATATCTGAATTTGTTACTATACCTAACATGTAGTGGCTAATATAAGAGATCTTTTTCTGGCTAAAAATATGGATTTGATGTTAAGGTGACTTTATTATGAAATGTTCTTACAGAATATTTTATTATTTGATCTAATATTATATCTTAATGCTAGTTTGAGGTCTTTTTCCCTATACAAATATATATATATATGGGGGAGGGGAGTAGAAATATTATTAGATTGAAGTGTTAGACCATAAAGATATAAGGCCAGAATACTGTCTTATTATGAAAAATATTTATAAAAATGCAACTCCAATAGTTTGATTACATGGTGACTGTAAGAAAATTAACATCAATAAGGATTGTTTCTACTCTTCATATTTAATATATTTCCCTATCTCTAACAGCCTAGTATCAATAGTCTTAGCTTCACCCAGAACTACAGGTAACTATTGAGGGATCCTGTTTCTGTACAATTGCAAAAATAAGTGTTAATTTTATTATATAAATATAACATTATAATTTATGCTAATTGAGAAATAATAGCCAAGCAGTCTGAGGATCATTATGTTTAACTTTACTTAAATAGCAATTATTTACATTAAAAAATTATATTTTACAATCAGTAATACAGATATTTACAAATTATTCATTATGGCAAAAATATATTAATTACTAATATATAAAATAAAATCTTAAGACTTACACAAATAGTAATAAAGATCAATTTGGCCTAGTTTATTTTTACATACTAGACAGACTCCGAAGATCTTAGCACTTGTCTTCTGAGATCTTCAATATAACAAGTAAAATCCATTTGTTGTTCTATAATTTTACTTATCTATTTCCACACTTCAGCAGACTTCTGGAGACATTAATTAGTTTATTCCTTTAGCTATACTAGAAAGAATAATAAAACTTTACTTATTAATATCTAAGTTTTTATCTAGGATTAAGTTTGATATACAGTACATTGAATTTGCATTCATTTTAGCCTTATTTTGAACATCCTTTTCAATCCTGATTTAATTTTACATTCCTTTATTATCTAATTATATAGACATAATTTTATATATATATGAAACTAAATCTTAATTTTTATTAATCTATGCATTTATATATAATAACTCCAGGTATGTGAAGAATACCTATATTTCAAATATTATATAATGGCTCTCTAAACATAATAATTCCATATCTCCAAACTTGTTTCACCAGTTTTACGAGAAGTGTTATTAAAATGAGAAGCTAAGGAAATTGGTGTTATTTAAGTCATCTAAATACTGCGCTCAATGTGGTCATTTGGTAAATAATGCTTCAGAATTTCACAAAATATTGCAAGTGTTAAAGATAAATGTTAATAAAAATGAAGTAATGTTTAATAGTTTTCATAGAAAAAATAAAAGCTGATAATCATAAATTAAGAAAGGTTAACAACTACAAATACTTTGATCAGGATTATTATTATTAATACACATGGAAAAAATAATGAATGAAATTAATCTTGGAATTAAACTTGGATGGAATGCTTTTGGTAAAAATAACCTACTATTAAAAGGAAATATGCCTATGTGCTTGAAAAGTTTTTAATAGATAAATTTTACCAATTTTTACATATGTATCTGAGACTTGGAAACTTAACAAATGTATAGACATTAGTTGAGAATAATTAAGAGATTGAAAGGGAATAAAGCAGGCATTATTGAAAGAATTAAAAGGCTGAAATGAAGTTCGTCTGGACACCTTTCTAGAAAAGACAGTCCCAAATGGGTGTTTATTGGCTTAAATTGCATCCCAAGAAAATGTAAAAGATCTTGAAATTTGAGATGAATGGGATAAGAAAGTTTGTTGGAGCGGTATGGAGAAGAAAAAAATGGATCGGAGAAACATTCATTTTGTAGTTAATTGAAAAGGTCTAAAAATGACAAAACCCAGAAAGAGATTACATTTGAAATGAATGGGATAGGGAAGTTTGCTGGAGTGGTTGGAGAAAAATGGATCGGAGGAACCTTCATTCTGCAGTGAATTGAGAATGACTAAAAATGATGGAAAGGAATAAGCGTGTAAGTGTAAATGCTCTATAAGTTAATAATTTTAATATAAAACATTTTCATGTCTGCGAAACTTCCTTTATCGTTAATCTCATTTTGGGCGTGATATATTCTATACGGCAATTCCATTTTTTTTTAATCGAGGAATTAAAATTTTTATGAAAATCAATTCAAAATTTCATATTTCTACTGAATCAGATATCAACCATGCAGAAATATTATGTAAATCCCAAGCGTTTCAAAATTCTGTATAATTTTATTCACGTGGCAACCATTTCAAAACATTTCGCCAGACAACCAATCAAATCGTAGCAAAGGTCGCCTGACGTTACGGCTGGTTTAATGTCATAAAAGATCATTTTGAAAGAAAGGGGAGATCAGCCTTCTATCACTTTCTAGTTTTAAAACATTAGATCTAAGTACTGTTCTTAGACGTTTTTTATATCTTTTTTTTTTTTTTTTACATTGAAATTATCTAATCTTATCGTTATTCAAATTGCGATTTTTTTTCCTATCTACATTTGCTCACGTGTTCCAAATCTTGTTCCCTGCGCATTTAGATAGACTCAAGTCTTATAAATACCGGTTAAATTAGAATTTTTTTTTTAAGAATCGATCAGTTGGATTGAGTAGTCGTATTTCAAATACTTACAAAGCTGCAATTAATTTGTATTTTAAAAAAAAATGACGATGAATAATCAGAGTTTATATTCAAGGAAAGAAGATTACATGGGAACATCAATTTTATCCGCCATGGATCGGTTTGTGAATGCTGTGAAGGTAATGGACGATACAGTAATGGTTCCCTGTCGGCTTTTAGATATCACTGCCCCTGTGAACGAAAAGTGTTTGGTGCCTCTGTCAAGTACCAAGACAAATCTTCACAGTTTTTATACCATGTTAAATGCTATTCGAAACGAACTTGTTCGAGGTCCGACCACTTCCTCTGAAGATGAATTAGACAATCAGCAAATGGATGAACAAGGGAAGCAAGCCGCGGCTGTGTTTCAGCAACATTTAACTGGTCTGTTTAATGTTTTGCATCAAATGACTGAATGTGCTAATTATTTAACAAAACGTTATCAGGAAGAACTTGGCGATTCACAAAGAGATACGTTATTTAGACGTTAATATTTGATTGTCTTAATTTATTTATTGTTACATTTCGGTCTCCTTCCCGGCATTGTTCTGTGCAATATGGAGTCCACCATCTTGATTTCTTTGTTTTGCTTAATAGGACAAATTTCATCAGAATCTTAAGTTTATTTGTGTAAGAACTCTTGTTATTTTTATAGTTTAAAGAAAAATCTCTACACGTTCGGAACTTTCTGTGATATTTTTTTACTGCTCTGCCTTGGAATGAAGAAACGAACGTTATTGTATGGAAGGCTTAAAAAAAATCATCTTATGTTCTCAAAGTAATTTTTAGATTCTTATTTCTTTTTTAATATTAAATTTATTGCTTGTTTTTGAATAAGTTAATGTTTTTTTTAGGAAAGAATATGCTTGCAAATGTAGTTATACAATTGAAAAAATATTTTTTTGAAAATTAGTCATTAAATTTAAAAACTACTTAAAATTAAGCCCATGTACGTGTACATTTTTTTTTTGCTTTTCACTTCAGAATATTAAAAACAATGTACTATATAACGATGTACATAGTGTAATTTAAATGTATTTGTACTTTTTTATACCGAAATAATACATATGTTTCAAGTTACTTTGGTCTTTTGTCTTAGTAAAATATTTTTTTAATTTTGTGTGTGTGTGTGTGCCTGTTTTATATTCTTAGACCTGTTCTGGAATTTACGCTATAAGATGCTAATGATTAAGTCATCGCTAGTTGGTACTTATTTTTTTAAAGAATAATTATCGATTTTGTTATTCATAAAATATACATTTTTATTTCAAAAATATATTAAACTTTGATGTTATAATATGTAAACTAAAAATAATATAGTATAACCTTGGAATATTTCTCTGCTAGTTCAGCCATCTCATTTTTCTAATGATTATATTTGAATAATCTTATGTGATTGAAGATTCATCACAAAATATAGCTTATATAATTAAGATTCATTCTAACATTGAAAAAAAAAAAAAAGACGTGCACCGGTAAGCACGTAATACGGCCTGAATTCGCCCAATTTTTCCACATCGGTTAACAGTGAAAGAGAATGCAATACAAAAGTTAAACGCCTGTTATTGGTTTCTTATTTTTTTTTCCCCATGTATAGTCCTTAGTACGTAGTAAATGTACCAATTCAATTGTTTGGCTGAGTTGGTTATATAGCAGATACCTGAAGTAATAAACTCGGATTCCAATTTTAACCCGGGCGGTACTCGTGAATACTCCTTTGCAGTGTATATGTATGTTAAGTAATCCTAATGTGTACTACCTATACAGTTTATTATATTATCAATTAATCAGATATCCTATTTGCTAGAAATTTTTTACTGCATTGGTGAAATATATATCCGCTTAACAATTTGACAAATCGCGAGATTTTAAAATGCATCTAGAAAAATATACTACTCAAGTTTATAGATAATTATTTTAATGTAAAATAAACTTTAATTGGCAAAATAACCTTGCTATTATTATAATTTTTATAATAGAAAAAGAAACAACTACCCATTATTTTGGAAAATTTTTGAGCATTTAATTAAAATAACGTGGTAATTATTTGACAATCAGATTCTTATGTTTGGATATTTTAAAACGTTACATGGTATCGTAGGTGAGGGAGGGATTGTCTCAAATACATAATGCAGTTTGGAATCGTAATTATACTTTTTGCTGTACTTTGATTTTGGAGACTTCGTGTTATTTCATTCCTAACCTGCATGATTATTTTTTAAGAATGTCAGAGAAATGTTATATAAGATCTTTCCATATAAGAATTTTAAATACTCAATTCTCCTTAATTATACTCATAATTTTTTCTGATGTTTAAAATTAATAACATGACCAGTAAATATTTAAAATGCCATGAAATAAAATTTATCTGTTGAGATTGGAATTTTTTTTTTTATAGTAAATTATGCTGGATTTGATAAAGTAATAGAATAGACAGACACAGGAGTCTCAAGGTCCATGGATCCATCCAGCCTTGCATTTATGGTGCTTCAATTTTTTATAAATCATTTTTTTAAAACTTAATATTAACTTTATCTTTGATAAATAAAAATGTATTATTTTATTTAAAAAATTGTGTATGCAATTTCACACATTTGAAAGATTTTTGGTTTAGGGGTTAATTAATAAGCCTAGAAATTTTTCAGATAGCTTAAGATTTTCTATTAATAAGAGCCATCCAATATTGGCTGGCAAAAGGATATTTTACTATAGATTAAAGATCTTATCAGGATTGTCCATGAACGCAACTCCTGATTCAGGGAAACGGACATTGTACTTATGGATTACCTTTACAAATATATCAGTGTTTTTAAGATATCTAGAAAAAGATCAATAAACAAAATGACTGAGAAAGTTTGCTGAAATAATATGGGGGAAGTTATGGTTTTGAAGTAATAGCTGAAATCTCCATCCTGTTATGGATCAGTAATTGTATCCATAACTAGCCTTATATTTTTAAGTTTGATCAAAATTTCCCATATTAGTAGCATAATGAAGTTGTCCATACCAATTTTTTTTTATTTATTAATACTTGTTCATTCATACTTTTTTTTCAAATGTTTATTTTATTGAATTCATAACAAATATTTTATATAAATTAAATCTTTTTGGCCATTTTTATATTTTACTTTATTTTCCCAACTTATATTTGAAAATTACAATGGGCATATACAATTGATCAAAATGTCAGAATTTATGTAAAATATTATGAATTCAGTATTTACGAATTTAAAAACTGAATTGCATCTGGAAAGAAAATTGATCAATTGTATTTTAAATTTTATTACATTTTACACTAGCTCCTGATTATAAAATTACTTGAGGGTTTCTGACTTATGCAAAATCTCTGGGTAATACTGTGAAGATCCCGGATTTAAGCATAATCTCTGTTTCATCATCACCATCTAGTTAAAATCTGTACTGTTACTGTTGAATTATATATAAATGTTTGAGAAAATAGAACATCATGAATCCTGACTTTTAAATCAATCTCTACATTGCTTCATGGGAATATACCTGATGCATTTTTTTTTTGTGAACCTAGAAATTGATGGTTTGCTTTCAATTTTCCAAGTTTTTATTCTATTCTCAATTTTAGGATTTTCAATTGCTTACAGCTAAAGGAATGAAATAATGAATTTTTCTAAAAAAAACATTCATTTCAATAAGATGAGGAAAATAAATTGATATATTCACTTCTTCACGACAAATATTTCCTACCAATCTGTTTTAACTTTAATATTAAATACAATATCAATGCATTTTTAAAATTAAGTCTAATATTTGTAAAAAATAGTGAAACTATTGCAGTTGAAGAGTAAATCTTCAAATATTTCTTGTATAAGTTTTGCCTTTATGTGGGCATAAAACAATATTAATAAATTTATCCTTCATTACTTTTAAATTGTTTTTTGAAAATTAATTTAATAAATTTTCTGATTCATTTTAATGTCATATTCATCTTTATCAATTAGAACAAATCTCTTTGTTTAAATAAAACTACCTTCACACAATATTAATTTAAAATTATGAATAATTGTATTCCATTGACTTGATCCAGAATTTCCTTAATCATATTTATTTTTATTTGAAAATTATAAACTGTTTAAATGTTTGCAATAATTCCCACTTGAGGATTTTTCCAATCATGAACTAAATTTTGACAAACCCATGTGAGCTTATATAATTATTACACCTATCCATATTATTAATTATATCGTGTTTTTTGGCTAAAAATTCAAATTTATTATCACATTTAAGCTGCAAACATTTATGTAAAATCTTACAATTCATAATTTCATTGGCAAAGTATAGAACAATGTCAACAATTAATTGATTATCATATATAAATATTGTTTTTGTGCTTAAATAAATCAGTAGAGTATCAGTCTGTTGTCAAGTCATCTCTATAATATAAATAAACCATCGAATTGCCTTAACGTATTGCTGATATTCCATTCATTTATTTAAGCATACACGAGGGTTATGTGATATGATTTTCATTTTTCAGTCGATCCACTACAGCATAAAGGCAATTTCTCCTATTAATAACCTCTCTTCTCTACAACATTAGCAAACTTTCTTATTATCTTTCTCACATATGGTCCCTTTGTGTATATTTTATAATCTCTTTGAATTAAGTTTAAGACTTGCTGTTCTACATGTTCAGTCCAGCTCGCATTTCACTTTCTAAATTCTTTCATTGATTATCAGTCATAAATTATTTATTCATGTATTTGTGTTTGATCTTTTCTTGATACTTCTAGCATACATCTCTCCACAGTTGGTTGAGTAGTTTGAAATCTTTTTGTTATGTGCCCAAGTTCTCAGATCCATAAGTAAGAACTGGTAAAATAATATTGAATAAAATCATTTCTTTTCAAAAGCATAGGCATATTTCTTTAGAATATTATTTCTACCAAAAATAATCGTAAGTTTAAATATATTATTTATTTTATTCAATATTGCTACCATCTGTATTAATAATCTGAGCAAGATATTTCTAGTTGTTCACTTCTAATTTATGATTATCAATTTATTTTCTGAGAAAATCCATTAAATATTAGGTTTTTTAGTATTTATTTTTAGTCATACTTTCTTACAGTCATCTGATAATTTTTGCAAAAGTAACCTCACCAACAAAATCTAATGTCTTAAATAATTTCCATTTATTTTTATTCCCTTTCCATTTTAATTCTCAAAATATTCTTGTAAAACTGCATTTGCAGAGATGAAATCACTTGCTGGACAACTGTCTTAATGTTAATCTTCTTAGTAACAATATACAGTTTAATTATTACTGTAACGTTTTAGTAAATATTCTTCAGAATATGACAATATCCCAGGTCTATATCTTGATGATCTAATGCTTTATTCATTAAAAATGCTTATAGAATCGAATACTATTTTATAATCTATAAATCTAAAGCATAATGGTAACTTACATTCTAGCTTCTATTGATTACTAAAGCCTACACAAGATGGTGAAAAAGTAGGGAGAATAAAAGAATTTGCTACTGATTGGCAAAGATATGTGAGCTAAGGTCATGTGATGTTTTGTTGGTCATATATCTTATTGGTTAATGTATTTGTATTACACATTCAAGTCATTATATATATTATTTATAATAAATGAATATGCATTTTAAAAAATAAAATAGTATATAATTTAATAAAAATTAATTGTTTTTAACTAATAATGGAGGTCACCGATATATTAAACTTTTTAAAATATTTTTGCAATTAAACCAATCGATTAAAGGCAATCTGGCCATAAAACATTGGAAAGATATTAGTATTGCCTTTAATTTACTTTTTAAAAAAAAAATTTATTCAAAAAATTTTTTTTATCTGCATTTATGGAAAATTTGGTTTGAATTCAATTAGCAACATGGGATAGACTAGTACAATATTTATAGATTACAAATCGTCATACATTATTTACATACATAGCTTTAATTTATTACACTTCTGTAACAAATTACCAGTGATATACAAATTAAATGAATAGTGCATAACACATTCTTTTCAATCTGTTACTAATAGATTCTATAATTGACAGCCTATAAAAAATATATGCTTTATGATATATTTATGTAATGCTCAACTCTATCTTAATGGTATATCAACTAACCTGCAAACTGATCCTCAATTTTTATTTGATAGTAACTTTTGATGAAGTTGAGGATCTTTTTTATTAATAATATAAACAGATGACACTAATATGCTTTTTATATATTGCAAATACAATATTTTACTATATCCAATTTTTTAAAAACAGCTGAGATTTTCGACTGTCCAACAGACTTCTTCAGAGCTGAAACATGATCATATATATAAGTACTATCGTCATAACAAAATCATAATGTTATTAAAATATATGTTTATTGATCTTATCAAAAACATGACTGTCAATAGGAACTAATTTTCCCATTTGTTTAAAAGCAAACAATTCAATTTTTGTATTGGAAGCTAACCAAACTACTTATTCCTCTTATATTGATCTGGAAGTAAATGCTCACATCATTAGTGATATCTAGTGAATTATTTTGAATAACATTTAGTAGCCTAATATTGTTTTCACTTGATTTATTTCTTTTTTGTCTGGTTCTTTTACTACATAATTATTCTCTGTTATTTGTATATAAGTATTCAAATTTTCTTAAAATAAAGACAAGAAAGACACAATTCAGGCAAGAATTATACAATTTAATATCAAATTATTACATTTTAGTCTAAAGAAGCCAGATTTTCTCCATTTGCATTTATAACAACATCCTCTTTAAATATTTCAATAATTATTATGAATCATTTATTTGTTAGGTTAGAAATTATATCATTTTAATCTCGGATATGTTTAAACTTTAATTAAGATATTAAACACAAATACATGGAATAATTCAATTCCATAATGAGATCATTAAGATATTTATATGGAGAGTATAGTGTCATAGTTGTGACCATAGGAAGTTTGGCATTTTTAGATTAAATTGTAGTAATTTGATATTGTTTAATACTTAGCAAATATAAATATGATTTAAGAAATTGTAAGCTGAACTAGTTGAAGAAATGCATCATGGACTTTTTTTAGATGTTTTTATTAATGACATTAAATATATATGATTGAAGTATATATTTTCATTAATGAGTTTATAATATTACTATACTTAATATAATGAAATATATTGATAGAGATTAGTAGTTTCTGAATGAGTTATGAAAATAACTTGCCTAACCATGACAGGAAAATGACAGTCTTTCTCTTTAATCAGTTATTCTTGTAAGCATGTGCAATAATGGTTACCAAGTGGCAATTCTAATCAGATCTCCAGTCTAGTCAGTAGCCATTGGTCTTTTCCTTCAGTAAAGAAAATTGTTTTTGCGTAGTTTCTACTTAAATATTACCTTACATTTATTATGCTATTTAAATTGATGGTTTACATTTACAAATGCTGTGAGGTTTAAACCCAAGCCTAATTTGTTTGCTTAAATGTATAATCTACATTATGCCCATAATTACAGTATATATTTTATTGATATTGATGTGGCTTAGAAAGGCCCTACTATATCTTATTTTGGAAATGGTACTAAATGCTTATTAACTCAAGAAAATCTGAGTTAAAAGGCTTCATGCAGATAATAAACATTTACAAATCAAAAACACAAAATTCATACTAAATTTAATATCCAAATTTTCAAAATTGTTTGAATATATTTACAAAGAATATAGATTTTGACATACAATTGGAATTCTAAGTATATTGAGAGCAGTTTTTGATGATTTCTAATAGGTTTTTAAATACAATAAATAGTGAAATTAAATGTAGATTACCAAAATATTTTAAGGTTTAGATTCTTTATGTTATCACTTATTTTTACCTTTTACTCTTTCACTTATTCAATATATTATTTATTTTAATTTTCTTTCTATCTTTATTTTGTGGATCTTTGAAGAGAGAATTAAGGAAACGATTAATAAATGCTATGTTTGAAGTGTACAATGGTATGGTTGTGAAATGTGGACAGTGAGTAATAAAATTAAGAACAGATTGGAAGCCTTTGAGATGTGATATGGAGAAGAATAGAAAAAATCAGTTGGATGAATGAAATAATGTTTTGAAAAGACTAAATGAAAAAAAAAAGATGGATGGAAAGTAAAAAGAGAAACTGGATTGGACATATGTTAAAAAGAAAGCATAGTTTAATGAAAGATATTTTGGAGGAAATGGTAATTGGAAGCAAGAATAAAAGAAGTTTAAGAACTGGACAATGAGAGAACAGAATTGATGAATAGGTGATGTCATTATTCTCTGGTCCTATCCATGAGACAATACTATTGATGATAAAATGCTTAAAATTTTATCAAACTTGCCATTATATTTCAAAAGATTTGGAAATAGGTATGAGATTTTTGGGATGCAGCTATTTAAAGTTTTAGTTTGTCATTGATTTCTGTGGTTTCGCTCTATCAAATGAATGTTTACACTTAGAATGATTGTTACATTCTATTAACTATTGCTGTGAACAGAATTTTATTGGTCTGTGTAAGCTAATATCACATGATCTTTCATATGTATACTCATAATAAACACCCAAGAGAAATTATTTTTACCTTTACAATCATTTACTATATCAAATAGGAAAATTGTATAAGATATCTTTATGCTGACCAGTTTCTGGCTTTTGCTTTATTAGTGAAAGGGTAAAAGGTAGGTGATAGATATGAAAATGCATTAGTTCCAGAAATGAATCAAGTCTTCATTGATGAAGATAAAAGTCAGAAACTTGTTGATTTGGAGATGTCAGTTGGTTACTCAAGCTTACAGTAGATAAATCTAGAATAGAGTGAAGATGTTGGTTTAAATCTCTATCTCAGACGATCTATTTTTCTGAATACTTTATTTCACTGGTGCACTTGGACATTCCAACAAAAGTTGAGGAATATTATGGGATGGAAATTCTACTTTATTATATAATTAACTGTCACAGGTCAAATGGAGTTTGAGACCAATTGAACAGATTAATACCCTATTAGAATCAATCCCCAAGACTTAAACAACCTTTCATTTCCATGATCTATTCTTTGTACCCTACTCTAGTATCATCTGATATAAGTTTATTAGTGGGAAGGAGATGGCATAGTGCAATATCCATAAATCATAAACTGGACTGGTGTTGGATATTATAGCACTATACCATGAAGAATCTATTGATTATCATCTAAGTTTGGATAATTAATGTGAAGAAAATGGTATAGTGCTACAATATCCCTAAACCATAAACTGGACTGGTTATTGATATTATAGCACTATACCATGGAGTATATTGATTATCATTTGCTATAAGTTTGAATAATTTGTGAGAAGGAAGTGGTATAGTATTATAATATCCCTAAACAATAAATTGAACTGGTGAGGATATTTCAAATAGATGACTTTAGAAAAAGATAAGAGAACTGGTCTTGGAAATTAAAGATTGTTAAAGGCTCCTGGATTTATTCTAATGGTGCGTGATTGATAGATTAACTCTGTACCTTTGATCTCAAATGTCATTTGGCAGATGAGAGTTGATATGCAAATAGGATTTCACCAACAATAATCTTGGATTTTTTCTTTTAATAATCGGGCACAGTACCTGGTATCTTTCTGATTATCTTATTACATGATCTAAATATTTTAAATTCAGTTGATATATTAATTATCTATTTTATCAATATGAATAATGCAAAGCACATATTTATAAATCCATATCTCAAAAGTCTCCATTTTAATTGAAAGTTTCCAGTCAGAGATAAGGACTGCAATCCTAAAGGCAATTTGCCAACCTAAAAGTGTGATTTCCTCAATTATGAGACTCTAGAATTCTAAATGTTCACAGTATAAGGAAATAAAAAGGCTTTTAATATTTGCAAAAGTAATTTTATTTACAAATATATAATAATAAAATCACTATATAATGCACACTTTTTCATATTTGCAAATCGCTTATAGTTTCAGCTGTTCAACAGTCCTCTTCAGAACTTCTAATATTCGTTAACATACAGACACTAGTTTTAAATGCACATGACAAATAAATAAATGTGATACATTTTTCCTGTGACTTAATGGCTAAATTTGGAGAAAGGGACGTACACAACCACATTATATTGTTGACAGCAGGAATTTTTTTTATTTCAAATATGTTATCTGGAAACATGAATAATCAGAGGACTACAAATAGTTTTTAACGTATGTTTTCGAGTGTTCCCTATACTTCGGAACATATATATGGTTATAAAAATTAAACCTCTGTAAAAACTAATAAGACAACAACTTGTGATTATTAATTAACATGTAATATATAATTAATACAAGTATTTACACTTATTAATTTTGCAAAATACATATTTAAATTATATGCAAACCTAAAGGCATACAAAAATCATAATGAAGGTTGGTATGACCTGTTTGAATTCATAGACTTGCTTTGGTATGTTGGAAAGTAGTCTCCATGGTAGAAGTACTCTACAGCGATGTAAGATGAATTCCACTATCGTAGTGTTGCAAGTCCATGCTCGCATATGTAGCTTTCAAGAGCAGGTATCTGAATAATTTTAGATCATGTGCTCTATGTATTAAGTATTAGAATTCCTTTGCATCTAATTGGTTGATCAGTTCAGATCTTGTTAACATTATTTAATATTTTTTTATCTATAGATGCATTTGACACAGGTCAAACCTACTTTCAGTTATTAAATAATTAGTTCTTAGATTTTGCAGGAGTTCAATTAATATCTCTTTTGAGATCTTAAAAAATCTAATTAAAGTTGTTTGATTTGTTTCATAATTAATCTTTTTGGAAATACTAATTTTTTTTAATTAAAGATTGATAAGTTTTACTTTACTTATTTTTATACATGCTTAATACTGACTAAAGGGCTTTTTTAGAGGGCAGCACTATGATTGCGCTATAACATACAGAAAAAAAAGAGTAAATATGAAATCAGATCATATATTATGGGAAAATAAATGAGGCTGATCAAAGTAAAATAAAGGGAATTTCTTTTATTTTTTAATAAGTGACATTAAAAGCATACTACAAAAATATTAGGAAGATTATAAAACATAAAAATAGTGTTGAAATGAATTACATGGAAAGAAGAATAAGCATCTTAAGGAAGAAGGGTTTTAAAATATACAAATTTGACATTGAACAATTTATTTCACATTTATATAAGAAATGGAATTAAATCTATCAAGAGGAATGAGATAAGAAGATAAATTGATTAGACAAAAAATTAGAGTTATGGAAAATGAATATGAAAAAACAACAACTCCCATTTAACATGAATAAAAAGTACAATATGAAAGAATATATAAGATTAATGTAATATACCTTATACTGTACTCTACAATTTACATTTCACAATGCACTTTTAATTTATGATTTATTTTACCTCCTTTTGCCTACAGTTTCAACTGTCCAGCTATCATCATCAGAGCTCCTAAATTATATATTAAAAGTTCATTGTGAAGTATAAGGTATATTATATATAATTCAGCAATGCAAATAAGAAGGGAGAAGTGGAAGGAAATTTTAATATATGAGATTGGTCTAATTATTTGTCATTTTAATATATTTAACTCATTGCAATTTTAAAGCTACAACACAATTAAGATGTTTAGCTAATATTCCTAACCAATATGCTTACAAATAAAACGATCCTTATACTAGTCTAAAGTGGAGCAAACTGTAGCCTGCATTCCTCCTAGGGCCTATATCAATCTGTGCAGCCCATGCATGAATGTAATTTTTAATTTTACCAAAAAGATATATTAACTAATACTATGCTTCAATTTATAAATAAAATAATTCTTAACATTATCCAGTAAGATTTATTGCCATTGGTCGAATGTCAGATGCTGAAGAGTAAAATCCTCAAATTGGTTTCAGTTCTGATCTTTCTGGTGCTCAAATTTTTTATTAACTGTTGACCAATTAAGCCAGTCACCTATTTATTTATTATATCCTTAACATTTATTCTAAATAAAGAATGGGAAAATGGTCACATGTTCCCATTATGATGATATGTACCACCAATGTACAAATGTAATACTTCTTTTAAATTTTATCACAAAAATTTTAAATTATATACACAAGTAGTACATATTTGGTAACATGTGACAAGTATGTAAATCTACTTAAATAGGGTATGGCTAATTACGAATCTGCTTTACTGTTGTATTTTGATCATATGCAGTTGCACACAATGCTGTAATAATTCATATGCAGTGCATGAACATTCTCATATTTACAGTTGGGGTTCCCAAAATGGATATCATTGAAAATAAAAAGTTGCTTTCCGGCATAATCACAATACTTTCCTCTAATATGAATATCTCATCTATCAGAAATTAAACTTTTTTTTTTTAGATATGATCTGCTAAATACTTTACAGAAGTCCTTTGGCATGCAGTCAGAAAAGTTTGTTTGCACATCTTAGATGTTATATCAAAACGAATGCATTTAAGAATTGCTATGCTTGTAAATTGGATTTTAGTAGTTTTCAACAATAAAATACTGCAACTACAATGTGCAAGTAAGGATCTGGGTCATCTGATGAAGACAGGTTCTAGCAGAAATTTTGGTGGTGATTTACTTTTTCCATGTATCTTTATCCGTATATTTTAAGAGGGTATCAAGTTTAAAAGTTTTATTAAATATTAATAATGACACATCACTTAATTCTTTACATTAAACAATATGTGATGAAATGAGAGGATGTCCATTCTAGTGCCATCTAGTGAAAGTTTGGGTAATCACTGATTATCAGGTGATAGTGCACTTAAATTACCACCCCCAGACATATTTCTGTTTTTTGTCATTAAGACCTTGATTCCAAAGCTGGAAATAATGCAATTATCAAACAAGTGTGACAAGAAAAAAGTCAAAAAGCAGTCTGGAGATGGGGATTTAAATGTACTACCAGCTCATAACAATGATTGTTCAACTTTACTGTAGATGGAGCTAGAGTTGAGATTTCCTGTTTTGTCATTTATTACATATTAATAATACTAACATATATAAGTCCCTTTTATATTACATTATAATTTATTGTGAGCTTCTTTCCTGGTAATGGTATCAAAATGAGTAAAGGTACGAACCAGCGTGGAATAACAAGTGAATTTTGCCCAAATATTGACAAAGCTTTAGATTGTGACTTTCATAAAATTAGATAAATTTACAATAAACACTGAGAAGACAGAAATAGTAGTGTTTGGTTAAAAAGATGAGCTCTATGAAGTGGTAAGTGATGGAATGTTGATGTAATATAAACCATGGTGCTGAAGAATCTATACCATAGAATGAAAGATATAAGGCATTTTTAATTCAATTTCTAGCAGGAAGACATTATAAATCCCTTTTAGTTCTTAGGTGAGAAAATGAACTTATCTGCCAGGGTGTTTAATGTTACCATAACTCTTGTAACCCTCTGGAGAAATTTAAGTCAAACTTTTATTTTTTGTATGACTAATATTTATTTTAGATTTAATAAACTTTAAAATTTGTTTTTAATTATTTTGTTTAACATTGGTCTCTGTGTTCTTTTCTCAATTGTCTGAACAATATTAAAGATCTCGTTTTCTTCCTGGGTCTAGCTGGTAGCATTCACCATAATTAACTTTTGTATCACCATAAATGAAATTTTCTAGATAATTAATGATCTAGTGGCACCCTCAGTGATCAAAAGATGTGAAGAAGTGACCGGTATAATATATATAAATATATGCATGTTGAAAAGTACTTTTATACTTGATGTTCAATAAACAATATGTAATCTATTGCAATGGAAACATCAATAAAAACATGAGTTACTATATGCAATATATGACGTATGTAGGGAGGGGGGCAAGCACAAATTATAGCAGACATCTAACTTTTTTTTCTTTTATTTAAATTCCAAAACTTCTTTGAAACTCTGTATTGACTAAAATTCTAAAAAAACTTCATGCATGATAATATTCTTAAGTAATACATTTGTCTCTCATTTTAAAATTATCTGTGATCTTAGATGTGCTGTCTTTTTTTTATCTTTATGGCTCTGTTTTTTATGATTAGTTAATCTAAAATTGTGCTTCAAATTCATCTTAACATTTTAATTAATTAATGTATCCATTAGCTATTCGTATTCTCAGAATAATGTGGGTAGCTTGCTGTTCTATTTTCTTTGATAACAAGAAGTACAACATTTTTTGTTAAAAAAAATAAGGACTAGGCCAATAATGATTTATATGTCCTATTTTTTAACAGCTGTGTTAGCATGTAAATCATGTATAAGTATATTGTGAAGGACTGCAATTTTTATTGCATTCAACTTGTGTTGAAATTATTGTGTTATTGGACTTGCCAAATCAAATCAAGATTCTCATTTGGGATTTTGTCCAGAAATGTACAATCGAAGAATTCTGATGTCATCATCAATATTTCTCCAAGTTCAATCTAACTTATTAAATTTCTAGCCTCTCTTCTTTACATCATCCCTGCACACTTTATTATTTCATCCATCCATCTCACATGTGGTTTCTTTCTGGATTTTTACAATTTCTTGGAATCCAGTTTAAGATTTCACTTTTCATCTATTATCATATCTTCTAATAATATGTCCAGCCCAACTCCACGTCAGTCTTTTTATCTTTCAACCATGTCAGTAACACCTGTTTGTTCTCTTACCCATGTATTACATTTCTGATCTCTTTTTGTAACTCCTAACATGCATCAGTCTATACTTCTTTGAGTGATCTGAAGTCTCTGTATTTCTCTTCTATTAAGTGTCCAAGTCTCAGCCCCATAAGTAAGGACTGGTAAAACACATTTATTAAAAATCTTCCTTTTCAAATCACATCAGCGTATTTCCTTTTAATATTAAGTTATTTCTACCAAAAGCATTCCAACAAAGTTTAATTCTGTGATTAATATCATATATTATGTTTCCATCTGTAGTAATAATCTGATGAAGATATTTGTAATTGTTAACTTCTTCAAACTCATCATAATCAACCATTATTTTTATCTTTTGAGAAAATCCTTTGAACATTACTTTAGTCTTTTTAACATTTACCTTTAGTCCTACTTTCTTACTTTCATCTGATAACTCTTACAATATTTCCTGCAGCTCTGAACATTATTTGTAAAAACAACTACATCATCTACAAAATCTAAATGGCCTAAATAATCTCCATTTATTTTTATTTCTAATTCACAAAATACTTACTTGGGCAGCACTGCTGTAAAAAGTTTTGGAGATATGGAATCACTCTGACTGACACTCTATGAATTATGTAATCTAATTGTTGCAGTTGAATTTTTATAAATATTCTTCAGAATATGATAATATTCTGGATCTATATCTTGATGATCCAATGTTGAAGACATGTTTATAGAACAAATGTCTTTTCATAATCTACAAATTAAAAGCATCATGGCAACTTGTATTCATTGGTTCTTTTTATAACTTCTCTCAATACTTGTTAATGATCTACAGTACTAAAACTACTTTTAAATCCATATTATTCCTTTGGTTGATTGAAATCCAATGTTCTCTGTAAATGAGTTGTAATTATCTTGGTAAAAATTTTGTATAAAACTGATAAAAGTTTGATAGGTCAGTATTTTCTAATATCTTCTTTATCACCTTTTTAAAATATAAATGTTAATACTGCATTCTTCCAATCATCTGGTACATCTTTATCATTTAGATATTTGGTATATAACTTTTTCCAATGTTTTTGCTATTTCTTCATTTGTTTCTTTTAATAAATCGGTTATAATTCCATCATTAGCTAAAGCTTTCCTCTTTTTCATAAATTTAATTGCATGTCTCACTTCTTCATTTAAAATCTTGGGCAATTCAGAAGATATAATAGATGTAGGAGGTAGTTGTTCTTTATTACTATATAATTCTTGAGAGAACTCTTCTATCCATTTCATGATCTCATCTCTCTTTTTAATAATAGTTCCAACTTTTTTTCTTATTGCAGATATAAGTTTCCTGCCAATATCAAAATGTTGTTTTTCACTCTTGAGACTTTTATTTGCTTCTACATCTTTCCTTGCTAGTTCATAAATATACTTTCTTATATCATCATCAACTCTTTTTCACACCATTTTACAAATTTTGAAATATTCTATCTTTCTTAATGCATAATTTTTATATATATTCATATTCCTTCTTTCCTTCATAAGTTTTCTATAGAAATTTTATTGGTCAATTGCTGCTTTTTTCTACCAGCTATCTTTGTTGCAGTTAACTGTATCAGTTATTTTTCTATTAATTTCATTCAAATCTGAATCATGTTCAAAATCTCTAATATTTGAAAACGATTTGCAAGTTCTAATTTAAATTCATTAGAATGTTTCCGAAGATTAGGAATATCAACTATAAATATTGTTTTTCTTAATAATTTTTGCATTTCTAATTTTTCATTAACACATATCTTATTTCTTACTAATCGATGATCACTTCCTGTGCTGAATTTATTAAGTTCAATATAATGTTGAAATTCTGTATTTTCTGTTAGTCAAAATATAATCTAATTCTGCTATACCTTTATTTGGATGCTTCCATATCCATTTCCTTTTAATCTTTTTCTCAAAAATAGAATTCATAATATAAAGTTTTTCTTTTTCTGCAAACTCTACAAGTCTACTTCTCTCTTATTTCTATTACCGTAACTAAAATTACCTACAGCACTTTCATCTTTCATTTGTTTACCAATTCTAGCATTAAAGTCTGCCATAAAAATTTTAAACTGTTGTTTACTCTGATCAAAAGCCTTTTGTAAATCCATATAAAAATCTACTACATTATTGCTATGAGAACTTGTTGGGGGTGTAAACCCGAATTAACTGCATTTGGTATCTGCTATTAAGTTGAATAACTAATCTTGCTAATCTGTCTGATACACCATCAATTTTCACAATATTGTTCTTCCACTTTTTATTTATAATAAATCTTACTTCATTTGTACTTCCAATATTTATGCATTTGTAGTAGAGTACATATCCACTTTTTAAATCACTTGTCTCTTCACCTTTTCTTCAAACTTCAAAAATACAAGAATATCCTATTTAATATGAGACAGTTCTTTTTCCAGTTTTTGCAATTTTCATTCATTTGAAGTGATCTGCACTTCTAAGTGCCAATATAAAAAGTTATCAACTGGCAATCTGATTCAACAATCAAGGGATTCTTAGTACTATTCACCTTTGGCCACCAACCGCTGCCTTAGCTGGTGACATTACAGCCTTCTGAGAAAAAGGGCCATGATTTATTTTTGGCTGTCATGATTGTATATGCCTAAAAAAAATTTTCATTCACACACACATTCATTCTGCTTTATCAGGCAACAGAAGAAAGACCATGATTTTCTTGATCTTAAACTCAGAGGTAGAACCAATAAACTCACTGCACTATCTAATGCATATTGGAGAGCAACCTATCTCATGTTTGTATACTATATGAATAATTACATAGTAACAACAGTTGCAACAACAAGAATGTATGAAATGGACATTAGGAATTTGCCCTGTTCAGTTTCTTTAAGGCCTCCAAGATGACTCAAAGGTTCTCCTTTGAGTTGACAGCAAAGTCCTATCTGATCTAAAAAAAAAAGTATTCTTATGGGATTTCAAATACATTTCTTTTTCTAGATCCAACAGTAAAATCAGTTGGAGTTGAGCTTTCTAGATGCAGCTGGTGGGTCATCAGTAGATTCTGCATGACCCATGGTCATTAAATTAATCTGATTCACAAATGAATTTTATCAACTACTGATCTTTATAAATGTAGGCAAATATACACTGTGAACTACACAATTAGTGGCTATATTATGACTACCATGTCAGAATTGAAAGACTTTAGCAGTAGCAAACTTTCTATACAGTAGTGCTACCCAGTGCAAGTCTTAGTAATCAATAGATTCAGGAAGATTTGTGATAAAAAACACACATAGTGCTTACCATTCAATATCCCCAGATTAGTTTCTAGCTCATGACTTTCATCAGTGAGGTGATTTGGATCTGAGAACACTGCACCTAGATCTAAAGATCTAATGCAACCCTCTAGCAGTCCTCTTAATATTTAGTCAACTATAAATATAGGAGCTCAAGATGAAAACACATTAGTGCTTTCAATCCAAGCTATACAGGCAATGAACTTATATAGGAAACCTTAATGTGTTTTTATCGTGAGCTCCTAGATTTAGTATTAAAATAAATCAATAACAAACAACACAGTCTTCCATTTTAAAAATATCTCATTATTTTCAATATATATACAAAACAAACCATATGCAAATTACTTCTTTATAAATCTTGATTTATTATATAAACTATTATAGAGTACAAAAAATTTAAGATTGTTTGTTAGAAGACTTTTAAGGTAAGAGTTATTTGTATTTGTTATATGTATTTGGATTATTGTGGAATATTTATTATTTTTTATATATTTTTTAGTTAAAACAGGCAAAACTCTCTATACGTATCAACACTCAGTGCAAGCCAGAGTAATCAATGGATGCCAGAAGGCTTGTGCATAAAATCTCCATCCAGTGCCTATTCATCCAATATCCCCAGACTAGTTTCTAGCTTGTGGCCTTAATCAATGAGGAACCTTGGATCTGAGAGCACTGCACCTAGATCTTAGGATCTAATGCAAACCTCCAGCAGCCACCTTTTATCTCTACTTAATTACAAAACTATGAGACTTAAATTGAAAACCCTATAATATTTACAATCCAAGGTCATCAGATTATATAGTCATATAGGTCTGAACTCAGTTCAGTACTCGTACATTTTGGTGTCTTTGGTTCTTTAATAACCATAGCCACCACTATCCTATTAGGCAGGATTGGTTTTAAGCCAATAAACATCACATGATCATTATTTTTTATGCTTGCTCTTAACTGTTATTAAAATAGGCAAAACTCTCTATATGTATTGCCACTATAAAAGCTGATGGGCTTGGATTGAAAATATTATAGTATTTTCAATTTAAGTCTCATAGTTTTGTAGTTAAGTAGAGATAAAAGGTGGCTACTGGAGGGTTGCATTAGATCCTAAGATCTAGGTGCAGTGCTCTCAGATCCAAGGCTCGTCACTGATGAAGGCCACAAGCCAGAAACTAGTCTGGGAATATTGGATGAGTAGCACTAGATGGGGATTGTATGCACATCTTCTGGAATCCATTGATTACTCTGGCTTGCAGTGAGTGGCAATACATTTAGAAAGTTTTGCCTGTTTTAATAACAGTTAAGAGCAAGCATAAGAAATAGTGATCATGTGATGTTATATTTTTTAGTTGTTTCTTGATAAAGACTATAAAAGAATATAGCAGAAACATTGAAGTGGTTTATATAAATAAATCAAGATTTATAAAGAAGAAGTTTGCATTTGGTTTATTTTGTATACATATATTCTTTATAGTTAACTAAATATGTAAAAGATGGCTGCTGGAGAGTTGCATTAGATCCTTAGATCTACGTGTAGTTGATCTCAGATATGAAGCTCTTCACTGATGAAAGCCACAAGTTGGAAACTAGTCTGGGGATTTTGGTTGAGTAGGCACTAGACGGGGACTTTATGCCCAAACCTTTCTGATCCATTGATTACTAAGGCTTCCACTGGATGGCACTACTCTATGGAGAATTTGCTCCCGCTAATAACTGCCTATATAAGCCCAAGAAGTGGTGATCATGTGATGTTTAATTGAAAGACAATACAATTTCTAGTGAATCTATCTCTTGGTTAGAATCTACTGATTTATATATATCTTTTTAATAGTTAAGTTATTTAAAACCATATGCTAAATAATTAGAATAATTTCTAATTAACATCGCGTATTATATTTAGTACTGTATCGTTATCTTAAAGTAATTAGATTTTCAATTTTGTTTATATATTAGCGTTGGTATTGTCAACTATAAAGTGTAAACATTTTTTTGTTTACATATATATTTTTTTTTTATTGTTTTTTTTATTGATGACAAAGTTTTGTGTGTTTTTAAAAAAAGTTTTTAATCTAAATATGATTTTTTTTCTATTTAATTTATTTTGTCGTGTATTCATTTTTATATACTCCTACGCCCCCGTCTTTTTTGTTTGTTTATATATATATACATTCAATAAACGTAGTGCATTTTAAACAAAAAACACAAGCACCCCACCCATATATAATAGGACATAACAGAAAATTCCAACATATAATTTTTTTCAAAATAATTTTTATCAGGAAAATCCGTTTGTATTTCCTGACATAAGCAAAAAGGGAAATGTTCACCGTTGATTAATCAGACTTTCAAAGAACAGAAGTTTATACATATTATATATGAAATTTTTATTTACATAATAGTTGCGTATTTTTGACACATTTAAATTAATAGGAAAAATATATATTGTATATTAAAATTTGCGCTCTTTTGCTTGTTATCGATAATATTATGTTTTAAAAGGCAGTAAATTGCTAGTGAATAAAAAATATTTTTCAAAAATATATAAAGTTATACATGGTTAAGGTTATAATAATTTAATCACTAGATGGTAATTATATTATTATTGTTGCTTTTTTAAAAAAAATACACACATATATTCCAAATAATAAATTAATTGTTTAAAATTCAATCACTTTTATATATATATAACTTCTTTTTTTATTATTATAATACTTTCTTGCTTAGTTTTTTAAACCTACATTAATATAACATGGGAAGTTATTGTTGGCAGTTTCTTATCATATAGAATTGTGTGTGTGTATGAATATTTATGAAGATATCAATAGGTTTTAAGTTTTCTTCTAATGAAAAAGGAAAAATAGTTAATAAAATAAACCATGAAAAACATTGATATGATATTCCAGAACAAAAAGAGAATAGAACATATTTTTATATCTAAAAAAAATTTTTTTTATGTGTCAAAGCATCGGCCGGGAAGCAAACCCGCGAACCGAGGACAATTGTTTGTAAGGCAGCTGTGCTGACCACTCAGATGAAATACTTCTATTTAACTTAGAAATTGTGTTTATTTCACTAAAATCTTGTAATTGATTTTTAACATACTTACATCAAACAGTTTGTTCAAGTTTTGTTGTGTTATTATCAGTTCAATTGATGGTGGTATATATTTTAAAAATACACTTTCATTGAATTTTATAAATAGATAAAAAATCAACTCTTCTGTTGCTATTTAGCAGAGATAATATTAATATATACCATTAACGTAATTGCTAAGTGCTTTCAACACTAATGTGCCCTTATCAAGGCAAACTCTATAAAACATATACTTACAAACTTAAAAGCTCACTACCAACCAGACAGCACTAGTCGGAAAACTAGTTTATTTAGTATTAATTGCATACTGGGCCTTCTTAATTAGATATGATTTCTTAATCTTTCGTTTTTTGTCATCTGGCTCATACATCAATATAGTAAAGGTTTGCAGAATAAAACTATAACCCATTGCATATTGATGAATACAAAATGATGACTATACCATACTATCTTCAATTGATTTTTTATATGAGTAATTATGTTGATGCAAATGATATTTCATATTGAGAAATGAGCCACATGACAAGAAATGAAAGATTAAGGAATCATATTTAATTAAACAGTCCTAAGATGTAATTAATGCTAAACAAACTAGATTTTCGATTAGTGATGTCTGGTTGGTAAAGTGAGTTTTTAAATTTTTAAAGTTTGCCTTGATAAAGACATGTTAGTGTTGAAAGTGCTTGAATTTATTTTAATCATATATATTAATAATATTATCTCTGCTAAATAACAATAGAAGTATTGTATTTTTATATTAGCCTATTTCCATCATCTAATATGTGTGTTGAATGTCTTTAGAAAAATTCAATTTTATTTAAATATTCCAGATACATTCAACTGTTAGTAATATCGCAGCAAACAGGTTAGTATATGCACTAACTGTTAGTAATAGAAACAGGTTAATGTTTCGAGAGGTATTCTCAGTTGGTTAGAGCATTACCTTAAAATTCAATAATCAAGAATTTAAGGACCCAGGTTCAAATCCCATGCTAGTAATATCACTGGTCAGGCCAGCAACATCTGAAGAAGAAGGGAGAAAAATACCTCTCAAAATGTTGTGCATATACTAACCTGTTTGCTGTGATATTACTAAAGGTGCATATACTAACCTGTTTGCTGTGTTATTACTAATAGTTGTTTGCTGTGATTTTACTAACAGTTGGTGCATATACTAACCTGTTTGCTGTGATATTACTAATAGTTGTTTGCTGTGATATTAGCAACAGTTGAATGCATTTGGAATATATAAATAAAAAATTAAACTTTTCTAAAGACATTCAACACATATTAGATGATGAAAATAGTCCAATATAAAAATACAACTAGAAGACCATCATCACAAACCTTCAGGAAAACAGTAGAAGTATTGGTTTTTATCAATTTATAGTTTGTTGCAGAAGAAATTTGTATTTGAATTTTCATAACTAATTCACTAAAAAGTGATATAGTTAATTAAAATAGAAAGAAAAAAAATAAAAGATGAAATCTTGATTTCTTTTGATTGTTGAACTGCTGACTTCATAAACACAGGTCTTGAACATGACTACACACTGGCCAATAGACATTTTGGTGCCTCAAATGTTAGACCTATCTCTGGGTGTATTTGATGTGATGATTCCAAAAATGGCACCAGTTTTACCCTATCTGCTCTAAGTTTTGAGGTACAGAACATATGCCACATGTGTCTCTTCATTCTGATCACCCCCAAAAAATCAGGATATTTAATATAGTATTTAAATTAATGTCTTTTAAACATGAAGTATTAAAAGAAAAGTGAGCTACATAAATATCTATTTATTTCATTCCTACCTAAAGTTTTTACGATACAAACTTTCCAATCATTTGACACACAAGTTCACTTTGTAAAAGTTCCAAGAATATGATTTGCTAGGACAATCCCACATAATATTCCAACGATAGTCTTCCCTCATATGTGCATTCCATCTTCCTTGGTTTTTGGCTCCCATTGTTTTTATGTGCTGGTGAAATCTTTCACCTTACTTTCAGTTCAGTCACCAAAGTTCTCTGGATAGTGCATGTCACAATTTTTTAGACTGGTGCCTGTGATATTAACAATACAAAAATAACAATCATCAAAGTAGCTTTTTTTGTTTCCTCCAAATCATTGATACATCAAATTCCAGACAGATTTTCTTTGCATTGTACTATGGATGCAAATGATCTGTACAAGTTTTGCATACAATATAAGCAACCCATAACTTATCTTGATCTCCAAGAGTTAAAATCAAAATATCCTACATATGCTCTTTTTACAAATTCAGAAATAATTTTTTTACTTACTTTCAATGTGTATTCACCACATACAGCAAATATATCAGAATGGTTCAAGAGATTGTAAAAGACCAAGAAAGAGACCACATGTGAGATGGATGGATAAAATAAGAAGAATGGGGGTGATGTGAAGAAGAGGGGACTAGAGATTGGAGAATATGTATTAAACTTGGCAGGATGCTCATTCTGTAGTGGATAGATAATGGTTGAAAATGACAGTAATGATTCAAGAAGTTTTGTACAATGTTTGATGTGCAAATATGAAATGATATGAGTTGGGATATATACACAACCTCCTATACTATTAGCTTACTTTTTACAATCCAATGTTTTGGGTGTAAAACTACAGTTAGCAATATGTAAACACTCTTGCTATATCTGCTAACATGTATGGAGAAACACAAACTAGAGAAGAAAAAGTAAAAAAAAAAGTTAGAACTTAAATCTATGCACAAGTATTTATAACAGATTAGATTAAGAAACCATTGAAATATAGATTGATGTGGTCTATGAAAACCATGATTTATTGGCTGAATTTTTAACATATAATTATGCAATAAACAGAACAAGAAGCACTAATAATTTATTAGTCATTCATTACACTAGAGATTCCAGTCCCTATCTTGTGTGAGAATTGTATAATGGAAATTACACTATAGAAATATTAGAACAAAAGTGGTTTTGTTATTTGAGCTTTACAATTTTATGTCAGTGTGCATTATAGGAAAGAAAGTAAACAAATACTTGTGAAACAAAGGTCATTGTGCCTTCCAAAAATGTGAGTAATTTAAATGGATACATTTTCCATTTAAACAAAAAAGCTTGATATGTTGTCACAATTCTGCAGAAGAGATCGTTTAAAGAGTTGTCTATAATTTTATAAATTCAATCACAGCTAAGAAACTTAAAACAGGCAAAATGCTCCATACAGTTTCCACTCAGTGCAAGCCAGAGTAATCAACTGAGTGGGACTACTATATGGAGAGTTTTGCCTGTTTTAATAACAGTTATGAGCAAGCATAAATAATGGTGATCATGTGATGTTTAGTTAAGAAACTACACTTGATGCAGACTAACTAATGTATTTTTTTAAAATTAATATCTTAAATAAGCCCTGGAAAAGTCCTAAAAATTGAGACACTAAGAAAAACATTTTTTTGTTGTTAGGCTGTGTTGTTAACACATGCATTTCATTCCAAATACTGGAAATAAGTCAGTTTTTACATTTTAATTTAAAAAATCCATTGCAAATATCCAAATACTAAAAAAATAAGATATATAAAAAATATTTTCCAAAAAACACTTTTATTGGATTTTATCAGTAACGCACTAAAAACCAAAAAAAAAAAACTTTTATATTTCCATAAGTAAATTTAACTTTCAATGATTTAAAGAATTATTTTTAACAAAATTGTAAATAACAATCCACTTTCGGTATTGATGTCCATTTTTGTAGCAAAAAATAACCATCTTTAAAGCATAAGTAGGTCAGTGGTAGCTAAAAGTTAATAAAGAATGTATAGTAGATATAAAAATGCTCTAAAGATCGTTGAAAGTTAAATTTACTCAATTAAATAAAATCTATCAAATATTCAGCAATCACAGATAATAATAATGATTTTAATGAAGACTAAAATATCACTGTCCAGACTAATACCTAAGTACCAACTTAGAAATAAAATATGGAGTATCCATAAATTAACAAATTCAATTACTTATATATATATAACAACAACAACAACAACAACAATAATAATAATAATAATAATAATAATAATAATAATAATAATAATAATAATAATAATAATAATAATAATAATTATTGTGATTGAAGAAAAAAAAGTGTTTTTTAATTTTTAGTGCATGACATCAAATTAAGTAAAAGTATTTTTTATAAAATATTTTGGTACTTACATATTAGTCCTGGAACATAGGAAAAATGGTACACCTTTCACATTCATGATAAATGTCTAACCTTGTGATCCTATCAAATAAACCCTGTGATCCCATCAGATCTTGTCCAATAATGTGATAAATTTACATTTTCATTTATTGCTCAGATTTTGTTCGGAGATGTTTTTCTCAAAATGTTTTTTACTTCAGTGTTGATTTATTTCTTTTTTTTTTTTAAAAAAAAAAAAAAAAAACAGTATAAAGTGATGACAGCAAGGCCTTTGTAAGAGAATGTGGTTGGAGGGTTCCAGAATTCCAATTTTAATGGTGATCCAATTTATTTACAATTGGACATGCAAATTAATATTCATAGAATGGGAAAAAACAGAGCTTGGTTTAGCAGAGAAAATGTAAAATTGAAAGTCCTAACAAAATCATTGAAATTAACAAGAGTTTTTGCACAATCCCCCCCCACCAGACAAATTTTTCTGGAACAGTGGATGTTTAATGGCATGTGCAGGGAGACCAACAAGTGTTTCATCATGAGAATTCATGGTAGAATAGTGGCAACTCTGATGGAAGCCATCAAACAAAATGTGGAAGAGAATTTGACAATTTATTTGGACTATTGGAAAACCTATAAAACTGCTGAATTATGAGTTTCTGGTTGCCGACCATTTTCATGTGAATCATACTAGACAACATCAAAAAAATTAGTCCATCACATTGAAGAAATAATAAAGCTGTAGTAATTAAAAAATTTTTTTTGGTTTTGAAAAAAATATCTTTACTACTTATTAACATTTCTGGTGAAGATCTCATGTAGGTGTTATTAGGCACAATCATATGTTAAATAAGTCTCTGTTTTTGGGGGAAAAAAATAAATATACTTTTAGTCTCCATTTTGAAACAAAAGTAGAACAGTTGAATTAATTGTTTCATCATGACAATTCCTGTTATATATTACATGGTAAATACCATGTGTGTATATTTTAAGCATTTTGTAATTTAGTGATTGCTTTATCCATATTTAAAGTAACATTTGGGAGTTGCATAACACTTTTTCAGATATATTTTTGTGTGAAATTCATATTTTTAGTACTGTTAGAAATCAATATTTTTAGTACTGTTGGCTTTAGTCTGGTGCAATTACTGTCACATATTAGAACTGCCATGCCATTTCACATACTTATTCAGATTGCTGTTAACTTTGTAAATCTTGTGAAAATACCATGTACACATGGTTCGTTTTGATGAATTTTAAGTTTATACAAAATCCACATATACATGTTATTTAGTCAGATCACAAGATTAGAAAATTATCAGCAGATTGATAAGAATATGAAAAGCCATAGCAGATATGTTGCAGATCTAATACATAAGTACCGATATTTTTTATATATATTATTTAATTCAAGTTTTGATTATTTTTGACTCTCCATTCTAAGACAATGTTTACCCAGTTAGGATTGCTAATTATTGCCATTCAACTATTACGACTTAGCAACTTTGATTCTTTTAAATAGGGCAAGAAAATATAACACGTGTCATTCACTTGCTTTTAAATAATGGACTAGTCCAGATTTCTTTTTCATTGTGATCAGATTCAGCATTCATTGCTGCTAACCAATATGTATATGTAAAGATAATGTACAGCCAATGGCAAGAATATGCCAATAGGCAATAATGTTCACTGAATCTGAATGTTTCCATTAAGGTTGGGAATGTGACAATAAATAGCATTTTTGAAGGTAAGGTGGAGAGAATGACTCTCAAACTTGGAAAGATGGTATGCATTTTCCAAAGAAAAACTGTTAAAACTGAATAACAGTAGCCTAGTTCTCCTATACAATTGAAGAAAATTTCTGCTAACCTAACGAGCAGTGACTGTTCACCAGACTATAGCTATTTAAGCTAATGGTTAATGCAGCAAGGTAAATTCACATTTAGGACTGGAAGCTCATAAAACCAGAGCCAACTTGAGGAAAGTTGTAAAGATAGCACCTACTCATTAGACAGGCTGTCAGGTATATTAGCTAGTGTGTAGAGAAATCTATAAGGGGCATATTCAGTCCCTTCTTCATCGGTTCACATTTAACTAGTAGCTGTATCCTGCTAGACAATAGAAGGCAGAGTATTGACATCACTACTTAAATCTGAAAATATTGTAAATATATTAGAAATTGAATGTATATTTGTATTTATATATTACTAATACATATATTATTAAAATGTAATATGTATACTCATTTATGTTCATTTGAGTAATTCAGACTAACCACAACAGATTTGATGCAGTTCAACAAAATAAATATTTTCCCCCCATGTCTGATCTTGCCCCACCCATGCATTGTTATATTTTGTCATCATTCAGAAAAAATGGCCACAAATGTTATTGGCATGTCAATAAAATTTTGTAAAATAAATTGAGAGTGATTACTCTTAAATTAAAAACAGAAACTCTCCCCAGTAGATTGATAGATATTGTCTTTATCAGAAATTGAAAGTTACACAAACATTGACACTCAAATGAACATTAAAAGATTATTCCAAGTTGTGCCCTACATAAATTAAAATTTTTTTTTCTCTCATGATTTAAATAGGGGAGAAATAAAAGAATGCCTAATATTGGCTCAATTGAAGCATTCAATCTGGCTTATCCAGATAATTGGCCAAACTATAAAGTTTGAATAATCTTTTAGTTCCACGCTAATTAGATCAAAAGGTCTGAAGTTAAAATTAGCCATGCATTATATCAATAACCAGATTGCAGACTTATGAAGGCCTTAAATCACAAATAACAGAGATACATGATTTGGATTTTGACTAACCAAAATTTTTACTTCTATATCTCTAACAATAATTTAGGGATATTATTTCAATTTTTGTGTCTGAGGGAAAGGAGAAAAAGCTAGAGATTTTGGTGCTAGAATTCATTCATTAGCATTAAAATCCGATTTTAAAGACATCCTTAATGAAGCTCTTTGAGATTATCTTATCTGCAGAATAAACAATCATAATTTTAGAGTCAAACTACTAAAGGATCTTGACATAAACTTTGAATTGGATTTGTCTCAAGCAACACTAGCAGAATCAACAGCTAGTCAAGCAAAGCCATTGAAAAAAAATATTTTTAAGTCTTAGAGTGGAACACCTGGTCAATCAAGCACTCAACTGATGGCTGAAATAACAACAATGAGTCAAAAGCATTGATGCAGATGTAATGAAGTGACGCATGTATACACAGAATGTCCACACCACTATACTGTGTGTACATATTGCAAGTATGTTGGTAACACAAAAACTGCTTGTTTTAAAATGAAACAAAAAATAGCTAAAAACAGAATGGATGAATCCATTTCAAAAAGTAAAAAAACAATTTAAAGTAAAAAAACAAACAAACAAATTGCTCATATAAGCAATGTGAGAAATAGTGACTCTGTTTTCAAACACAGAGTTATCATTAATGATACACTGGTCACAATAAAACTGGACACATGATCTGCAATCTATAGTGTCAAGACTGGGTCTGTCATTAATAAAAGTAATAAATTTTAGCGATATCCTAGCAGCAAGTCAATAACTTGGTACCAGGGCAATCAACACTCTTGGAAGAGACAAGAGTTGAAGTTATGATACCTAATAAATGCCTAATAAAATGATACATCTACCAGTTGTGGCATCAGGAGAATATAGCATTTTATTAGGCCATGACTAGTTTAGTCAGGGTTTGCAATAACAAAAGTTCTCCAACTCACAACTAGAAGTAAATTAAAAATGGTTTATCCAGAAGTAATTAATAATTTGCATTTGAACCCTAAAATAATACACAGAACTATAAGTGCAAAAAAAAACAGATGGATATTTATATCCTATGCCATTTTCTCAAGGGTATCACCAAATGTGTTCCAGCAGTGGTGATTGGACTTAAAGGGTTTCAAACAGTAGTGGTCAAAACTGCTGCTGGGCAACAAAATTATCATCACAAGAACCAACTTAGGTTAAATGAATCTATAGTTCCATGACCAACTATCCACAAACCTCACTAGATGAGAAAAAATGGCAAGCCAACAGTATTGTGCCAACAACCAGTTGTATAAATCTATAATTCCAAGAGTAGCCATCAGCCAATTGTAATGGATCTTCAGTATCAAGAACTCCAAATGATGACAAATAGTGGATCTACTTAGAACATCACCAAGCCAAAGGATGCAACAAAGTGAAAAAGATGTCTTCCAATATACCTCCATGACTACATTTTCCAGGGCTAATTTTATCCAGGGGAAGGGAATGTTATATTTCATCTTGCCTTCAAATAATGGACTAGTCCAGATTCCTTTCTTATCGTGATTGGATTGAACATTTATTGCCACTAACCAATGTGTATACATAAAGATAACACACAGCCAATGGCAAGAACAGGTCAATAGAGAATGATGCTCACTGAATTGGAATATTTCCATTAAGGTTGGAGATCTGGAAATAAATAGTTAGTCTTTTTGAACATAAGGCAGAGAACAAATGTCAAATCTGAAAGATGGTATGTGTTCTCCAGAAAATAACTGTTAAATCTCCTGCTAACTTAAATAGCAGTGATTGTTCTTCAGACTATAGCTATTTAAGTTGATGGTTAAATATAGCAAAGCAAGTCCATGTTTAGGACTGGAAGCTGCCAGAACCAAAGCCATCTTGAGGCAAGTTGTAAAAACAAAAAAAAAGCATTGTATCTACTCACGAGGCAGGTTGTCGAGTATATCTGGAAGTGGGTAGAGAAATATATAAGGGCACATACACACACCTTCAACATTTCACATTAGAACTAGTAGCTATATTCCACTAGACAGCAGCAGGCGGAGTATCGCCATCATTACTTAAATCTATAAATACTGTAAATATATTAGAAATCGAGATTATGTTGTATCCGTATATTACTAATAAATATATGTTATTAAATCGCGTATATACTCATTTGTATTTATATGAGTAATCGAGACTAAACACAACAATCAGAGTAGACTTCCGATTTATTAGTTCCCCATAGAAGATGGACCAAAATATGTTAGGATAAGAGGAAGGATTTTTCACAATAATTCACAAAAATACTATATTTAATACATCTCGTACCAGGATATAATATTATTTATTTTCATGATTTAATTTTATTTTATGTTACTTTCTTTAAGCCATTTATTTTATGTTATATTTGGGACAATTGTCACAATAAATAGTCGTATACACACACACACACACACACACACAACGACAACTAGAACAACAATTAAGTAAATCTTTTGCATTCATAACAGTTTAGCTAATGTATTTTGTAATAGTAATAAAACATTATTTTATTAATGCCTGGAAGCAATTCTTTTACAATAAAACAGTTAATGGTCTTAATGAAATGAATGTTCCTTTGAAATATATTTAAATTTCTTTGTATTTTCACAGACATTAAATTTTTATTACGAATTAAATTTATTTCCTAATGTATATATAGATAAATGATAAAACAGCATTTGAATAGTTCATTATAAGAAAAAATATCTTTAATAGTACCTTATAGAAGAACAGTAAACATCATCATCACCACCAAACATTATCAATTCACTGCGGAATGAAGGTCTCTCAAAGTTCAATCCATCTTCTTCGAACTCTAGCCTCTCTTCTCCACATCACCCTTGAACACTTTCTTATTTCATTCATCCATCTCACATGTGGTCTCTTTCTAGATCTTTTACAATCTCTTGGAATCCAGGTTGATTTCTATTGTCCATTTATTATCATCTCTTTCAGAAATATGTCCAGCCCAACTGCAGTCTTTTAATTCTTTTAAAGATGTCAGTAGCACTTGTTTGTTCTCTTAGCCATGTATTGTGTTTTCGATCTTTTCTTGCTACTCCTAACATGCATCTCACTATACGTTTTTGAGTGGTCTGAAGTCTATGCATTCCTCTTCTATTAAGTGTCCAAGTCTCAGATACCTAAGTAAGAACAGGTAAAATACATTTATTAAAAACCTTCCTTTTTAAACACATAGCATATTTCTTTTTAACATTAAGTATTTTGTAGATTAAAATGGGAAGCTAAAAGGAATAAAAGTAAATGGAGATTATTTAAGTCATTTAGATTTTGCAGATGATGTAATTGTTTTTGCAAATAAGGACTAAAGATAAATGTTAAAAAAAATCTAAAATAATGTTCAATGGATTTTCTCAAAAGTTGAAAATAAAGATTGATTATAATTGAGTTAGAAGAAGCTAACAACTACAAATACCTTGGTCAAATTATTACTAAAGATGGAAACATAATGGATAGAATTAATCATAGAATTAAGCTTGTTTGGAGTGCTTTTGGTAGAAATAACAATTAACATAGAGAGCAACAAATCATCAGACTTAACCATCACTAGATGGTGAGAAATAGAATGAGCTTCCATCTTTCTTGTACTCTTTAGCTAAGAATAACTGAATTCAATTTACTAATCGATACTGAATAGTGAAGTAAGTGGCTATGGGCTACCTGAAAGGAAATCTCAGTTCCAAGGCATGCCAGTTGTAATATGCATTGTTTGCCCCTAAAACTCTAATAACGTACACACATGCACACACACATATATAGATGGATAGTGCCTCTAATTTCAAATGGCTTTACTACTATTTTATAATTCAACTTAATTTTTTATTTCTTTGGATTGCCATGTCTAAATACTTCAACCTGTGTGGGTTATTTTCATATTCGATAGTCAATATTAGGCTGATTCCCTTTGCCAGTAATTCCCACATCTGAATAATACCTACTTTGTTTAATAACATTCTCATGTGCTCCAGAACAAACTACAATTCAGATGGGGGAATTACTGGGAAGGAATCAGCTTTAATATGGACTATATATATATACTATAAGGATTGCTATAGGTCTCATCCCTATCCTTACCATTAAATGCATTTAACATAAATATATACATGGATGTGTTGATCTATAAAAGCTAATACATCTATTGAACAGTTTAGGTTGATGATATATAACAGTATGAATAAAATTATATTGTAATTTAATGAACTGGAAATGCTTAAAACAAAATCATAAATTTGTTACTAAATTTCATTTGATTAATATTTTTAAAATAACCTTTGACAAAACGATATTGTTCAAACAATTGAGAAAGTTTTGTAAAAAGGAAAAAAAGAAAACCAAGTTTATAATTTAGTGTTGTAATGCAAAGGGAAGAGAAAACCTGATAGAACATATGCAGTAACCATGACAACAACAACTTTTTTTTTCTCTAATGGCTGGAAAAATTAAAAACATGTATAGAAAAAGTTATACGCAAGATTTTTTTTCTTTATTCATTAATGATGGCAAGTCAGATAATTTGAAAATTATATTTTGGTAAAAACGTTTCTCAACATTTTAAAGAAAGAATAATTGGACACGCAAGGATGCATAAAACTGTAAGTTGTTTAATTTGATATATACATGTAGAAAGAAAAAAAAACTGAAATGGAGAAATATTACTATGCTTCCATTAGAATTGAACTTTTACATGAACTATGAAAATTAAAGAAATAAATAAATTATAATCTATTGATTGAAGCATAATATGCACCAAGATTTTTTAATATTTTATTTATAAGTCTATTGAACTATTCATTGTAAGACATGTGAAAAGATATTTATTCACATAATCAAGCATTTGATAATTCTAGGACTGTTGAAAATTTAGACTTAATAACGTTTATTATCAAAAAAAAATTGACTTTAATCATTGTTTTGTTTATTATATAGCTATAACATGCTCATTGCTGATATAGAAAAAAAATTATATATATACTAGTGTAAGAATGATGCAGCTGTGCTAAAATTATGAAAGGTCAAGGCAACTCAGATGGTTTTTGAAGAGGGCGATGAACACGATTTATAGGTGTGAATTTCCACCATCACATATATAAGTATACAATGGCTACCAAATATTATGTGAAGTTTTATAGATCAATTGTGAAAGTTGCCAAATCAAGGATTATCCAAACTACTTGGTCAGCTTGTGGGAGATGAATAAATCATTGAAGGCACTAATTTGAAAAATGAAGCAAGTATAAGAGATGCTGAAAATTCCCAATTTATAATGAATTTTTTTTTCTTTCAAAAGAAGATACTCATGTTGATCAAGATGTTTACAGAATCATTCATAAATTTATGTTGATATGTAACTGTTTGTTTGTTGTGGTTGTCATGCTGATGTTATAAATTTTGTAAGGTTTTCTCTCCTTTATATATATTTTTTTTACTTCCATATTGATTTTTTTTTCTTTTGAGCTGAAAGTACCGATAGAATTTAACTGTATGCCTTTCATGATATAAAATGTATTTTTGAAATAAAAAAAAATGTAAATGGTTCTATTAGAAGAGAAAGAAGGACTGGACTATGATGAAATGAGTATATAGGAAGGTAAGACTTACTCTTTGACCCATTAAAGACATAACATTTAGTAACAAAGTTAATTATTAATCAAATCCATATTAACCACTTATTAACAAGTTGCATACTAACTATTACTTATAAGTACATAACTCATAATAGTCATAAATGAACCCATTAATTCAACTATATTACAAAATAATAATTTGTATATTAATATGATATCATATTTATTTTCCTTTTTTTTGAATTTAAAAAAAAAAAAAGATGAAAACAATATCATTTATTTAGATAGTATTAATGATCGTAAATTTTTTTTTTTTATGTGATGGCATGAAAGGTAGATGCCGATGCATACCAAGAATGACACATAGTTGATGATACCATTATTTTATGTTTTTTTTTTAATTTTTGGATGAGATTATGTGGAAGTGGTAGGAATCATATTTATAGTATTTTAAAGTGTATATTTATATATTTAAATGTGTTATATTAAGTTAAAATAAATTTGTTAATTTAAATTGATCTTATATCAAGGGTTGTATGTAATTTGTTGACAATACATCACTGAATTTACGTATCTCTTGATATGAAAACATACATGTAATAGGTACTTAATAAGTGTGATATATGAACCATAATGTCAAGTCATTGCCCACATTGGCTAGATATATACTTATAAATTATACCTGAACAGAGTAACTACTCAGATTACGACTGGGTTTGAATTCTGGAAATCTAATGGATTAACATGAAAATTGGGTGAATCCTGTATGTATTACCAAATGAATGCAGGTTGAATGGTAGTAAAGATCTATTTTGGCTGTAGTGTTGCAGGATCTTTCCAATTTTCCATGGATGGCCGGATTCTTGTTTTAGTATACACCGTGGAATGAATTTAAAAAATGATTGAGGGTGGGTCATTGGCCCATTATAATACTGTTAAAAGAGGTAACACTATTAAAAGTAATATGCATATGTGTTGAAAAGAAATCTTTATTAGTTCTTACATATGCATCTAAGACATAGACCCTTAAACTTAATAGAAGACTAGTACAAAAGATTTCAGATAACTCAATGAAGTATGTATAAACATATGCTGGGAGTCAGAGAAGAAATTGAATGTAAAGTATATGAGGAAATAACTAATAAGTAACACTTATTATTGAAATAATTAAAAGACTGAAATGCAACTGAGCTGGACATATTACTAGAAAAGATGATAATAGATGGACAGTTGAAATTTTGAATTGGATTTCAAGAGCTTGCAAAAGACCTAGAAAAAGATCATGTGTTAAATGGATGAATGAAATAATGAAGATTTCCGATGTGATGTGGAAAAGACAAGCTATTGATTAAAGAAACCCGAATAAATATATAGAAATTTTTATCCAACAGTGATGATGATTATATTATTTGAAAATGAAGATCTTTCCAATCACTATACAAACAATGTTAAAATCTCATATACATTCATTTGTCTAAATGTCAGTTGGATAAAATGAGTGTTACTCTGTCTGAAGTAATGAAAATTTATGTGGTTAAGAAATTTAAACAATGCTAACTACAAGAGTGAAATTTTACTCATTGTAGGTCTAAATAATTAAAGGTTGTTTTACTTTTATTTATATTTATTATTTATTTAGTATATACATTGTTTTTAATTGAATAACTGAAGTATTATCTAAATAGCATAAAGGAACATGTAGAAATTTCAGTCAGGTGACAGAATGACTAGTGGCTTTATTAAGTCCTTTATTTCTGCCTCTGTATCTATAGGCACAACAATCATTGTATGTGTAGTTTATATTTTTTGGGTTTGTACACATTTACAAAGATCAGTATCTATATTTATAAAGTAAATGAATGCAATGATCATGGTGATCCTGAATTTTCTAATGAGGCTTGAGCAACATGTAGGACTATCAAATCCAGCTGGATTTACTGTTGGATTCAGAAAAAGAAATTTGTTTTGGAATCTTTCATTTTTAATGTCATAATTGTTTAATTATGGATTGTTGGTTGAACATTCAAAAAGGGAATCTTGATTTCAGATGAGTCTAAAATAGTGAAGTCTGATATACTTAACAGCTTTTGATACTTGTATATTATTCTGTCTACCAAGCTTGACAAACATTTTTTAATTATACATTTTCAGGGGCATACAAAGTATTAGATTATGTATTTTTTCAATTTTGTTTAATTATGGATTGTTGGTGCACCCTTCAAAAAGGGAGTGAAGTCCGATCTACATAATAGTTTTTGGTACTCATATATTATTCTGTCTACCAAGCTTGGCAAACATTTTTTAATTATACAGTGTCAGGGGCATACAAGTATTTGGTTATATATTTTTTTCAATTTTGTTTTATCGAATATGTGTTAGTTGTTAAATTAAAAAAAAAAAAAATCAATTATAATCCTTATTTAACCTTCTTTATAAATAAAGCATATAAAGAAAATAGTGCATATAAAGACAATGGACACAATATTGCTCTTTACATTTGTTATATTTTATCCTTATATTAAGTTGACTTAATACAAAATAAAAATAATAAAATAAAAATATAAATAATTTTTCCAGATATTTAATTTTTCCAGATATTTTTCTTTTTTTAAAAAAAAATAATAATAAAATGTAAATATTAAATACAATCTCTTGTCAGCCATTTTGTTTTATTTCTATATATTTATTGTATGCCCCTGAAATTGTATAATTAAAAAAATGGCTTCCAAACTTGGTAGACAGGATAATAAATAAATACCCAGGTTTTATACCTTTTCTGTGAGGCAACTCTACTAACTGGTCAAGGAGTATGTTAGAACACATCAAAGAAATAGATTACCATATACCCATGTACTCATATATACAGAATAATTCTTAGTAGATTTATATTTTCTGTTGCATTATTAAAAAAAGTACGATTTTAGAAAATTATAATTATAGTTTTGCTGAATTTTATTTTATTCTTTTAATTTAGACAGGACATGGCTTCCAGTACAACCATAAACTACCTGGATAAAAAAATAATCATAACATAAAAGAAGGAAAATATCTGAAATAAGTCATACTGATGGTATAGTTCTATTTATGAGATGATGAAACAATCCATGTTAAGACAGTTACAAGCAGTATCAGAATTTTGGTTTGTTATTTCTCAGTCATAGTATCTTATTGCCTATGTACGCAAATTTATCTGTTTATTACATTTAACCTTTAATTGGACATTATCGTCTTAATATATATGTAATCCAAAAAATAAAGTATTATCTCTATCATGAAAAAACACTGATCATGCTAGAATGGGATCAATCATCATCATTTATTTTTCTCTAAGATACGTGCAATAAATTTGTTTAAAATTCCATATTTTAAAAACTATTCTTTGAAATATATATATATCCATTGTAGTTTGCAAATAAAGGAATGAAATATAGGTAGTGTTCTGTTCTATCATGTCAGCTGCTTGATGGCATTGATGCTAAGCAAAAACACATAGATATAATGTTCCCGTTCTATACAACTATTGACTTTATTTTTGGAATAGGAAATAGAAGTAAATTATATTATGATTTACATAAAATTAAAAAATTCAAACAAAGTATAAAAATATAAGCTGACTTTTTGGGACAGTAATTAATCAGAGACTGGCTTCTTTTTTGTGTGTGTGTTGACAAAAAAAGATGTTACTTTCTAAGAATAAATATAGTACATTAGACACTTTTTGGACAGTAATTAATCAGAGACTGGATTTTTAATTTAGACACAACACATCCTCACATGATACTGTAGCGGAAATAGACAAGCAAACATTACGATAAAGCATGTAACACAAGCAACTATGGCAGCCAATGAAGGCATTTTCTGTGCTCTTAGCATAGAAAGAAGCCACAGTGATAACCATCAGCTAAGTAAATGGACTCTTTCTGTGTTTTATCATAGAAGGAAGGCTATCTGCTTGGCTGCAGCTGCAGAAATGGCATATTTCTTACAATATAGCTAGAAATAGCACCATCAAGTGGCTGACATGATAGAACACAACACTGAAATATATTAGGATCTATCTTAATTTAGAAAATATTACAATTTAGTCTTCCAAACTTTTTCCATTTGTGTACCCATTGGCATTCTACTTTCATAATCTTTGCCTCTCATATATTGTAATGGTAAATGAAAGCCAATATATCTGCATGATTTAGTGCAGTTGTAAGTGCCAGACTCCAGAGCATAAGACCTTCAGATCATTTCAGTTTAGCACATCCAGTGCTTGAATTTCCTATAAACCTCTGAACAATAAAGTAATTCAGTTATTCATTTGTCCTGCATAGTTTAGTGGTAGAGGGTCAAACTCCAGAGCATAAAATCTTCAGATTAATCCAGTTCTGGCTCTTCCAGCATTCTCTTTTTTTAAGAGCCCTAAAGTAATAAAGCCATTCAATTACTTAATTAACAGTCCAATATTGGGATTAAAAAGTAGCAGAATATTAATAAGATAAATAAGCTTTATCTTTATTTACAAGGTAGTATTACTCATAAAACATATCATTATTGGAGGAGGGATTACCATTTTGTGTGTGTGTGTATGAGTTACAGATCTAAATGATATTCTTTGTGGGTTCATCCATATATATATATATAAAGGCATATGTCCTTATTGCTCGGGAGTTCATCAGAAGTTTGAACACCAGAACTACAAGCACCAGAATTGAACCTGGGTCTTCCCAACCCCCCAAGTCAGATGCTTTATCAACTGTGCCAAACCACATAGGGCCATCCATATATGATTTTTATTATGAATATTCTGATGTTGAGGTTTGATCCCACAATATTGGGTAATGAATAGAATATTATAAAGATGGTTGTAGAGACGCTATAAACACTGATTTATAACAATGTTAAAGTTCCACCAATAGAAAAATTAGGTATATAAAATTGAAAGAATCAGAAATTTTTCAGAGTAATGTTTCTTAAAAAATTCTTCCAAATAGAAAAAAGTTTACGTGTGTCATCACGTTTGTTGATACAATTTGGTTTGTTAGTATCTCAATGGCTTCTCTGATCTTACATTGGTAAAGAATGTCACATCTGGATAAAGATATCAATATTGTGATATTATAAAGTGAGTGCTGATGATGATGAGGTTTTTTAACTGCATTAGCATTGCAGCTGATGATGAATGTTGCTTAACTGCATTAGCATATTCATCTCTTCTAATAGGGGTGCAATGATTGCTCATATCTACATAAGAAACTTTATAAATGCCCCATGAAATTTCATAAACTCCATGAGCCTCTAGAGGTGTTGGTTTCAATATGATGTTATCAATTTTTGGATAAGTAATATATGCTGTTTTTATATTGTAATATTTTAGTATATGTCCAATACTGTCTGTAGTTCTTTTTATATAAGAAACACAAATCCTAATAGTTGTTTTTTATTTGGAATATTTTAGGTTGAAATAAGGCTCAGTGAATAATTTTATTATTACAACCATTAGCTAACAAAACCCTACTTATATGATTTATTTATTCTCTCAGATGTGTGAGTTTTTTTTCTCTCATGTGCCAAAGCATTGGCTGGGAAGCAAACTCACAAACCGGGACAACTGCTTGTAAGGTGGGTGTGATGACCTCTTGACCACCAATGCTTAACAGATGTGAGTTATTTGAAAGATTAATTGCTCTGTGAAAATAGTTTTGGCTGCAGAAAAAAATATGAGTTGATGACCATATGTTTTCCTGGAGACAAGTATATCAAAAAAGGGAAATTTTCCACCAGTCTTTACCTCCATTGTAAATTTAATATGAAGATCAATAGTATGTAAATGTGCCAAAAAATGCAAATTTTATTTATATATCTGAGATAAATAAGGTTTTTTTTTTTTCAACTTTATATACTTGCCTTTCTGTTAGTGGAACTTTAAAATTGTTATAAACAAGTATTTACAGCATCTCTACAACCAACTTTATAATATTCTATTCTCACCCAGTTGATGGCTTGAGTGATCAAACCAAAATCATATATGGATGAACCTGCAAAGTATATCATCACAGATTACTGTAATAAAAAACTACATTTCATTAATTAATTAATTAACTTATATGCTTATTTCAATTATTATTTAATTTATTCACTTATTCATAAATACCTTATTCATACATCAAAATTTAACTCCAGATCATGGGTGTGGCAGATACATGCACCTCTCTCCCATGATTTTTCAACACAACATACCTTTATATAGCAAAAAAAAGTGGAAAATATTATTTTATTAGTAAATTCAATGATTGATATTTATACTCAATTTATGTATAAATTATATGCACATGAATCATTGAATTTGGGTTAAAAGTTGAAGGTTGATTTGGGTTTAAAATCTTAGGCTGATTTGAAATTCTGCATGATAGGTAAAATGATGTCCAAAATGTCAAAAGATTTTATACTAAAATTAGAAACAGACTTGAATTCAAGCTAATGATAAACTCTGCTTATTAATTCTATACATATACAGGTCTACCCCATCAGATAAATAAAATCTGCACTGTAAATTACCAAGTTAGCCTTCACACTCCTCCTGCATTGAATCCTCTAATTAACAATGCTAAAGACAAACTGCCCTCTAATCTGATGTCCCAAGTGATGGACGGAAATAGGATGTAACAATATAAACTACCATGCAGTTTATTATTGGGAATTGTGTGCCAATTTATCCATAAGAATCGCACAGCATAGATACCTATATAATTGAGCTAAAGTGAACATGGAAGTTAAAATCTCTTTTTTTTTGAGCACAAATCTAAACTTGGCTACAGCTTTAAACCTATGTCTGCCGGCATCCTCTGTTCTGAATGGAATGATACTAAACATAAAGTTAGAGAGGTACATGGCATATTTCCAAAAACAGACACACAATAAACCACAAGGAATCATGTGTTCCTCTTTTAAAAGAGTGGTTTATTTAAATGAACTTATTTACATCTGACATTCAAATTGTATGCAAATATCCTATCTTGTTATTTTTTAATAAATATCACAAACTCCTCATACAATTATTATTATGAATATGACTACCAAGTAGTTGAAAGCATGCTATATATACCATGCTTTTAGGATTAAATAAATCTTTTTTCTATATACATTTGTATATATTTAGTTCACATTTTACAAAAAAAAGTTTATTAAAAGTTTTGAAGTTAAATGTTTCTGGATGCATGTTCCTTCTAACTTTTGACTTCCAATCATCACTGGTAAAGTCAAATCACATAAACTGACCTGAAGATAGGAATTTGAATATGAATGATAAAGCTTATCTGGTAATTATTGGTTATTCAAAGCTTGTGGTATGCAAAAGATTTGGATAAAGAATTTATATCAGTATATTTGTACAAAAGATGGGATGATTGTGTTAGGAGGATTGTTGAGTGATATAGTAGTAAGGAATGGGATAAAAGAATACATTTATTAATAAAGAATAGGGAATTAGAGAGATGGAGAACTAATATAGAGAGTAAAAGGAGTTTAAATATATATAGAAATAAACAAAATATTAGGTACGAGTTAATCTATGATAATAGTAAGGAAAGGAGTTTATTGTTTAAGGTTTGAACAGGATCTTTAGCAACAAGAGAATATATATGTAAATGGAAAAATATGGGTGATTTATTCTGTAAATTATATAAGGAAGGAATAGAAAATACTAGGCATCTGTTAATTGAATGGAAATGCTTGAAAACAGATAGAGCACATATAATGAAGTTATGGAAGAATAAATATGAAAAAAAGTGATTATACAGAAAGTGGATTATTGGTTTTTATGCTGGGTTTGGGAAAAGATAAGGGGGATTTAGATAAAAAGGCTATAGAGTTGACAAGATTATGTTGTGGAAATGGGATGGAGCAGAATATGGAAAAACTTAGACTGGGGAATGTAAAATAAAGTAGCTAACAAGTTTCTCTGGGCATAATTTCTGAGAGATTCTTGACTTCGTTTAAGAAGAAGCTACAATACATCACATCATCACATCACATCTTATTGTTTAACAAGAAAGTTTAGTAAATTGTCGTTTAATTAACATTTTTAGTCAGTGGAATAAGATACTTATAGTTAATGAAGAACTAAAATTACAGAAAAATGTAGTTTTAGAATTGAATTCAGATCTATATAATTACTCAAGCAGGATGACTTCGGTTTAAAATCTTAGGCCGATTTGAAATTCAAGTTTTTAGTTTGACATGTAAAGTGAATTAAATGTGTTTTCTGGATGCATGTCTGGACTGATTCCAACTTTGAATTCCAAATCTCATTAGAAGCAAAAAATAAAAACTGATTTGAGAATTTAAATACTAAAATTGGGATATATTTTATTCTGGTAATCGTTGATTACCATGCTCACACTAGAGAGCGTTAGAATTGAGGACTGCTGTTGCTTTTTTAAAATACAAGTTTTATTATTAGACATACTTAGATAAAAGAAAACAGGTTAATATATATATTTCATTATGATATAAAATATTTTCAATCTTACTATTACGCATGTAAATACATTTTAATATTGTATGATTTGTATTTATAATATATTTCACAATGACTATACTATACCTGCTACCATTGACAAGGTATCGCTCCTAATACTAGAGTTAACTATGGAAGAAGGAGTACTACATGTGCTCTTATGGTTTTCTACCACTTCCAAATGTATTTTGGCAACCTGTCTTGTGAGTTGGGCCAGTGACACTTCCAGCTGTGCTATGACAGGTTGCATTGTGCCTATGTTTGGTTATAGCAGTTTCCAGTCCTGAATGTGGATTTGTTTCACTGCTTCAACTGTTTAGATTTGATTACTATAGTTTGCAAAACATGCATTCTGTCTTTTAACTTTGTGATAATAGTTCTCTGAAAAACATATATACCACTGTTCAACTTTGTAACAGTAGTTCTCTGACTCTATTTTCAAATAGACTGACTATTTATTGCCAGATCCTCATTTTCAATGGAATCATTTGGATTCAGTGAGCATCATTACTTAATGGCTCATTCTTGCTATTGGCTATGCCTTATCTATCTGTGTATAAACAATCAAATCTAGGTAAAATTGAATCTTGTCTAGTCCATTATTTGAAGACAAGGTGAGATATAACACTTACTGTGATACCCATTTAAAAGATGAATGTGATTTAGAAGGCTCCAAGCTGTTATCTCGTGAATAAAATAAAATACCCTTTAGAAATGTCTATGATTTGATAGAGGAAATCATACTTTGGGCTTTTCATTATGAATGATAAAAACTGCTGAGTTTCCAAGACAAACAAATCTATCAGTAATTTTGATTAGTCATTTATTAGACTTGAGATTATCCAATAATAAAATGATAACTCTGTAGTGTAATTTTCACTACACCACTCTCACATAGTAGGGACTGGTTTCTATTCACTTCTAACACCTTATGAAAGGATGTAATTATAAATATATGACCAAAGATATATGAAAAAGATCTATGATTCCCAAGACATGCATTTCATGCTAAACCTGCACTCATCAGTTGGCCTAGATCATAATTTCTTACATATATTTTTATCATTGTTCAGTATATATGTAGTTAGCAAATTATTATACTTTAAGTGAAAAGTGTGAAATGTGCTGTCCTCACAACTTTGACATAAATCACATAATAAAATTTTCTTAATAATTTTTATTAGTCATTGATTAGATTAAAGATTATCCAACAATAAATAATATTTCTGTAGTGTAATTTTCACTACCCCACTCTCACACTAGGTAGGAACTGATTTCTATCCACTTTTAGCACCTTGTGGAGGGATGTAATTATAAACATATGACAAAAGACATGTGAAATAGATGTTGATCCCCAAGATGCATATTTCATGCTGAACCAGCACTCATCAGATGGCCAAGATCATAATCTCTTACACATATCTTTATTATTGTTCAGTATAGATGTATATAGCAAATTACTACAGTTTATTTGATGGTGTCAAACATTTTGCCCTCACAGCTTTGACACAAATCACATGAATTAAGTTTAAAGCAAGAGTTGTGTAATCCAAATTATACAATGTTCATTAAATAATTAATATCTTCATGATTTGTCTTTCCTTTTACTTGAAAGAGTGGCAATTGTTTTGTATTGTTAGGTTGAGTTATGTGAATTAAACTTTGATGCCATAATTAAATGAATAGTAGATTTATATAATACAGTTGTGATAAATAATAATACATAAAGATCTCCATACATAGATATATCAATTGAGTATTATTGGACAGTCATAACAGTTTTTTTACAATTAATATCTTCATGGTTTGGCTTTTCTTTTATTTGACAGGGTGACAGGAACATATAAATTATATGACCAGTGATATTTGTTATCGTACAATGGATACAATTAGTAATACAGGTATGTAAAGTAAAAACATAAGGTTACCACAATTCCTTCCAGAAACGAGATTAATATTTGTCACATGTATAATTGATAATGCATACCCACCCAAAACTCCATGTAACTTCTTTCCAGCAGCCATAACTAGCATGTGATTTTTGCTTCTTTTGTTCTGTGTAGTACTTTTCTATGTGGGGTGAACAAAATCAACCAATAATGTTTTCTGGTTGTCGGTAGACTGCTCCCTAATTATATCGCAAATATCAAACATTTTTATTAACATTCTTATAATCTTGCTTTACCCTCTACTTTCATATATGTACTAGTTGAAAGTGTTTTTTTTTTTCTATTTCATTTATTTATTTATGATATTAATAAAAAGCAATCGAATGACGTGACTTCTCTGAACCTTGAACTTCTAAATCTAAGACCCTTCTATTATACCAAACATGATTATTAGTTACAAAGTTAAATCAAAATTGAACGCTATTTTGGCAGTGCATTCAATTAGTCAGACTGATAAAACTACCCCCACCTACCATGGAATGATTTAGAACGTTTTTATACACTAGCAAGCCATTTTTTTTTGTTATAATTTTTAGAACACCAAATAGATAATTATATATGAAAAGGTATTATGATACAGCAATAAGGAAGTTAACCTGTAACAGCGTGTAATTCTATAATATCAATCTTTAATAAAAACGATCCAATAATAATTCAGATTGCATTATATAATAATAATAAAAGTTATTATAGCGTCACCTCCAACAAAAAATTCCTACGAGGATATAATTAAACAAACTGATATTACGTAATAAAAAGTTAAAAATACATATATTTCTTAGTAAAAATTTTGCCCTTGAAAAATATTCGCACCGTTTTATCTTCAGTTATCGCTGTTCAAACACTCCAAGTAGATTTTTATATTGACAAAGAGGGTACCAATCTTAGTTTTAGATCTACGTTATCAACTTCTATTATAAATTAAATAATAGACGCTAAATATTAGATAACAATTTTTTCATTTATAGCGATATTTTTTTGTCATTATATATATATAAGATGTTCCTGATTAATTGTATATTTAATTGCTCTTATGCCCGAGTTTGAATGTAGTCCATGTAAATTAGGAAAAAAAAATCATGTTCTTATCACGCTTTGAATTTTTTTTTAGAAAGACAATCCAATATTAGTCAGAAAATAGGTATCTAGCTATATTTGACAAAACAAAATAATGGGACGAAGATGATCAAATTCTCATCATCGGCAATTGGCCATTGCCAAGATTAGTGTTTCTTTGTGATAGAATGATGGAGGCACCTCTGCTATATAGTGATCTATTTACAGATTATTTTATCTTGGATTGTGTGTATGTATATATATAAATGTCAAATATAAAAATAATTTCTATGTAAGAATTTAGATAGATATTTAAGATATAATGTAATTAAAACTGCATCAATTAAAATTGGAAGAGCTAGCCGAAATCGTGTGATCTAATTTTTCTCCAGGCTAATTTGAGCTAAAAGATATATCCAACTTGTAGCTTAATATTCATGCTGTTACATAGGTTGTTAATAGTCAGTCATAAACACTAGATGTGCAAGAATTTGAAATTTAACAACTTTCTTAAAATTTTACAAGAAATCAATATTCTCCCACAATGAATTGGGTATATTAAATAAATATATCCACAGAATTACTAATGTAAATATGAAATATGAATGAGAATATTGCAGATATATTTTTCAGCTGTGATATAAACCAAACCCACAATCAAGGTAAAACTGGAAAACCAAGCAAAAACATGAGATCTAACAATTCATAGCAGAAATTGTTGAACCATTATCTTAAAGTAGCTCAGACAAGTTCTATTACCATTTTCTAGATCCCGTGACTGCAGTTTGTCTTCAAGTCTTAAAAGCTTGTGGTTTTGGTTATATCATAGCGAAAATTTTATCAAGATTATTACATGGAAATTTCTATTTATATTTAATGTTATCAGTAAGTCTTCAAAAATCTTTAACATATATGGAATAAATTAACTAATGCACCTGAGTTATATTTATAAGTAATAAATTGGCTTGGTATTAAATTGGGGGGGGGGGGTGCAGTCATTCAGTGTAAAAAATTTCTGAACTGATATGGAAACAATCCCAATTCAAGTTGTGCTCTAAAGCATTTAATTGATTTATATATATATCCCAGACTCATTAGACATTTGATGATTTACATATTTCTTTGATGTAATTTTGCTGCTAATATAGAATGTTGTAAGGTGTATATAATTTAGTATTGCTTTTTGTAAAATGTGGATAATGAAGCATTACTGGGTTAAACATGATATATGTGAGTGGGTGATTGCCAGAAACATTCAAAATCAAACAATTTTTAATAAGGAAGAAATCACTTCTGATGCTTGAATAAATTCAGAATCAAGACTCAGGTGTTTCAAGTCTCATGTATTTCATTCAGGTCTGTAGATCACCTCTGGTTTTGGTGAAGTACATGTGAGTTTACAAGAGGTTGAAGTAACTTCCGATACTTGAATCAATTCAGAATTAAATCTCAGGAGATTTAAATCTCAGACATTTCAAATCTGTAGATTATCTGATAAATAGAGATGGTTATGAAATACAAATGAGTTTATAAAAAGTTGTAGTCACACCCAGTGCTTGAATCAATTCAGAATCAAAACTCCGGTGTTTCAACTGTATGTTTATATTGGACTATTTCCATCATCTAATATGTGTGTTGAATGTCTTTAGAAAAGTTTAATTTTATTTAAATATTCCAAATGCATTCAACTGTTAGTAATATCACATCAAACAACTGTGATGTTACTAACAGTTGGTGCATAAATTAACCTGTTTGCTGTGATATTACTAACAGTTGAATGCATTTGGAATATTTAAATAAAATTAAACATATAAAGACATTCAACACACATATTAGATGACGGAAATAGTCCAATATAAAAATACAGCTAGAATACCATCATCACAAACCTTCAGAAAATCAGGTGTTTCAAGCCTCAGATATTCAAGTCTGTAGATCAGGTGACGAATGGAGATGGTTTTGATGAAATACATATATGATTAAAGATATCTATCTGAAATTTTTCTACATTGGATGATGACTTATAATTTGATAACAAGATGAAGAAGTATGGCATGATAAGAGATTTGAGTGATTATATATACATGTATATGAATAAACATATGAGTAAGGTTATCCAAACAAGATAAATGATTCTTAAGATGTGTTTCATGCTTAATTGGGGCACTCTTCATATGGGCTGGATAATATTTTTTTCTCTATGTATTCATCATTTATTCAATATATATATATATAATGAATAAATACAGTGCTTCAAACTACATACACTTTGTAGATTATTTTGAATACTCTATTATCACAAAATCTGGCAAACTTTATGTGGATCATAACTTCACTTTCAAGTACAGTTTGAATCATTTTACATTTTTTTAGCAGTTCATCAAATTTAAAACAAAATTTAATCTTAGTGCATTGGTTCATCTTGTGTTAAGATATGAAATACACTGTCCACTTCATGTCACAACTTCTCATCAAGAAATGCTACTGCCTTACAGTTTTAGAGATCAATATCTAAACAACACCACTATATAACCTATGCATTCATTCAGAGATGGTTTTGCAGGCAGCTTGGAGAAAAAAATTAATCAACTTTTCACTGGGATATGTGAACATCATAAATGACGAACTTTGTTTTATGTAATGTTTGTAACAATGTCCCACCATCCTTGTGACATTGGCTTGCAAACATAAAATAGACTGTTACATTTGCTTTCTAAGTTTTCATACAGATGTCAAATATATCAAAGTGATTTTTTTGGATGCACTGCAAATGGAAATCAGATATAAATAAAGCCTCCATTCAATATGCTTAATCATTAGACTTCACAATGCAGAAGTAATTTCTACTCAATTTAAATCCTGTGTAAATTAACCAAATATGAAATATATAGTTACTAATAAGTACAGCATTTTAAGCACTGTTTTTATTAGATTAATTCAGAAAGGCTTTAAAATAAGCAGAAATTAACTCTATTTTGTGAAGTTTGGTAATTAGCAATATTAAAAAAGAGTATGTTTGTCTGTGGTTATGATTTGAAATTCACCCTGAATAATATCACTTGTCAGATTTTCTATCTCTATAAGAACTGAAAGAGTAAGCATAAATTGATCATTTGCAATACAAACTGACAAAAGCAAAGGACATTGGTATAACAAACAATGCTTGGAAAAAGTTATCATTCTTTATGTTTAATATATATATATACTGAAATGTTTTGCCCATCTGACTAGGTCTCTGTTACACATATAATTCTACAGACAGTAGTGCCACCAGTGCAAGTCATAGTAATCAATGGATACTAGAAGGTTGTGCATAAAATTCCTATTTAGTGCCTACTCATCCAATATCCCTAGACTAGTTTTTTAACTCGTGACTCATATCAGTGTGAAACTTCGAATCTAAGAGTACTGCACTTAGATTTCAGGTTCCTCACTGATAAAATCCACAAGTTGGAAACTAGTTTGGGATATTGGATGAGTAGGCACTAGATAGGGATTTTATGCACAACCTTCTAGCATCCATTGATTACTATGGCTTGCACTAGGTGGCACTACTGTCTGTAGAATTATATGTAAGAACTGATGAAATACATCTATTAAAACCCTTTATTTTCAAATAAAAAGCTATATTTTTTTTCAACATGAAGTTATTTTTACTAAAAGACTCCAATTATTAATAATATGAGGTGTGAGGCGTATGTGTATGAAGGCATTTTTGTTGACTGGAATTTATACAATTTTATATTTCAAAAAAATTTATTTTGGTTTAAAAATATGTAGCCTATAGTCAACTGCATTATGCATTACATATAAATAAAATCAAATAATTAAACTACTCGTGGGAGATCAATGACATTCACTTTTAAAATTTTAATTTTTGGATCCTAAGAAAAATTCAAAATTAAAGCAAAACACTCCCGCAGAGAATATGTGGATTATTAAAAATTAAATTAAAAAGTTATATAATTCATAATTCATTTAGGAAAACATAAAAAACAAAAATAACTTCGCAATGAATCTAGAATCCTATAAATGACCCGGTAAATAATAAATCAGTCTATAAAAAATTAATTGCCGTTTTTATCTTGAAAAGTTGATTACTACATATTCTCTTTAGAGATGAAATTTATTTTATATCAATCTTATCAAAATCTATTATGTATTATAAAAGATTTTGATTATATTTTAATAAAGACATTATTTATTCATAACTTAAAACAATAGCATAATACAAGTCCTTAATGGTACAATTGTTTACAGAGTTAAACTGATTTGGCTTGTTAAAATGAATAAATTTATTGCTCCAAAATCTATACCTATATATAGTCACAATAAGTCATAGATCACATGACCCTATTTTCTTAAGCTTGTAAGTTATAAACAATAAGGATTGCCAATTCCTTAACAAGCTTTGTGATAAATGCTTAGCTAGAGAAAGCATTTAAAATATCTGTCAGGACCCCCCCCCAACCTCTGTTTCGTGCTCTAGCACTCCTAAGAGAAGTTCTATGGTAAGTTGTCTTAATAAATTTAGATATATAAATAAGAGTCATCATCAGCACCAGGCATTTTTAAATAGGTGTGACCACTCTAATTTCAAAAGTAAAACGAGTACACTAGAAATGAGTTTGTGCTGACCAAAAGAAGCAAGCCATTAGCCACAAATACGTCCAAATATATTAATGTGCACGGTCTATTATTTTGTTTATTTGATATTTTACGAAACTGATTTTAATTTCTTTTTTATGAACATCTTTAACATGCCTAACTGTAGCTGTCCACTGTATTATATCTTCTACTGCATCTTACAACAACAAAAAACAGTATGCAATGTGATGCATTATGGCTTCTCATTTATCAAGTCAGAGATATATCACATACCTTCCCTTTCCATTTACCACCCTAAATTTTTCCATATTTTTTCTATCCTCCTACAGCCCATTTCCACAATATTATCTTTGCTCACTCTATGGTCTTTATATTTAGATCCTCTTATCTTTTTCCAAACCCAGCATAAAAAAACAAGAACCCACTTTCTGTATAATCACTTTGTTTGTATTTATTCTCCTACAACTTTTTATTTGTATCCATTCTGCTTGTAAGCATTTACATTCAATTAACAAATGGCTAATATTTTTTCATGCCTTCCTTACATAATTTGCAAACTAAATCACCCACATTTCTCTTTATGTTTGTAAATTCTCTTTTTGCTAATGATCCTGTTTGAGCCTTAACCTGAAACTACTTATATTGCTATAATCATAAATTAACTCACACTTATTATTATGTTTACTTTTGTGTATATTTAAACTCTTTTACTCTCCATACTAGTTCTCCATCTCACCATTATTTATTACTGCATCTATTCATCTATCACATTCTTTGCCATTATAACACTCCACAGTTGTCCTAACGCAATCATCCCACCTTTTGTATAAGTATACTGACATAAAGTCTTTATCCAAATCATCTGTATACTATACATTAGCAAATTCTCCATACAATAGTGCCACTCAGTGCAAGCTTTAGAAATTAATGGATGCAAAAGATTTGGGCATAAAATTGCTATATAATGCCTAAACTCATTCAATATTCCCAGAGTAGTTTCTAGCTTGTGGCTTTTATCAATGGGTAGCCTTGGATCCAAGAGCACTGCATGTAGATCTTGGGGATATAGTGCAATTATCTAGCACCAAGCTTTTACTTATTTAGTTAACTATAAAACTATGAGAACAAGATGAAATACAATAATGTTTTCAATTCAAAGTCATTCACATGTTTGTCATATCACCAACATCTTATGTATAGGATTTGTATAAACCATTAAAACATCACACGATCACCATTTCCTATGCTTATATAAGCTGTTAAAACAGTAGCATAAACTTTCCATGAAGAAATGCCACCCAGTGCAAGCCTTAATAATCAATTGATGAGTAGGTACTAGATAGGGATTTTATATATAAACCTTCTTGCATCCATTTATTGTTAAGGTTTGCACTGGGTGGCACTACTGTATGGAGAATTTGCTACTGCTTTTAACAGCTTATGTAAGCATATGAAATGATGATGTGATATTTTAAAGGTTAAATCAACATTACTTTTATTATTTTATTGCAAGTTTGCATTGGCATTTAAATAAATTATTTGGATGTTCAAACGAGATCTAATTGACAATAGAATTTGCATCAGAGAGCAATGAGTGAACATCATAGCATGTGTAAAACATAACAATCAAATTATTAGATATTCAGGAGATCATCTGATATTGAAGCATCAGAAATGACAGGTTTCGTGCTGATCCATGAATTCTCAGCTCTTGAATCAATTACTTTACCACCTCAAAATTGTTTCGACATCTACTTTGAGCAAGTAATTTTAAGCCAGTTTTCAAAAGCCTACAAAACTGTAAATGTTAATTATATTCCTTGCAAAGTTTTACATTCATCTTGTTGTTCTGCCAAACAGAGAATGACTCATGTTTTCTTTTAATTAAATTCTAACAGTAAAGAACTAGCCAAGGTTTTTTAAAAATGAATCCGAGAAAAGAATTTATTCATGTCACCCTCACTAAAATAATTTCACACTTCAGCACATAACAAGCTTGAAAGTTAGAATGAATTGCAGTGTTTTCTTAAAAACTAACTTTTTTTTGTCAGTTTGTTTGATATATAATCTATTTTATTAATAAACCTTTTAAAAAAATATTTAAAGTCCTGACTATAATGTAGTCCATAAAATACTGAGGTTTCATACTGTTTCGAGAATGGATAAGATTTTCCATCTCAAGAAAGTTTTTTTTTATACCAAATCTGTATGTTGTAATAAAGTAAAATGATAGTAAAGCACTTAAGAGCATAGAATCAATAAGCTTACTGTTTCTATCAACACATGCACTAAAGTCTCTAAAAACAATATCTTTTAGTTGCGAAAAAAATAATTTTGAATAATTATTAGCTTTGGACTGATACTAAATTAAACTTTGCATTAAATCTGACTTTGTGCACCTCATTTCAGTGAACTCTTACCCTTCCAAAACAACTCCAGTACTCCTTTCTACATCATATGAACTTACTTCCTCTAGGTAATAAGTTTTACTAAGAAGCGGTACATCTCTTTAGTGGCATCTGATCTATATTTAGATCTGGAAGAATTCACACCAAATGAAGGTTGCCTTCCAAAAACATTTTAAAAAAATAATCAAGCTCTTATTGCTATCTTGTATTTTCTCTTCTCACTATCACTATTACAGATGTAACCATTACTATCATTTATAATTAATAATCCACCAGGCATGATGACCAGGTTAGATTTTGCAGGTCATGCCATATTATCACATTTTCTTGCATCTTTACACATTTGTAGGGAGGCAAGCACAGGAAATTCTGGATAAACATATAATCACATGCTGAAAGAAACAACTAGTTCCAATGTGACTCATTCATTATTGAACTACTTGCACAAAATTACAGCTAAGATCTTCAATTCTTCCAGATCCACCACTGCTTTCTCAATACCAATGGCTTTGACTTTTTACCCATTCATAAATATGTTTGCAAAAGGCAGAAAATATTAGAATTAAAATTGCAGTATGTATAATGAAAATATGAAGATGTGCTACACAAAAACACAGTCATTATTAATATAAATCGATAAGTGGAAGTCTCAAAAAGATGATAATGATTAAAGCTTTATTTGAATCTCAGTGACTGAAAGCAATAAAGTAAAAAAAAGAATGAGTGAAAAAAGCAGAGAGAGGAGTTAAAAAGATATTTTTCTTTAACAGAAACAGCACATTGATAACCAAACACTTTACTCCATAAGAAACTGCCTATGAGTTCTTCCAAATAACTTTCCAGTCTGAAAGTCATTACATTATACACCTTTTGAGAAACTGAAGAGTGATGTGATGTTCAGTACCCAACCCAAATACATATATATTTCTGTATTAAATACTTATCTACTGCTCTTGAAAGATTCAATTTGTTTATATTTTCAAATGCATTCATATATTAGGTTATTTACTTTGATTATAAAATTAAGTAAAATCACACTTAAGGGTCTGCTATCATTGTTTTCTTATAAGGAACCTTGTGTTTACTTTGTATGAACACTACAGGATTTTACAAAATGGTATTATCAGTGGAAGACCCACAAAGTACCTAGAAACATAAATTTTATTTTAAAACAGTGGACAATCTAATTAAACAACTAAACTTGAAAGAGCTTTAGTCAAAAGTAATTTATATTTCAAATATGTGTGGTGTTGCCAATAGTAATAATTCTGATGTTCTGCCTTTTTCCGGTGATAACATTTTATCTATTGCAAAGCAATTCTAATACTATCTTTCCGAAAGTAGTGATGATACCATAGCTTACGACAATATCTAACCAAATAATTTACATTTCAGCCTGCTAAATAGGTAATCAAAGTCTCTTTAATCACCATGTGGAAGATGAAAAAACTGGTTATATTATCACATGTTTGCATGCACCAATGATGGACTGCCAAATTTATCAGCTGCAGAAAAGAAGCCTTAATATATCACTTCAATTTCCTACAACAGTAAGTAGTTGCAGAACTGCTGATTATTTTTTCTGAAGCTCTTGAAAAGACTCTTCTGAAAAAATCCACACATATTCAAAACTTAAGTAACTCATATCAGTTTTATAATACAATGCTTGGATTATCAGATAGAAGCTCAATCTACTAATCACTATTTTATGGGTAAATATGGAGTCACCACTCAATTAGTATTTACTGCCTAATAGTTAGAGATTGGAATGGCCAATAGAGACACAAATTAAGATTAAAATGACCTTTTGATTCTCAATCTTCAACAATAAAACAGTGGCAGAAACAAGCAAAGAAAATATATACAAAAAAGTAATATGGCTTTATTGCTTGAAGTTTATAAAAGTTTGAGTACCAGGCTTGTGAGCAGAATCGATCTTGGAACCTCCTGCTCCAAAGTCCGATTCTCTACCAACTTCACCAAACCATTTAGAGTAGAAAAATTCTAGTATTGCTCAGGAGTTTATAAGTAGTTCAAGCATTAGAACAATAAGTGCCAGGATTAATCCTGGGACCTCTCGAAACGTTACACTCTCTACCAACTACGTCAAACTGTGCAGAGTAGAAAAATGCTAATGGCTTTATTGCTTGGGGATTCATAAGAAGTTTGGGTTCCAGAACTATAAGCACCAGAATCGATTATGGAACCTCCAATATCAAGTCAGGCACTCTACCAACTGCACCAAACCACACAGGGTAGAAAATATCAATATAACAAATCATAGACATAGAAAACAGTGTCCACTATTGTATGGTAGACATTTTTCTGTGACATTAATTTGATTAGACCTTACTTAATATAAATCTCATAAGTAAAGATAAATTTCACAATCTAAATATAAAAAGATATTTTTCTCTCTCTCCATAATTCCACACAATTTATTTAGTATACGGATTTCTACAGTTTAACTCTTACCAAGACATCATAAAAAAATCTGTAGAGATTTCAAAACAGAAAACAGGTTTCTTGCTTTTCAAATTTTGTACCTATAACTATAAACTTCACCATTAATTAACTATATATTTTATAATTTGTATTTGCCTATATATACAAAACTTAGTTATTTTATCCTGAATTAATTGGTGAGATTACAATGGTATTAAGAAGATTTAATCAGTTTGGATTTGTTGTTGGATTTAGAAAAAAAAAATTTGGAATATCATTATAATTCCATTTTTTACACCACAATTCTTTGATTGCAAAGCATCCCAATGGGAATCTTGATTTGAATCAAATCTTAGGTGCTGAAATTATAACTTGAGTTATTGGCCAATCCAATCACATTTTCTATGAAGTATTTTCTTTTTTGATATCAGGTAGAGTGAGATGTGAAAAAAGAGAAAGCCACTGCAAAGGAGTAGACAAGTGTTTCACTAATATTTTCCATGGTAATATTTAACTGAATATACAAAAGTTAAAAAACATGTAAAACTTTCTATATATGTATTGCTACTCAGTGAAAGCCAGATTAATCAATGGATGCCTGAAGGCTTGTGCATAAAATTCCCATCTAGTGCCTACTCATCCAATATCCCCAAACTAGTTTCTGGCTTATGGGCTTTGTCAGTGAGGAGCATTGGATCTGAGATCACTGCACCTAGATCTTAGGGTCTAATGCAACCCTCCAGTAGTCACCTTTTATCTCTACTTAACTACAAAACTATGAGACTTAAATTGAAAACATTATAATATTTTCAATCCAAGCTCATCGGCTTATATAGTCATATTGGATGAATAGGCACTAGATGGTGATTTTATGCACAAGCCTTCCTTCTGGCATCCATTGATTACACTGGCTTGCACTGAGTGGCAATACCTATAGAGAGAGTTTTGCCTGTTTTAATAACAGTTAAGGGCAAGAATAAGAAATGGTGATCATGTGATGTAATATCCAAAAGTGTGACAGTTTTTCCTCCAAACAGAAACACAATGTTCATCAGTAGAATTTACTAATAACAAGGATGTTGTGCATTGCACACCTAAGTAGTACCAGACAGCTGTCTAAAAAGGGTATTTCTAAAAATTAATTATGATCTAACTTTAAAAAGTTAGAAAAATAAGTTAGGGTAATGCTCAAGGATCACTCTTAAAATATGGGTTATGATCACATTTCAGATTGTTGTTGCAAAAGGTTATATTCAAACTATGAGATTATTTCCAGTTTGTTAGATGATAAATTGAACATCCTATCTTCATTTAATTAGTAATAAAACCACAGTCTTTGAAAAATATATCCATTTTTTTTCATATCTTTATTAAAGAACTTTTCTATATCAGATTAGGATGTCTTTTGGGAACCAAAACTATATTGTCTACATAGATGATTTTTTTGCCTTCTGTATCTGAAAGATCACTGTTGAATATATTAAATAAATTAGGTGAGAGAACAGAACCTTGTGGAAGATATTTTATAAAATATTGTATATATGACAATGATTATTCAATGCCATTTGAATTATTTTATTGGAGAACATTTTATCCATAAAAAATAATGGTTTTTATGCATTTAAGAATGTTAAAAGCTTTAGAAAAAGATGATTTCAACAAAACCATAAAATGACAATATCCACTTAATGAATAATATTTCTGTACTGTAATATTCACTACAGCACTCTCAAGCAAAATAAGGACTGGTTTCTATTGGCTTTTAACACAGTTTAGAGGAATGTAATGATAAATGTATGATCTAAGATATGAAAAAGATGTATGATCCTCAAGATACACATTTTGTAGAACCAGCACTCATCAGTTTGCCTATATTACAATCTCTTACACATATCTTTATCATTATTCAGTATATTATACTACATAAATATTTTTTATTAAGTGGATAATCTCTAGTCTAGTGAATGACTAATAAAAATTATTAATATACTTCCATCAAGTGGTTTTTGTCAAAACTGTGAGGGCAGTAAAATTTGACACTTGCTAATTCAAATTATAGTAATTCCCTATCTATATATAATGAATAATGACAAAAATGTGTATAAAATAATGTGGTCTGGGCTAACTGATGAGTGCTGGTTCAGCACAAAATGTGCATCGTGGATCTCATATACCTTTTTCACATTGTCTTTGGTTTAAGTTTATAATTAAATTCTTTCGCAATGTGTTAAAAGTAGGTAGACATTAGTCCCTAACTTGTATGAGAGTGGTATAGTGAAAATTGCATTACAGAAATAATATTCATTAAGTGGGTAAGCTGAAATTAGTTTTTAATTTATTTTGAAAGCCTTTTTCAATATAAATTGTTAAAAATGTTACTTCTTTTAAACTAAGTTCAGCCTGCTCTATAGAAAGTTGGCTCTCAACTATAGATAAGTCTTGTTAGTATGATTCTGATTAAAAGCTTGTATGAACACATAATAATGGTATTTGGGCAATACTTTTTTGGATCAATGCTGGAAGTATTTGTTTTTAAGACTTCTGTAGCTCTGCTTTTTGTCAAATTTTTGGAATACATTGTGTATAAATAACAATTACTGAATATTTTTATCAATCATGATTTGGATTTAGGTCCTAAATTTTTTAAAAGCTCTGGCAGCATGTTAGCTGTTCCCACTTTTCTGATTTAAGACAATCAAAGGCAAGTCTTTCTATAAATTGCATCTTAAAATCAGCCATTCCCCAAATATTTTATTGAATGTTAGACAAATGATAGACTTGGACTGTGATTCAGACCTTGAAAGCTCTCCAGAATCTGCCACTCTGCTACTGCACTTAACCATGCAAAACAATATGATGCAGGAATCATCACAAATTGATATTCTAACACTGCTTGTTGTTCAGAAAGTGTTTTCAATTGTGAAGATTTAGGTGTTTTTATTACATCAAATTAGAATCATATCTAGATTCTTTTTCTTTCCATATGTCATAGCATCGGCCAGCAAGCGAACCCGCAACTGGCTGCGCTGATCTTTCAGCTAACAACGCTTGACATATCTAGATTTTTTAATTATAATATTTACACTTTGCTTATAAATTAAATATTTATTTTTTATTAGCTTTTATATAAAACAATTAAATGGGGGGGGGGGGATTATTAGAGTCTGCTTTTTGTAATCATGAGAAAATGTTGTTTTTACTTTTATTTCTAGCTAATATTAGAATTCTTCTTGAATAAATAAGCTTTAATAAAAGTAAAATCAAAAAGGAACATTTTATAAAAAAATAATAGGAAATCTTCAATTAATAGGCAAAATGTAAATATTAAAATTAATAAATTTCGGGATATCACATTATGACATTTACTTCTAAAATATTTAACAGTTGAGAATGATTACTAAAATAACTGAAAGTATTTCCCAAAATTTTATAATTAATATTGTTAATATTTACCATTAATATTTAATTATTTTATTTACAATTATTAATCTATAATGGAATTAAAAAAATAAATACATATTACATGTATACTAAGAAAAGCTTGTTTAATAATTTAACAATATAGTATGCATTATATAAATATTAAACAAGCTTTTCTTAGTATACATGTTGTATGTATTTATTTTTTGAACTACATTTTTCTGAGAAAAGTTTTAAAAGACTGGAATTATAATTTATAATGGGGATATTATTTGACGTATATATTAACTTGAATATTTTTACAGATAAAAAAATTTTAAATATTTTTTTAAGTTTACACATGCAGAATAGGAAGACACATGACCATATATATATATATTTGGTGAAAGATTAGTAATTGATATTGTGGCTACCATGGTGTCAGATTATTTATTGAGACCAATATTATAGTTATTTTTATTTATGATGTATGATATAGAAATCATCTGCGATGTTACTGAAATGCTGGTGGTGTACTATCTTAAACACCATGTGTCAGCGCAGTATTAACCAGGATATCTTTTATTCCTCCCCCCTTATCCCAACTAATGATCTTCCATTAAGTAAATGCCCTCCTGTTTGTTCTTACATGTGAGAAAAACTATAAACAAATATCATCCATTGAGATATTGTCTTAATTTAGTCAATGAAGATAATTAGATTAACTGATTTTATTTACATTAATGGATATCAATCATTTACATAAAGTTGAGATTAATTAATTTATACATTTATGTGCTTTGCAAACAAGAGATATTTAAACAGTAGCAAACTCTCCATACAGTAGTGCCACCCAGTGTAAACCTTAGTAACCAATGGATGCAACAAGGTTTATGACTAAATTCCCTATCTAGTTCCTATTCACCCAATATCCCTGGACTAGTTTCTAACTTGTGGCTTTCATCAGTGATGAATTTTGGATCTGAGAGCATTGCACCTAAATCTTATTTATTTATTTATTAATTATAAAGTTAACTATAAATATGAAACTTGCTTTTTAATTATTTATTTACCTTTGTACGTCTTTTTGTAAATGGAGTATGTTTTTAATCTCTAAAAATTGTTTTCCATATTGTCTTTAATTAATTAATCCCTATGTTATCAAAATTCTTAAGTTTAAGCTATATGTTTATAAAATTTAATGCAATATGTTTGAATATTTACACCAAGACAAAAACAAGATTAAAAAGAATTTTGATAACATGGGGATTAATTAATTAAAGACAATATGGATAACAATTTTTAGAGATTAAAAACATATTCCATTTACAAAAAGATGTACAATCATCTGGCTATTATTTTGTCTCTCTGTTTTAAAAAAATAAGTCTGATGATCTAAGTTGTTTAAAGTCAATTTTAAAGTAGTTGAAGTTAGTCTGAGGATATTGAATAGGACAACATAGAATAGGGATTTATTAAATGTTATCATCTGACATCTGTTAGTTAGTAAAATGTACAGTAGGTGGCATAGTTGTGCTGAAAAATAAAGTGTGCTGCTGAAAGTAATGTGTAAGCTGGAGTCATGTGATAGGGTCATGTGATAAAAGAAGATTAAAACAATAACCTGTGGGAGAAACCTTGAAAATGATATATGAAGATCCAAAAAGACACTGCCTCATTTCATTTTATAATCATAATCCACACATTGATGCATCTTAAAACTTTTGTGGTTAATAACTAAATAATGTTACATAACACATGGCAATGCACTGCAACTTGGGGGGGAAACAGTCATATTTTTATGGATACACAATTATACTTCATTATACTCATAAGTTCTTTTACAGCAATTTTAGCTCAACAGTTTCATATTCCAAATGTTATTATCACATACTTTAGCTTATTATAGACCAAATCACATGATCAAATACAAACTACTTTAAAACTAAAACAACAATAGCTATCAGAGACTTAGATCACGTGACAGCCTATTGAAACCATATTGGAGAGAGGGAAAATAGGTTAGCTCTAACATTGCATTTGACTGCTGTATCCAGAGTCTAAATAATAGGGAAGAGAGGAGAATACTTTCTTGAAGAATTTGAAAAATACTTCTTAGACCTGGTTGATATGGATGGAGGATGGTGATGAGAATGAAGCATGAGTAAATTTATACATGAGGGAAGACAGACAATTGTTATATTTCATAAAACATAATTTGAATGATTAGCATAGCTTAAGAAATGGAGGAATAGCATTAAAAATTGTTTTTATTGAAATTAAGTGATCCAATTTGTATTACATTATCAACAACACATCACAGGATATCTGTTTACATCGAGTGCTGAACAGCGTGATATAAGTAGGAGTCATGCGATATTTTATTAGATTTATACTAATTTTGGACAAAGAATAAAAGAGATTATAGTTATTAAAAAAGGAGTCATCACAATATACAGCTACTAAACTGGTTTCAAATCTGTATAACCACACAAGCAAATTACCTTGCATTGAAAACATTAACATGATTTTTAATCCAAGCTGGTAGCTTAATAGTCAATTAAAAGATTATCTCTATTTATATCTCTCTATTTATCCATCCATAAGTAATAATCGACTATACATTTATGGATCCAATCAGAAATGTGGATTTTCAATGCATTATATATGTATATTATAGAAACTTGCAGGATAGTGGAGGACATTTGCTTGTAATTCACACTACCTGAGTTCAAATTCTAGTTAGATAAAACATGAATTTTTTTAGATTGTAATACTATTTTAGCAATGATAGCTGCAGGCTATCCAAAAGATTCAGAAGCTCCTCCTCCAAGATGCAAAACTTCTCATCACTAATGACAGCCATAAACTAGAAAGTAGTACGGGAATATGAAATATGACACTACTGGGTAGGGTTTTAATAAGCATTCTATTGGGCAATTCTAAATTAATAAAGTGTACACTAGATGGCAAAAATGTAGTGAGAGGAAGAGAATTCAATTATATAAATTTGCTTTGTAAATACAATATGTTTATATCAAGCATTTACCTGTAACAATCCCTTTTCAATAAAAGTATAAAGGACAAAAGTCCACATCATAATGTTCATACAATTAATTCATTGTTATAATCGTATTGCCACTTGTCAAATAATTTTTTGGACTTAATATGCACACATGTAGTCATACTGATATGATCATATCTTTCATGTATGAACATTTTTCTGGTTGAATATAAGTTTTGTAGTTAGGAAAAATGGTACTATAGCAAGCAATATCACTTGACCATCATCACTGATCATTAATCCTCCATCCTTCCAACTTTATTCTCAGCACACTTTATTCTGTATATATTTTAAATTATCAAAAACAAATAAAGGTTGAGCAAAGGACCATAACCACCTTGTAACATCAATTCATTATCAGAGGTAATTTGTCATTATGGCTAAGCTCGTAATACCAATCATTCTAGCATTTTAATTATAGACGACTTCATAAACTTTAACAGGCATTATTATGTTTATATATAGAGAGAGAGCAACATTATAACTCTAATAAGCTCTAACATATATATTCATGCTATAAAAATTAAAATCTCTATATAATAAAACTAATTACTAAGCATTGAAGTAAGGCGGAGACAAAGTACTGTTGCACTAAGCAGATAAGCATTATAAAAGTATGAGATATCACTCGCTAATCTTCCACTTACTTAAACAATAATCACTAAATCAACATTTTAATTATGGGGTGATGGTAACTTCAGACGAATCAAAATACATATTAATATACAAGCTCATTTCATTAAAATAGCAATTCTGACATTATGCACGCACATACATATGTACATATAATACAAAACCATAAAACAATACAATACTAGCTAAAATCCAAAATTTTACCAAAATCCTTACACCACCATGGTTTTATCTACTACAAATAGACCATGGTCGTGTAAGAATTTGGGTAAAATTTTGGATTTTATCTAGGTCGAACTACTCAAATATCTAAATCCATTTACCTGTTGAACTATATTATCAAATTAGCAGAAGAATAGAGGAGTGCATTTTACATGTGAACTTGTTTGTGGTTTAATTTATATAGACACTTCAAAACTCATTTCTAGTGTATTATTATTGTTGGTATTATTATTTTGTTTTGTCTTTTATTTTATTATTATTTAATTTTGAATATCTATACTTGTTTGCGAATGTCTGCTGATAAGAAATGTTTAGTTAGAGTAATATATTGATAAGTAAAGTATTTTAGTTTAACTATCAAGTAAAAATACATACTAGCATTAGAAATGATTTTTATTAGACATTCATTAGATTAGAGATTATTCATCTTATAAATAATAAGTCTGTAGTGTAATTTTCACCACATTGCTAGTTCACTTTTAATACCCTGTGGAGGAGTGTAATCATAAATATATAATAAAAGACATATGAAAAAGATGTATAATTCTCAAGATGTACATTTCATGCTAAACCAGCACTCATCAGTTGACCCAGATCACAATTTCTTACATCATTATACACCTCACATAGATAACAAATTGACTTCAGTTTAATTGATGTATTACCTTTGCTGCCATCGTAACTTTGACACAAACTATTTAATTGGAGTATATTAATAATTTTATTAGTCATTTATTAGACTAGAGATTATTCATTTAATGAATAACATTTCTGTTGTGTAATTTTCACTTCACCACTCTCACGGAAGGTAGGGACTGATTTCTCTTTGCTTTTAACACTTTGTAGAGGGATGTGATCATAAACATATGACCAAAGATTTGTGGAAAATGTGTATGATCTCCAAGATGCATATGTGGGAATTGTACATCTTATTCACATGTTTTTAGTTTTATGTTTATGATTATATCCCTCTACAAAGTGTTTAATGCATATAGAAACCAGTCTCTACCTTGAGTAATAGTGATGAAGTAAAAATTACACTACAGAAATATTATTTATACTAGCATTAGTGTAAGGAATAGAACTGAATATTACAGAGATTTTGAGGATTATATTTTCATCACTGTAATGCATGCTCATGCCAAGTTGATTTCAGAGTCTCATTAGACACCCACCAGAAGAAAGTAATACAATCTTGGGTAGTAGAAGTTAAGGTATAATGTCATAAAAAAGAGTGTAGAATATTGTAAAATAATGATTCTCCTATGGGACAAAAAGTAAAAAGAAATCACCTGTACACATTATTATTTTCACAAAAAAATATAACATGAGTTCCCAAAAATGTTAATTATTAATCTGAACAACTTAAGTTACCATTGGCTCATACTTCTGCTGCAAATATCTAGCTACCCATTTGCCAACCAATATTGGATAGCTATAGTTAAACTGGAAGCTGGTTGCTGGACAATATCTGAACTTGAATTCCACCTCATAGGTATAGGATAAAGCACTGTCCACAATTTGAAGATTTTTGTTTCAGCAGACAGTTTCAGCAATCTTAGATGGCTATCCAATATTCGTCAGTATGCAGCTTGCACCTAAAATGAAAGTTACAGAATGATTAGTGCTATTATTGTAATCTTATCTTGTTGAATTAATATCGTTAAACAGAACTTTATAAGACCTATAACGTGATATCTGCTACATATTTCAAGCCACTGTAATGGTTTAAATTAATACATTTGGTTTTATAAATGTTCAAATGCTAATCAAAATCATGTTATTAATGACCATAAAGATTAATAAATATTTGTTAGAAATATGTTCTAAGGCAATCTGTTATTAACTCAGACCTCAGAACATAATTATAACTCTTAGAAATATGAGAATCTCACATTTAATTTTTGCCGTATAATTTGTATTAACTATTATTCACTAATAAAAATTGTATAAAATATTAGAATTAAAATAAATAATTTATGAGAGGAGTTAATCAAAACAAAATCTTTATCTAAAATTACCATAAAAATACATTAATACAAAAAAAAAATAATGCTATAATTATTAGGTAAATAAAAACAGTTCTTTCAACACCTTTTCCATTTTTTTTTGCATTGTTTATATTAAATTAATTTCGAAAAACTACCTACTATACAATCTTCTCAATGCTTTATTCAATATAATTTTGACTTTAATATTACTTGAAAGAAGATATTTAGCAATTCTGAAGAAGACTGCTAGATGGTCGAAACTGTGTTAAATAAAGCATTGTAAAAAGTGCATAAAGAGTATTATTGTTTAAATGTTTATAAAAGTAATATTAGAATGCAATATCTCTTATATAACTTCATCATTCTCTTATTTTCAAGAATAATTCATTAATATAATAAACAAATATTTCATTTTCAAAATTTGCCTTTTATTACTGAATTATTAATTAATTCACATATTCTTTCTGATGCTTCAACCATCTTCTAGTCTTTATAAAAAGACTACAAAAATATATTATTCAGTATATAAATAATACATTCAACATGTGTACTGAGAAAAGTTTGTTTCATATTTTAGAATAACAATGCTGAATACGTCAACATAATATGCAGAGCATGCTTTCAACTAATTGATAGTTATAATCAGAGCTATTATTATGCAAGAGGATTGTGAGATTTATAGAAGAGTCATAAAAGTGGTGATTTATATAAATTAAGATATAAATGAATTTATTTACATGAGCCACTTTTTTGACAGGGGGATGCAGAATTCTTTCTTATAGATGTAATTGTTGGCAATGTGCCAGGCTTCTTTAACTTTGCATTTAGCATAGTTTCTTTCCGAGCAGACAGTACTGGTGAATGTAGGTTCAAAACTGTGATCATGTTTAGACTTGTGTTTGAGGAAAATAGATTTGTCTGTATTAGTTTTTGCTTGATTGCATTGATATTTGTGTTGTGCGATTCTGTAGAGATTGGCACGAGATTCTCCAAAATAAAATGTGGCAGTTTGAGTTGTTATATATAATTTTATACACCACTTGAAAAACCTGCTTTGGGGAAGCTTGGGTTTTGTATTACATGAAGTAAAACGTAAACATCCCCCCCCCCCAAAAAAAAAAAAAAAATCCAAGAAAACCTGATAATGTAGGAGTAATGTTATACAAACTTTTTGTTTAACAAAAACAACAACAAACTTTTACCCTTTAATTAATTAAAGATTTTAAATACATAAATGAATAATGAAATGGTTTGTTGCTCAGGAGGTCATGTGGCATTGGAATATCAGATGGTTTGTTGTTCTTGAGTCATGTGGCATTGCACATCAGAAGTTGAACCCCCCAACTAGATCAGTAGATAATTTTGGGGGGATTATCTAGTGTTTAGTTACTCATTTTATTGTAATATATATAAAATGAGTATGGAATCAGTTATCCTTCATGTTCTTGTCTACAATACATTATGTTGTTTATTTAGAAATAAGAAAAATGTAGATTAAAACTAAAACATGGCAGAACTCATACAAATGGTATATAGATAAAAAAAGATAAAATAGCTTTTAAATAGCCCTCCATGGAGCTATTTAAAGTACCACATAGGGGAATAGTGAAAAAGAAGACAGCAATCACTAGATTTTTCAATTTCCAGATGATGAGGGTTTAGGTACTTGTCTCTCACTGTAGATAAAAATGGCTAGATATCCATTTACTAATCAATACTGAATGATTAACTGAATTGGCTGAAAGCTGGCCACTTGAAATAAAAATTCTATACCTATTAAAATGTGGATTCGAATCCAGACAGTAGACATGATAGACACATGCACTACAAAAGCAATTATGTATACTGTAAGTACTGTATATGTCACTGCATCGAATAATAAAAGATCCTAAAAGATCAGTATATAACACTTCTTTCACCAACAGATAAAATTTCATCATATTTTATTTTATGATTCATGAATTCAAAACCCAGTGGATTATCTTAGATTATTATTAGACTTTTACACTCCATTTAAAGTGAATTGTATATCTATTTGCCTTTCAATAGTAACTTTATTTGAACTTTATACGGGCTTTTACATAGTATGGTAGAGGAAAAAATATGACAGAATAATTTTTTACATCTACTCAATTAATACAATACATAAGAATATATTGCCAAAATAGGAAATAAATCAATTATTTTATATAGCGCGAAGTTTTATAAACTGTAATAGGAAATATTTTTTTTTTTGTCAAGAAAAAAAATAAAAAATTGCTCCAGTGTCTTAGAAGAAGAGACCTAATTAAAGCCTTATCCTGTCTGAAGCCCAGATGTGGTCATGATTTCTTACTGACTTAAATTTTTTAATAGTTATGTTTGAATATCTTTGTGAGTGTTGGCCATATATAAATGTACATCTAGTGTACTCTAATAAGATTAGCAAGTAATAGTGATATCGACCAAAATTTGGTGAAAAAATATTTACAAATCTGTCCCGAGTAATCTATAAGCTGGGCTCTGATTTAATGCTTGGCCTATTACTTGATCTTCTTTGTCCCATTTCAAATATATTGGGTCTATATATGGCATAAAGGATCATCTGTATTTGAGAAAAGGTAACATTGATCAGGCACTATGATTTCATTTGATTGAAAATCAAAATATTAAGGTTCTAGTAACCTGAATTTGAAGAGGCATATTAGTCTATACAGTTATTATAGTCAATGTGAATATAGAAGTTTAAACACCTTCCAGTATTGATATTGTATTTTCACAAGAAATAAAAAGAAAAAAAGAAGATATTTCTATTATTTTGATGAGAAGTGTTAACTAAGAAAGGAGGAGTAAGTAGAGGTTTGTCTATTGATTACTGAAATGTATGGTCCAATAGTTTAGGTTAATTATAAGTCAAACTATGTAAAAAAAAAAAAAAAAATTACTTGGAAAAGTTTCAATTACCTTTAAAAATTATAAATTAATAACTACAAATACTTTCAAATCATTAATGGATAAAAATTAATCGTAGAATTAATTGAACTTGGTTGGGGGACTATTGACATAAATAATTTAATATTAAAAGGAAATACTTCATGCATGAAAAGGGGAGATTTTTTTATGCATCTGATATTTGGTCATCTAAAAGAAAAATCATGCAGACTTTAATCCACATAGCAAAATATGCTGATATATATGATGGGACTTACATAGAAGAAATCAAAAATAGAATTTTGAGATAGTTTGAAAAATCTTAAGTTATTTTTAAAAAACTTGCAAATCCATTCTGGATTAGAACCAAAGTCATAGGCATTGTGGGTTAATGCATTAACCATTAGATTACAAGTCCTTTTCAAATGGTGACATATATCTTTATACCACTTCTCAATAGAGATCTGTGCGAAGTCATGATGTATTTGTAGAACTAAAGGAATATACCTGTTTAAATGTAATTTCGAGAATTTTTTTTTACAAGTTTTTGAATCAAATAAATAATTAATTTTCGTTATTCTGCGTGGTTTAGTGCAGTGAAAGTTTGGTGGGCTCCATGGATCATATCTTTTAAGGTTCCAGCATTTCCTTGCGCAGTTAAGTCCAGGGATAAATTGAAGCTCAAAATCCATACATTGCTGTTTTAACGAGGCCACTTCGAGTATTTAAACTTTTTATGAATGACAAAGCAGTTACCAGGGCTCTACAATTTAAGGTTTCATGGATTATATCTCTTAAGCTTCTAACGTTGCCTTGCATAGTTTAGTATAACGATAAATTTGCGGGCTATAGAGTTCAAGATCTATGGATTGCGGTTTTTGTGATATCACTTCCGGTATCTAAATTCTTTGTGAATGACTAAACAATTACGATTCGATTATTATTTTGGTTAGCTTTAGTTAAATTAAAATTAATTGTAAAATGTTATTATATAAGAACAAGTAAACTCTGAAAGCTCTTCTGGTTATAAATTAATTATAGCAATTCTTCTAACGATAAAAGCAAAAAAGCTAATAGCATTAATAGTTATAATTTTATCTCTGATCTTTGAATTAATAATTTAAATTCTGATATTGTAAGAAAATTCTTTTTATATATGCGCAAATAAACACAACCTACTTTATTGTATTACAAAACAAAACTACAATAATTAATTATAAATTCAAAAATTGACTTTTTTATTGTTAATAAGTGCATGCGTATCTAAATATCTTTATAATCTCACAAGTAAAACAATTCTTAATGGTTTACGAGGGGGAAAAAATGCTTCAATTTATGATGACGTAAAAATATGTTAAGAACTCGATTATTTAATTAGATACAGTGAAGTGGAAATATAAGAATCAGACAAGTTCAATTAAAACATTCCAGAGCTGAAAAGTTATTCAGACGTAAAAAAAAAAAATCCGAATATTATTTATTTTGAATTTGAAATTAATAAAATGTCGCACGTGGTTTGATGCAGTAGTCAAGTGACAGTCTTTATACCCGGAGTTCATAGAATCTATAGCCCATGTTACTTCCGATGCTCTACCTTCTTATGAACTCTAGAATAATTAATATTTCTATCATTCTTTATTATTAATGAAACGGGAGTCACACACACACACGTTCTACCTATTTAAGTAATATTATTAACTACAAATAAATTATTTTCCGCCTATTACAAGGCAAATCTATAGTCCAATCCTATTATTAATTAAAAACAAAAAAAGCAGCCATTCATTTATTTATTAATAAAAAAAAATAGAAGACTTTTAAATATAAGGTTGCAGAAGGATCTGTGATTTGACTAGTTCAACATCAGGAGTCACTTATTGCCCACTTGGTTACCTGATAATAGTAAAATATTACTTTCCAATATTACTATATTTATGCCATCCACTTTAAATTTTAGTAATCAATAAATGCCAGGTGGTAGTACTTTAATAAATCCCTATCCAGTGAGGTCCCATCCAAATATCCTCAGACTAGTTTCTAGCTTATGGCTTTCTTCAGTGAAGAGCTTTGGGATTTTTGAACAGTGCACTTTGACCTTTTAGATGTAATGCATTTTTCTTCTTGCAGCCTAAGCTACTAGCCCTTATAGAAAAACTTGTAAATTTTTCCAATCTAAACCAATTTGCTTACATAGTTATATAGAACTGAAACCAGTTTAGTTTTTATATGTTATGATGATCTCAGTTTTTTAATAATCATAGGCAGCTTTATTCTTTGGCCATGTGGCTGATATATGATATCTTTATTAGTTTAACACCAATTCTGATCAATGAAAAAATATGCCAATGGTTATTAATAAACTTTGGATACAATAATTTATAGAAAATGAACTGGTTTGAACTGAAAAATTTACAGGTTTTTCAATTTGGGTTGTTATGTTTACTGATGATTTACAATGAAAACAACCTAATGAAATATAATTATAATATTTAATCAACATCATCATTTTCAACCATTATCAATCCATTGCAGGATGCAGATCTCTCCAAGTTCAATCCATTGATCTATGATATCTAGCCTCTCTCCTCCACATCATCCCCACACACTTCCTCACTTCATCCATTCATCTCACATGTGATCTTTTTCTAGGTCTTTTACAATCTCTTGGAATCCAGTATATGATTTCAACTGTCCATCTATTATCATCTTTTCTAGCAATATGCCCAACCCAACTTCACTTCAGTCTCTTAGATCTTTCACTGATTGTCAATAACACCTGTTTGTTCTCTTACTCGTGTATTTTGTTTCCATTTGTTTCCAATATCTTCTTGTTACTCTTAACATCCATCTCTCTATACTTTTTTTGAGTGGTCTGAAGTCTCTATATTGCTTTTTTGTTAAGTGCCCAAGTTTTAGATCCATAAGTAAGAATTGGTAAATCACATTTATTATAAACCTTGCTTTTCAAGAGCATTGACATATTTCCTTTTAATATCAAGGTATTCCTAGCAAAAACACTCCAATCAAGATTCTATGATTAATTTCATCCATTATATTTTCATCTGTATTAATAATCTGACCAAGGGATTTGTAGTTGTTAATTTTTTCTAACTCATCATTATCAATCTTTATTTTCATCTTTTGAGAAAATCCATTGAACATTACTTTAGTTTTTTTAACATTTTTCATTGTTCTACTTCCATGCTTTCATCTGATAACTTTTACAACATTTACTAAAACTCTAAAGCATTATTTGCAAAAATAACTACATCATCAGCAAAATCTAGATGACTTAAATAATCTCCATTTACTTTTATTTCTTTAACTTCCCATTTCAACCTGTAAAATACTTTTTGCAATATAGCTGTAAAAAGTTTTGGAGATAGTGAGTGATTCTGTCTTACACCTTTTCAATGTTAACCTTCCTAATATCATTACATAATATAATTGTTGCTGTTGCAATTTTATCAATATTCTTCAGAATATGACAATATCCAGGGTCTATACCTTGATAATCCAATGCTTTAATCACTAAAAAAATGCTTATAAAATCAAATGCCTTTTCATAAAACTACAAATTCAAAACATAATGACAACTCTCCCAATAATTGAATATGATCCACTATACTAAAATCACTTTTAAATCCAGCTTGTTCTTTTGGGTTGATTGAAATCCAATGATAACTGTAGACAAGTTGTAATTATCTTGGTAAAAAATTTGTATAAAACTGATGAAAGGTTGATAGGTCTATAATTTCTAATATCTTCTTTATCACCTTTTTTAAATATTAATACTGCATTCTTCCAATCATCTGGTACATGTTTATCATTTAAATATTTGGTAAATAACTTGCCAAAAATAATTTATCTGCTTCTTTTAATATATCAATTATAATTCCATCATTACCTGGAGCTTTTCTCTTCTTCATAAATTTAATTGCATGTCTTATTTTTTATTATTTACAATCATGGGCAATTCAAAAGATATAACACTTGTGGGAGATACTTTTGTTTGTTCTTTATTACTATATAATTCTTAATAGAGTTCTTCTACCCTTTTCATGATCTCATCTTTCCTTTTAATAATAGTTTCAACTTTTTTCTTATTCAACATATACATTTCCTACCAATACCAAAATTTTGTTTTACATTTTTGAGACTTTTATTCTCTTCTACAGCTTTCTTTGCTAGTTCACAATTAAATTTTTCTTATTTCATTATCAACTCCTTACTCCTTTTCACAACATTTTATAAAATTCAAGATATTCAATCTTTCTTAATGCATCATTTTTATGTAATTTCATATTCCTTCTTTAGTTCATAAATTCTCTAGCCTCAATAAAAGATTTACTGTCAATTGCTGCTTTGTTTTACCAGTAATCAGTTTTTAAACGTGCATCAGTTATTTTCCTATTAATATCATTCAAATCTGAATCCTATTCAAAATCTGTTAATATCTTCTACATACGTAAAAACTGGCACACCTTTTTCACCACCTTATAGCATTCCCCAGCTATGAATATGAGAGCAATAAAATAAGCTCTCAAAATTCGTAATTTTGTTTTTCGAATTCATAAACTTCTGTTCAGCTGTATCTTAGAGCACTATTTATAATTTATTACATTTTATAGAAGTAAAATATAATCGTTATTTCTTTTGATAATGTAATTGTTTTTTCAAATAATGTTTCAGAACTTTAGGAAATGTTGCAAGAGTTATCAGATGAAAGTAGGAATAAAGGTAAATGTCAAAAAGTAAAGAAATGTTCAATAGATTGTTTCAAAAGGAAAAAATAACGATTGATAATAATTAGAAGAAATTTACAACTACAAATACCTTGGTCAGACTACTACTACAGATGGAAACATAATGGATGAAATTAATCATAGATTTAAACTTGGGTTGGAATACTTTTGGTAGAAATAACTGTATATTAGAAAAAAATGTACCTTTGTGTTTGAAAAGGAAGATTTTTAATAAAAGTGTTTTATCTTTTTTTGCCTATGGATCTGAGACTTGGATACTTAATGGAAGAGTAATACAGAAATTTTTAGATCATTGATTGAAATGTGGAGGAAAATATGTTAGGAGTAACAAGAAGAGATTGAAAATAAAATATATGATTGAAAGAGCAAAACATCATTGAAAGAATTAAGAGACTGAAATGGAATTGGAGTGGTCATACTGCTATAAGAGATGATAATAGATAGTTGAAATCTTAAACTGAATTTCAAGAAATTGTAAAGGATACAAAAAAGAAACCACATGGGAAATAGATGGATGAAATAAAAAAAGTATGCTTGGATGTTGTGGAGAAGAAAGATTAGACAGACTGGAAAAGATAGATTGAACTTGGAAAGACCTTCAGCCTGAAATGGGTCAATAATGTTTGAAAATGATGATGATCAACATATTGTAATCTTTTTTGAACAACAATGAAATCAAAATTAATGTAATAAAAATTAATTTTTCTACTCCTGTTCTGCCATCTAGTGTAATCTTGAGCAATCAATAGATACCACATGATAGCATTTAATAAATTCATATTCCAGTGCTATCATATTGTTTTCTTCAGGCCAGTTTCTAACTCGTAGTTTTTATCAGTGAGAAGTTTTCAATCTGGAGCTAATGCATCTGGATTTTTCTAAATACTGATTTATTAAGCACTACCTTTATCATCTGTTGATTACTCAAGCTTTCAATAGATGGCAGAACTGGAATAAGAAATAGATTTACAATTTAAAAGTAGTATCAAATATGCAGAGTTTATATGAAATCCAAATGGACGCATAGCATTTCTCCCATAAGTTACAGATAAATAACAGCATACATTAGCAAATAATGAAAAATAAAGTAAATTTACCTATTCTTTCAGTTTTTAATCTTTATAAATTTTTAGCTTAATTTAAATAATTATTTTGAAATTATAATTGATGAAGTACTGAATAGAAACTGAGTCTCATTTTTAACGTCATCTATACTAGTAATCAAATATCAGTTTATATAAAAATCAAATACCCTTAAGGTGTATAAAATCAATAAAAACAAACATACTCTCTTCTAGGATTTAGACCAGTAATAGCTAATCTATGACATATGGGTCAGCGGTAACATGCTAAGATGTTTTTGCTGATATGTATGTCATGGCGCCAAGTTCTTTGTTTTGATATTCAAAATGAAAATGAATGTTTTAGAGTGTTTTTTTTTTTATATTCTTTTACATATTATAAATTATTTTGATAAAATATGCTGAAAATGTAATTACTTTACAAAATATCAGCGATGACTTTACTCACAATTTTTCCTTCTACATACTTTTGTGAGGTCTTATTCTCAGTGTTAAATAATATCAAAACCAATAAAAGAAACTGATTGACAGATGAAGTTAGTAACACTTGCTTGGGCTTGAAGTGTACGAAATATCAACCTTCAATTGAAGATTTAGCCAATAAAATTCAGCAACAAAAAAGTCACTAAGCAGATTGGGTAAAGAATTATTTATTTTTGGTTTATTAAATATAGTACATATATTAAAATTATAACTTTTTGTTATTAGAGCTACAAATATCACAATATTATGGTTTTTTCTTGAAGTGACACACATCCTGAGTTATGTTGTTTTTTGGCGAATTTTGACACACCGAGCTCAAAAGGTTGGTCATCGGTGCTTTAGACAAATAACATGCATATGTCATAAAGTAGAATGAATTCACTTATTCTTTCAGATCATGGTATGGCATAATTGGTAGATTATGGACTTGGGATCAGAAATCCCAGAAACGATTCTAGTGCTTAAATATCTTATAAACTCCCAAGCAATGAAGCTACACACCACTTTTTTTAAATCATTAATTTAAAGGTAATGTGTAAAAGGGTTGGGTGTTTTTTTTTAAATAAAACAATTTGATACCTATTCTCAAATATCTGCCTAAAAATATCTTACCTCGACGAGTTGCGTGATTTTTAATTAATTTCATATGATATATAATGACTGTAATGCATTTCATTTGATTACTATATATTACATACCAATTTCATTTTGATTAATAAAGAAGCTCACAATTTGTAAATACTTATTAATGATATTCGATGTTTTTTCTTAAATAAATAAATAGAGAAAAGGTTTTAAAGAAACAGATGAGATTTAAAATGTATTTTTAGAATTAACTTGAACTGAAATGAGGAAATTCGAATTTTTAAAAATGCGGTGAATAAATTAATTCAAATTTTCGATTGTAACAATAAGTGTCAAAAATATTAATTGCGTCAGACACGAGATAAAAAGAGAACAAAATTAAATAACAAACATAAGTGGTGCCGGAAATAAAAGAATTAAAGTAAGTGTAAAAATATTAATGCATTTTTCTAGTGAAATAAGTATTAAAAATGTTAAACGAGATTAAGTTACCACGAAATAGAAGGGGAATAAAATATATATTTAGTGTTGAGAAAAAGACGTCAAAGGGTTAATTTTTCTCCCATATATTAATATTGAACATTAATTTATAATAACGTATTTGAACTCAGATTTTCAAGCACCCTCCATCTATCCACAATATCTCATACAACTGTTACACATGACCTCACACATGTAGAAAAGATAAATAATCACCAATAGTCGTATTTCGTGCTAAACCAGCACTCATCAGTTGGTCCAGATTATCATCTCCTATATATATATGATCAGTGCTCAGTTTATATTAAGATAGGAAATCTTCATACTTTAATGGATAGGCTTCAATCTACTCCAACTTTTCAGCCATCCATATCATTAAAAATCTGATGATGAAAACCCAAATCCCATGCTGATGCCAATATTATTGTCATGCCCATGTTGACCTTAAGTCACTCTGACCCCTCATTTATAGGACCTTATCCATTTAAATACATAGAAGAGGGATGGGCAGGATACAAGCTTGATGTGTAAATATTTGAAAACCAGGCACTCTTCACAAACCTGGAGTTTAAGCTCCAGGTTTGTGAAGAATGCCTGGTTTTCAAATAACGTATTGTAAAATGATTGTAAAAATGGTTACATGATTTAGGGTAGAGTGTCCTATTTTAAGGTTTTTTGATCGCTTTCAGTATTGCAAGTTCCTGGGATCGAACTTCTTATGAACCCTTGAGCAAGAAAAGTAATCAGTTTTTTTATTAATGTCTTAAATGTAGGTGAGTAAATATTGGAATAATTTATGTTGTAAATATTGGAATATTTTACGGTTAGAAAGTAACCAGACTTTTGTTATTGTGTGTAGGAGTTTATTTTAAGTGTTATATATGCTATAAGAAAGACCATTAGAAATATGCATCATAAGAAGTAATCATTATTATCAATGATTTGCAAATGAGGCTGGCCATTACAACTTCAAGAGATAATAAAAAGGCAAAATAATAATAGCCTAGAAATAAATTTTTCCATGACTATACAAACCAATCTATGAAATACAAACAAATCCACACATGGGACCATTATTCTATTTATATTTTGCAATACGTATAATTTTTTTCGCAGAAAACCTTTATTTCTGAAATATTTCATCATCATGTCTAATTGTATTCTATCTCACCCATATCTTTTCAATGGAAACAACCAGCAGTCCAAGAATATATTTGACATCATGTTTATAATGTAAACAGAGTCTGCCTCTGCTATAAAAACTACACTCAAAATTTCCAGAAACCATTTTTTACAAAGTATAGTAATAGTCATAAGAGAATTGCCTCCTACACATGTGCTGTATGCATTTTATAAAATTGGGGAATACTCTCATACTAAACACAAGATAGAGTCTTTGAAAAGATAAGAATGAATCTACATTAACTTTTTTACCTAAATTATATATAAAGGCCAATCTTAAGCATTTAGAAATGAGAGCATGAAGGTCTTAATCAATCACTTTTAATTCCACTCGCTATATAGTAATAAATGATGTTTGCAAAATTTTTACACATTATTGTATGTCAGTATTAGTTATAATATTAAGTATATATAACTAATTATTTATTTACTTAGTGCTGTGTTTTATTTGTAATTGTAATAAGGGAATTACACCCAACACATATGCAGTAAATTGTAAAAATTTTGCAAACATCATTTATTAATGTATAGTAAATGGAATTAAAGGTGATTGATTAAGACCTTCATGCTCTCACTTCTAAATGCTTAAGATTAGTCTTTATATATAATTTAGGTAAAAAAGATAAGGTGGATTTATTCTTATCTTTTCAAAGACTATTTTGTGTTTAGAGTGAGAGTATTCCTCAATTTTATAAAATTCATACAGTGCATATGTAGGGGATGGCTTCCTTATGACTATTACAAATAAGACATTGCACTAGATAAATAAATAATTAGAAGTATTATATTCTTTATTTATTTATATACCAAATCCAATAAAAGATGTGATTTTACAATAGTGGACTTTATAGCATTACCTAGAGCAAGTTGAAGACCATTGATTATTCTTATAAATCTTACCATCATATTTTGACAATCTATGGAGAATCTTTAAATATGATTTTTCTAATATATCTATGTTACACCATAAGATATTTAAATTTCACTTTCAAATGAGGTATAAAATTTTGATTTAGTAATTAAAGCTCAAACAATTTAAATTCTTTATCAGTCAAATGATAGAAGAAAAATCAGACACTTAAATGAATATTGACTTGAGAAGGTACACCAATTTAAATATTTTGGTAGCTTCATAAATCAAAAACAGACATGGATAGGACTAATAATGTAATTTCTACTACATTACTTTTCACGTTGTTCAATTAAACTATTAAAATGTGTTTTTACAAGCTCACAAGAGCATAGGAATGATAACTGATATTAGGATTCTTACTTGTTTTGAGCATCTTTACCTGATGACATTATCATTGTGTTGAGTAATACCATATTGAAAACTATTATCATTAATCTTTTTAAATATTATAAATCCATTGCAAGATGTTTCCATGATTGATGCAGTTTCTCTTATCCATAACATTCCTGCTCTATATCACACATGCAAACTTTTTATTTCATTAATTTATTTCACATGTTCACTTTATAGATCTTTAGAACTTTTGGGGATCCTATTTTTAAAGACAACCATCTATCTATTGTCTTATCTTTTAGGAATATATCCAATCCAGCTCCATTTTAATCTCTTAATTCTTTGAATAATGTCAAATGTATTTGCTTGTTCTCTCTCCCATGTGCTTTTCTTTCAATCCCTTCAGCAAGTATATTTATATATATTCAGACAATTATACATACATACATACATGTTTTCTTTCTTCTTTGAGTTGTCTGAATTGTCTTCTATTAATTAATTCTCATATTCATTGTAAATCATTGGGTGTTTGTGTCAAAAAGTGCATGTTAGTTACACCACTGAAGATTGCAGTTTTCCCATTATCTTAATTTGTATTAACATAGATATTTTAAATAAGGTGAGACTCTCTGTTGCTTTTATTGATTTTTTTTTGAAAAAAATCTGAAGTTGTCAGTATCTTATAGATGGTCAGCAAATATAAATCATTTTTATTCTTATGTTCTCAATGGAAAGATTTCTTTTAAAAGCATTATTTCATTTTTGACCATGCTCAGTGTGAAACACATAGTGTAATATCATTTGACATAATGTTAGAATTTTTTCAAATATTTTAATAATTATAAAGAAATAATAAGATCTTAAAGCAAGATTTAATAGATTTATCACAAATCATTATTCATTCATTTGCATTTAAGAAAAACTTTCTGAAAAAGTGTTTATGCTAACATTGGTAGTAATATCTGTATCTTCAGATTTTATTTACAAGTCAGTTTTTAAATATTTAAAAAGAGTCAAATGTGATTTATTTAGAATATTATAAAATGAAATTAAAAAATAAATCAAAGCTTAATTTATTGAGTTTTAATATAAAATGAAGATTTTATACAGAAGTGAAAGTTGAGCATTTTCAAAAACTCTCACCAGGTGGAACAAAATAAAATTTCCAGGAATTTATGAGTTAAATATTGTTTTAGAGGTATATATGTTTATATACAGAGTTTTATCACAGTTATATTTTGCAAGTTAAATTAAAGAAAGATTATTTTTTTGTGATTACTATATTTTCCAAAAGGTGCATGAAATTAAAAAGATGAATGTGAATTGTTGATAAAGAATTAAAATATTTACTAAATGGAGTCTATCACCTTTCTTTAGCAGATCAGTGAGGAGGAAAAACAGAATTAAAAAAATGAATTTTGTGATTCCTATATAGTATTAAATAATGTAATATAAAGAACATGCCAATAGCTCTAAACAAGCTTTTCAATAAATGCCACAAGAAAAAGCATTTAAAATGTCTATTTAGAATTATCCCTATCCCCAAACCAGTTTCAAGCACACTAGATCTAAAAGACGAACTCAAGCCCAGCATTTATCATATACTTAACTATGAAGTAGAAAATCTGAAATTTTGAACATTTCTATGTCTTCAAATTCACTTATCTAACATAAACAGCCATATGGGACCAGGCTTAATTTAGACCCCTTATATATTAATAGCCTTAGTGATATAACATTGCTAAAGCCTAAAAGCCAAACTATAATAATAATAAAAAACCAAGTCATAGATTATATGACTTGATTAGATTGTGTTTATAAATGTAATATAATGAGCATGCTGTATGACGACTTGGTTTTCTTACTATTATAGTTTGGCTTTTAAGGCATTGGTGATGTTATATTGTTAAGGCTATTAATATATGGTGTATCTAAATTTAGTTTAGTCTCATATGGCTATTGAAGTTAGATAGCTGGATTTGAAGATGTATACATGTCCAAAAATTTCAAATTTTCTACTTTTTAGTTAAGTATACAATAAGTGCTGGGCTTGAGTTCGTATTTTAGATCTAGTCTCTGAATGTCCTAGGTCTCACTGATGAGAACTATTAGCTTGAAACTGGTTTGGGGATAAGAATAATTCCAGATAGAGATTTTAAATATTTTCTCTTGTGGCAGTAATCAAACAGTTTGTTTAAAGCTATTATCATGCTCAATATATTACATTTATAAATACCACCTAATTAAGACACATGATGTATGACTTGATTTCCTTATGAGTATAGTAATTACTATTTTTCAAACATTTGATTTCATCTATGTTGTGAACTCATGAGTTTACTTATGTTTATATTACATTAAGAACATGTATTACAAACAAACATATATATATATAATTGTAATGATATACTGTACATATATGTTGTTACATCACTTTCAAATAAAAAAAAGATCGATAAATAAAATTGCCCTCAAATAAAAAATATAAAAATCATTAAATGAAATTTTATTTAAATCAATATATATAAAATACACAGATTGTAAACTGAGTAATTATTTAAAGTTAAAAATCCAAAAACAAAAGTCTTGATTTTAATGTAAAAGAATAATAAGAACTGTTATAGCATCTGCCGGGATTAAAAGTTATTCTTAGTTTTAGTAGGATGGAAATGAATTGCTTGATATAATAGCAAACAGACCCTTGGGGCATTTAACTGATTCTAAGTCAGATAAAAGATAAATTAAAAATTACTAGTAATGAGATTTGGTATTTCCCGTTCTAAAACAAATTGGTCAATAATTATGCAAATGAACACACGGTCCACAGAGAAAAATCATTATTGCAATAAGAACGGCACTAAGTCAGGCAAGATTGAACCTAGAATTCGAGGATAAAGAATCTGAAATAATATATAAAAGGAGAATTCGGTCTGAAAAATGGATTATTATAATTATTCTTAAAAAAAATTGGATTGCTCTTGCTGATTACTTGTTTTAATTAAAAGTATTTTATCAATATATTGCAGACCACCATGATATATAGGGGCACACAGTAGATTTTGTTTCTGTATTTGCACCAACTGAGACAGCCTCCAGAGTGACAGTTCCCAGAAAATGGCAAACAATGCATCTCCACTGAGAACGATTGTAATATGTGATGGATGGAACTCTGAACTAAGTGATGTCATGCACCAAGGACCATACAGATGAACTCCAATAAACCTATGCCATGGAAAGTATAAACTTTTATTTTTGTTAAAAATGAGATATGAACTTTTAAGCGAAAATGCCAACCCTTTCCAGTATTAATTCTAAATGTTACTTAACCCACAAAAGAACATCTGTTGTCTAAATTATTTATTAATATTGTTTATGTAGAATATGTTTGCTATTATCTTTTCCATCCATGTGAAGTTAAATTAATTTATTAAATTTAAATATGGGCATAAATGGTTGCATAGGTTTGTTTGACTATTTTAGTTTAAGTAGATTAATTTTATGCTAATTGTTTCATAGTTGAATTAATGCTGGTGGATAGATGTATGTGTATTTTATATCAATGTAATTTGGGGAAGCACATTGGATTCTCATTCCCTTATGCCACATTAGCATACAGACTATATCACCCAGCTGAATGCATAGCCCAAAAAAGGTAGCCATTGCATTGCTAATGGTTGTAGACATATTTCCCATGCCATTGATTCCATATACTCTGGATGGGAACAGTATGCCAGCAAAAACCACAATCCCCTCTTCCCCCAATATAGAGTATTTTATCATTTTATTAGCTTACCAAACAGTCACACCTTCCTGTACTAGACAAGGATCATTGCTTCTCTAATGATGTCCTGCTACAGATGTAAATTCCTTTAAGCATGATTGTTTTATGCAAACATCATTTTGCATTGATCACATCGGTTTATCAATAAACTAGCATTGGTTTTGATGCTAACCTTTGACCATGAATTAAAAGATTTGGGTTGTTTAAATGTGTATTCTATATAGTGTATTTACGCTTAGCAAAATACTAAAATAGTGTTAAATATGATGAATTCATCCGTCTGTGCATATAACCTAAATTAAATATATTCAGTAGTTCATTCAGTCCTCGGAAATTTTTGTGTAATGTGTGAGTGCATAAAAAAATGTTTGTTTACTTAATTTTGGCAGTGGCTAATTTTATATAGTTTATTAATAATATTTTGAATATCAAGGATTAAAAATTTAAAATGTTATATTATCAAGCTGTTTCTCCAAGAACAAGCGACTGGGGCTTTAGGTTAGATAAAAGAGTAACCTCACTTATATGTATCAGCTGCTTTTATAAATTTTTCTAGGTTCAAATAGCCTAGTGGCACCCTGGCATAACAGATAGAGTTGTGAGGTTTCTTCTGATTATTATAATATGTATAGATGTAAACAAACTAGATATATCTTGGCACCAATAACCATATTTAAAACATCTATGGTTTGCTTTCCATACAATGTAAATAATATATTTATAAAGTATTTTATTAAAAATGCTTTTAATTTATGAAATAATGCCCAAATATCTAAAAAAAAAATGTTTTTTTTTGGATCCTAATATGGGTTGGTATATTTAACTTGAAAGAAAAGTAAAGACAGTCATTGAATTAATTAATTTAAGAATGCTCCCTGCTTTTATTTTAAGTTAAATATCTCATATTAATTTGGGGTCCCAGAAAAAAATACTGTTCATGCTTTAATGCATTACTCCTTAAATTAAATAAAAGTGATTTTACAATATATATATTATTTATTACTTTTTAACTATTGGACGTTTTGCAAAAGAATTTTTATAATTATTTATATTCAAATTTCAAAAGAAAGAATGAAAATGATGTCACTATATTTCTAATTTTTGAAATGAAATTTGTTGTTTTAAAAACCATTTACAAGACTTTTTTTGTTCATGAAGGCAACATATTTTTAAAAATACACGTTTTAATTAAACAATCAAAATAAATTAATATTTTAATCTTTGTTTTTTTTTTGTATATATTTTAATTAACTGTAAACACTTTTCAAGTACAGTCTATTTTTAAAAAAATATCCTGCCATTTTGTGCACATCACTGAAAACTTACCAAATTGATATTATGTAATTTGATCTGCCAACACATTGCTTTTTGTCATTGATATATAACATATGCACCAAATTTGAAGGAAATCCATTCAATAGAAATATGTTAATATTTGATTATAAGATTTACCTCAGACAAGCAAACAAACAGACTTTTAAAATTAAATAAAAGTATTTAAAAAATGACTAGTTGCTCTGCATTATATATATATTTCAAGAAAAATCTCTCTTGTAAACTGTCATAACCACCACAAATTATTCGCATAAATGTAGCGATAATTCTTTTTATATTAATGATGTTAAACCAATTGACTTAGTATTACATAATCAATGATCAATTCAGCATTCTTTCATTAATTAACTTGTTTTTAATATAGTTAAACATTAAACAAAATAGATTCATATTACATTAATTTTATTAATTAAATCTTTGATAATTAATATGTTTGAAGAGTCCTGGTTCTGCATGAAATGCATCTTGGGAGTTATTTACTTATTTTTGAATGTCATTACACATATAAACAATGAGGATTGCCAATTCCTCAACAAGCTTTGTGATAAATGCTTAGCCAGAGCCAGCACTTAAAATATCTCTGTCAGGAACCCCCCCCCCCCCAAACCTCTGACCATGGTTTTGTGCTTTGGCACTCCTCAGATAGGTGTCAGGGTAAGTTACAGACACTAGATCTCTGAGGAGTGCCAAAGCATAAAACCATGGTCAGGGATTTCGGGGGGGGGGGGTTCCTGACAGAGATATTTTAAGTGCTGGCTCTGGCTAAGCATTTATCACAAAGCTTGTTGAGTAATTGGAAATCCTCATTGTTTATAACTTACAAGCTTAAGAGATAGGGTCATGTGATCTATAACTCTTATTTTGACTATTTATATGTTTGTTTTAAAGATGTATGGTGGAATGAAAGTTTTTAAATATATTTTATTACTTATAGAAAAAGAAAACTGAAGTGGTTTAATAGTACCATATGAATATGTATAATTAAGGTATCTTAATCTCTAACTGGGTTTAAAGTTTATATATTGACTAAGAATAATATGGTAATCTTTAGTCTTTATTTATCTTAAGTGGTTGGTTTTCAAAGTTGTGAATGCAGAATATCTGTCACTTGTAAATAAAATTATAATTATTTGATATTGATCAATACTATATAAGTGATGGTGACCTATATAAATAATATGGATCAATTAATAACTGCTAATACAGTTTGAAATACATAGTGGGATCATTTTCAGATATTTTTATTGATACATTTCAAGGAAAAAAAAACAGGCAAAACTCTCTATACATATTGCCACTCAGTGCAAGCCAGAGTAATCAATGGATGCCAGAAGACTTTTGCATAAAATCCCTATCTAGTGATCCAATATCCGCAGACAAGTTTCTTGCTTGCAGATTTCATCAGTGAGAAGCTTTGAATCTGAGAGCACTGCATCTAGTTCTTTGAATCTAATACAACCCTCTAGCAGTTACCTTTTATCTCTACTAAATTGAAAACACAGTAATATTTTCAATCCAAGCTCATTATATGACTATATAAGCTAATGAGCTTGGATTGAAAATATTACTGTGTTTTCAATTTTAAACTCATAGTTTTGTAGTTAAATAGAGGTAAAAGGTGGCTGCTGGAGGGTTGCATTAGATCCTAAGATCTAGGTGCAGTGCTCTTAGATCCAAGCTCTTCACTGATGAAAACCACAAGCTAAAAACTAGTCTGGGGATATTGGATGAGTAGGCACTAGATAGGGATTTTATGCACAAGCCTTCTGGCATCCATTGATTACTCTGGCTTGCACTGAGTGGCAATACATACAGAGGGTTTTGCCTATTTCAAATAACAATTATGAGCAAGCATAAGAAATGGTGATCATGTGATGTTTGTATTTCAAGAAAGTGTGGTAGAGTAAAAGTTTTAAGCTTATGTAAAAATAACATGAAAAAGATAGGAAAGTAGATTAATGATAGCATATGGTACATTTTTATCAGAAGTAAGAATATGACAAATTTTAACCTAGTCATCATCATCACCAATAACCATTATCAATCCACTGCAGGATGAAGGTCTCTCTCAAACTTCAGTCCATCTCTGATCTTTATCCTCTCTTCTTCACATTTCCTCTGCACCCTTTCTTATTTCATCCATCTGACATGTGGTCTATCTCTGGGGATTTTAAAAATGTCTTGGAATTCAGATTAAGATTTCGATTGTCCATCTATTATCATCTCTTCTAGCAATATAGCCAGTCCAACTTCACTTCAGTCTTTTAATTCTTTGAACAATGTCATTAACACCGGTTTGTTCTCTTATCCATGTACTGCATTTTTGATCTCTTCTTGTTACTCCTAACATGCATCTCTCCATACTTCTTCGAATAGTCTGAAGTCTCAGTATTGTTCTTCTATTAAGTGTCTAAGTTTCAGATCCATAAGTAAGAACTGGCAAAACACATTTATTAAAACCTTCCTTTTCAAACACATAGGCATATTTCTTTTTAATATTAAGTTATTTCTACCAAAAGCACTCCAACCAAGTTTAATTCAATGATTAATTTCATCCATTACGTTTCCAGCTGTAATAATAATCAGACCAAGGTAATTTGTAGTTATTAACTTCTTCTAAATCATCATAATCAATCTTTATTTTTCATCTTTTGAAAAAATCCATTGAACATTACTTTAGTTTTTTTAACATTTGCTTTATTCCCACATTCTTACTTTCATCTGATAACATTTCATGAAGCTCTGAAGCATTATTTACAATAACAACTACATCATCTGCAAAATCTAAATGACTTAAATAATTTCCATTTATTTTCACTCATTTAGCTTCCCATTTTAATCCACAAAATACTTCTTGCAGCACTGCTGTAAAAAAGTTTTGGAGATATGGAGTCATCCTGTCTTACACCTTTCTCAATATTAACCTTTCTAGTATCATTAGGTAATCTAATTGTTTCTCGTTTTTATAAATATTCTTCAAAATATGATAATATTCTGGGTCTATAATCGACCTAATACATGATTATTAATAATCATTAATATATATATATTTAAAGTGGGTGGTGTCAACGATATAAGTGGAGTAAAATCGACACTCATAGATCAAATTGAATAATTAAATAAAATATAAATATGCAATTAAATAATACACTAAGATAGATATATATACAGTATATTGTAATGGTATGAAAAGTAGAGCTGCTTTAATCTAACCAAGAAATGCAGGTAGAGGGGGTTCGAACCTCACCTATTCCTCCAGATTGCTACTAAGAGACTTACTTCACAACCTCACTAGAATTTCTTCATATATGCCCAGTGGTAGGGGAGAAATGAGATTCTAAAGGGGAATTTTAACAAAGAAAAACAAGATATTGATGAAAGTTTATTGTTTAATTAAAAGAAATGACAATTTGAAGAAATAATTAACAAATAAATGTTGCAAGTTATTTTCTTGCATTTACAGACATAGATATGTATTGATATGCATTAGAAAGATCCACTTAATATAATTAAACAATAGTATGATAATTACAGAACAATACTGAACTTAGTCAACGACTGGGGTGCTTTGCCTTAAAGGAAGGATACAGAAAAACACAACTCTAGGGTAAAATTACAAAAAATGACAATTGATTAAAAAAACTAGTCAAATAGATTAAGGTTATGTTCAAATATAGCCTACATTTAAACGACAAAGTAAAGAACCCCCCCTAGTGGACACTTCTCAGACTTACTCAGCAAGGTTTTGAGCATATTACAAAGTTAAGGTTTTTCTATAATGAAATTAAACATAACTGTGATCCTTGGTGATTTAATTGTATGAGATTAGAAGCATGTCTCGAAGGCATGAAGTTTTTTATACATATGGCTAACTTGAGGCCCCGGTCTAACCCAAGAGTTAGAGAAATGGAACTCGTTCACTTCAGCGTGATCCGAGTTCAGGGCGGGGTATACGTGCTTGTGTCCAGTAGTAATATTCAAAGAAGGGTTGAGATCCACTTTATCATCAATGGCAATCTCGGAGCGGTGTTAGCCTATAAATCAAAGATGACAGGAGTTATGGATATGTGCCGAGACTCCCACACAAATCACCGAGTAGCACAAGATAAGAGAAAATGCGGTTAACTGACCGTTAAACTTTAAAACCTTAGGTAAAACATATGTATATGAAATAATATGACTTCAAAATAGAAAGAATATCTACTATTAGAAATAATTACTTTGCACCTTTTCTAACATTAAAATATATAAAAAGATAGGTATATTAATTAAACATTATTTAACTAGTTCACCCTTAGAGTTAATGAAGATTTAAGATTTTTAATTTACACATATATAACTGTACTGTACCCTCTCTTATATTTAATCAAATTATAAAATGTTTAAGCTATATCTGTTTTAGACAAATAGATATATATATATATATTAGTAACAACCCAGGTTGACTTTAAGAAAGTATAAAAAAAGGATTGGACCTTTCTTATAAAATGCATAAAATTGAACATTTTAATGTATATAATCGCATGTCATTTTCTTTTATATTTCTAAGTATAAATTAAAAGAAACATTGAATTTTCTAAAAAAAAAAAAACGACAATTGCATGTTCTGCTTTCTCTCTCTTTCTAATATATATTTTTAAAAATTAGTGAAGCCAATGGCTGGAGAGAATTGGATGGAGAAATTTTATTCAAAGAGTTTTCTAATCAATCTGAAATATTCCTATATTTAGTAGCGGGTCGGACAAAAAGAAATAAATGAAATTAGATTATTTCTCCCTCCCAGTTCCTCCAATGTACATATGTTTATTCTAAGCCATAAGAATGAAATCATGTTTCTTTCTTTTTTTTTTTTTTTAAAATAGAAGTAGTATACAATTCCAGTAATGGATAATGGCAATCCATTAACCAAAAAAAAAAAAAAATTAAATATATATCAATAGGATTAAGAATTGCCAGTATATTGGTCAAACAAAAAAATAATGAAAATGTTAAAAATTTTCAGGCTATATATATAAGCCAACATAAAATACAAGTGAAAAAATAAAGGTACCGGTAATGATTTAAGATTGCGTACGTCTTTATTAAATGGTCATGAAGACATTCTGGTCAGCAGTCAGTACTGATAGCTTACGGTGATTTCTGTCCTCGGTTATCCATTTATAGCAGCAGGAAATTGTCAGCAAAATTATTCTGGCACACTATATTTCTTGGTTACAGCAGATAGAAAAACTACTGAGAGATAGAGGAAAAGGTTTACTCCACCATTTTTCTTATAGCACCCATTTTAAGTTCATATCTCCTTATCTATAGAATGCTGGTGGTTTGAGAATTTATTCAGCAAGAGGCTAAGATATTTTTTTGGTTGCAGAAGAGTTCTTTCCTAAAAAATTAATTTTATTTCTTTTCCAATAAAATATCTCTGTGGCTGATTTCAGTCCAAGCTGTAGAGCTGAGCCAGGTAAAAGAGAGCTAACAATAGACAAGTTCTCAATTTATATCTCACTTGTTAGCCATCTTACATTCCAATCCCATTGTTTTGCTATCTTATTTTAGAGTACCCTTATTTTTAATTGCAGTGTTTTTTTTATTAATTATTCTTATCTAACTAATCTTTTTCTTTAATGAGTTCTAGAAATTTTATTTTGTTATCTAAAATAAAATCTTTTCATTTTATTTTCTAAAATTTACGGAATGTTTTTAAAGTTTTTTACTTACTTTAAATTTAGTCTACATTCATTGTGGTTGGACTCAGGATCTTTAGTTAAACCACAGTGAATGGTGAAGCAAACATATATATATATTCAATGTGTATATATATAGCTTCAATATATATATATATGTCTAATCATATTGAAATAGAGTGATTTATTGAAGACAGCTACATTAATTATTGATACTTTAATATCAAAACAATTGATAAAACATTAAACCAATAAACTATCACGATTAAACAGTGTTACGTGAAGAAAGATGATTATAATAAATGCCTAAATGATTAGCAGCACTTAAGGGAATTCATGAAAGAGATTTTGTTTATAAGGCATGTGTATTAGAGAACAATTGGTTACTTTTTTTTTTTTTACATAATATTGTGATCAAACAATAATAAGATATCACATGACTCTTACTTCCATCATGCAATTTTTTTTGTCTTCCTGTATTTTCACTACTTAATGTAAGTTTTAGTGTTCAATAAATGCCAGACGGTAAAGCTGATTAAATCTCTGCTTATTAAACCTTTATCCTATGCTGTCTTATTCTCACTAGCGAAAGTCATAAGCTAGACACTAGTCTAGAGATACTGGATGGGACAGCATAAGATATGGAGTTAATAATCATGACAACCTGGCATCTATTAGTTACTAAGATTTATACTAGGTGGCAACAATGTCATGAGAAAAACTTGTCAAAACTTTTTTCAAGTATTGTGGTTAGAGCATGCATTTCAAATTTCTTTATGTATATTTCTCAGTTTGTAGCTATTTATTTAATTATTTACAAAGATATATACATGGTATATATACACTGTGACCCAAATTAAATCCATGATTATAGAAATATGTCAATATGAAGGAAAACTAAATCAATTCATAAAGCCCAAATATATCCACATATACCATATGCTGATCCTTTGCTCCATTTATCTATCTTTTACTCTCTTCTACAGAAAACTAAAGTCTTTAATCCTTCACCTAATTTTAGTTCTTTATTATATTTATTTTTTGTAGATCTTTCAAAAAAGCAATCAATTCATATTGCATGGTCACAATTAAGATTATTTTGCAGCAATATCGGTTTTTTTAATGTGGTTGTAATTTAAACCTGATGTGAGATGTATTTTACCAGTTCTCAAAATATGATTTGAAACATGAACACTTAACAGAAGAGCAACATTAAGCACAGACTATTCAATGGAGGAGGTAGAGATGTATGCTGGAAGTAACAAAAATGGATCAAAACTGAAATACATGGTTGAGAGAACAATGTATGGAGTGGACATTATGAATTTGTTCTGCTCAGTTCTTTTAAGGCCTCCAAGAGGAATCATTATATATATAACAATAAAACTAATAAATATATCGGTAATTAATGATTATATAGTCTTTTAATCCACAGAAGTATCCCCAGTTAATTCCTTAACCTGCTTCAACTGCTGTTAAATTCACAACAAAAACACAAGCAAATGTCATCAATTCAAATCCCATGAATCCTGAATTTTAATGTTAGCAGCTTGTCTATTAATTATATTCAATTTGTTTCTATTTATTAAAATTGCCTCCTTAATTTTTTTTTCAATTTTAATAAATAGAAATAAATTAAATATAATTATTAGACAAGCTGCTAACATTAAAATTCGGTATTTATGGGACTTGAGTTGATGACGTTTACTTCCATTTTGTTTTTGAATTTATCAGCAGTTGAGACAGGTTAAGGAATTAACCAAAAGTACTTCTTCAGATTGAAAGACTGTATATAATAATTAATTACTGTCATATTTAGTATTTCTATTATTACAATAGTTTTTTTTTAATTAGCGGACATTTTATTTGTATATATATATATATATTATAACGATCCAAACGAAGTGGTAGATCGCACCGCACCGCACTACCAAAGGGCGCCATCTAGGCATTTGAGCCTAGAAAAATTTATAAAGTAGGCAGATACGCGCTGTTAGGATTCCACTTTATTTACATATTTAGATCGTTAGCCCATTGTCACTAGCTCAGCAGAGACGCCGAGATAAAAATCTATAAATTTTATATCTTAAATATAAAAGAATAAAAGCCACTGCCAGAAATTAACACATAAAAGATTTATTTACGCACATATAAAATAATATTTAAACCCGAGGAATAAGTTTAACATTTAGATTTTTATCTTAATTTTTAATTTTACATTTAAAATAGCTTGCTATAATGTTTAATATTTTATTTAGAGGGTCGAGTATGGATGGACTACATAGGTCTGCATTTGAAAGGAAAATATTCTTCCCTGATTTAACCTTAGGCAACAAATTTCGCACTCAACTGGCGCCAATCCATCTGATACATTCATGTATTCAATGTAGCATGATACGACAACACAAAATACTATATTGTCAGGAATGTACATCTGAACAATAAGTAGAAATAGAGAAGACATTGACTCTCCACCAACAGGAATGTGACATCTGTGGGCAAGTAGATCAATAAACTAAAAACTCCATAGGAATGGACTGCGGTCTTCTGCCGACTTACAAACCCATCCATAGGCAAACAGAGGGTGTGTGGCGTATATCTATAATCCTGCCCGTAGCGGATCTCATACTACATTTACTAATTACACAAATATATCCAATCCATTGAACCAATTCAACTACGAAATGAATAACCTAAGATTACCCTCCCTTAATACAACTTTACAAAACTATATAGCCATTCGCGCCCGACTTAATTTTAACATTTATATACGTTCGCACAGACTTGTTTAAAAATGTTGGGTATAGATCGATTACATAGATTCCACGGTCAAAAACATTTCAAAATAAACATAAACGATCAAAATACAAAATTATTGATACCGACAATCGCAGAGGGAAACTTATAAGTAACCCAATAGTATTCACCATAAGATACTTGCATTGTCACCAATAACTTAAAAGACATCCGAATAAATACATTTTAGATACCGTAAGGTATCATTATTTATCGAATGTCTATATATTTTGATCAAATATGAAAACCAAAATCTAATTAACCGCAAACGAATCCATGCAAGCGTCTATAGACAACTTAAATGTAATGCATTTAATAATTTCTACAATAAAATATTACTACACATAAAAAATATTAAAAAGGGAAATGATTTTTTTAACAATCGGGAAAGATATAAAATTAACCATTATTAATTTGATTTAAAACTTACAAAAAGTCAGATAAGAGTCCATTTTAAATAAGTCGGCTTGTTTATTAATTTGTTCAACTTGACGAAAGTTCTTGATTGATTTTAAGAATTGTTCCTTTTTATAAAATTTAAATTTACTTAGCAATCTTTAAAGTTCTTAATTAAGGTTATGATTTTAACAATTGTTCAGTTCTATTGCTTACGGTAGAAAAGTCCCTGTTCCCGTTGGCAATTCCCACGCAGACTTCCCTGGAAGACCGGTCTGATGTTTTGGAGGTGGCAGTTGCTGGTTCTGTCCTGGTATCACAATCTATATATATATCAGTTAATATATAAGAAAATATTCTAGGGCCTATCACTAACTGAAAATTAAATACAAAATATTCAAATCATCTCCCAAACATTATATTTCAGCAATTCACTCTGTGAATAAATATAAATTCTGCTCTTCAAACCGCTGACTCAAAAGAATATCCTCTTGTATTGTAAACTGCAACAATGTTATATATTGAAATTCAAATCTATTCAAACAAAGAGCTTTTTGTTTGAATAGGTCTGAATTTCAATATACAACATTGTTGCGGTTTATGATTCAAGAGAATATTCTTTTGAATTGTCTGTTAGAAGTTCAAATTTTATATTTATTCATAGAGGGTGTTGCTGAAATTTCAAAACATTTTTTGTGATATAAATATTTTCAATTAATATATGTTTATATTTTCTTGTGGTTAATACTTGAATTAAGCAGACATTTTAATTGGATTCAGTTAGCTATTTTTTTCTGGTTAGTAGAAATAATTTGAAGATGTTTGCAGACTGCTTGAAAATGAGAGTAACTTGTTAATAATAGCATTTTATTGATATTTTAATAGGTATAAAAGTCATTTAAGAATGAAAGACCTCTATTATCCAAGGAACTGTGGTAGGATCTAGTCTAAATGTTGATGTAAGAACAATATTAACTACATTCAAGCATGTATGCTTATTTGCAATCATAATTCTTTTCTCTACATTATTACCTTCTATAATAATTACCTATATACTATTAGTTTTTATCTTTTAAAATCTTAGTAAATCCACATTGTTATTTTTGATTTTTAAAAGCATAATAAATACCTTTTCTTCGGATTTTTTCCCCCTAATTTTTCTTCTTTTTCACCCTTTTTCTTCTTATTAGATGTTGCCAATATGACATGGAGACTTGTGACCTAATAAATTCATTCACTTATAATAATCTAAAGTTAGGTCCCTCAGTAATACCATGAATGATATCATATCACATGACTTTATCACATGCTTAATTACATGCACACAATAACAATTTTCATGCTTTATGGTTTTTGTTTTCATGAATGAAGACTTAGGATTCCAAGTTAGAAGTAACTCAATTCTGTATATTCCATATTAGAAATCCATGTAATGTTGCTATCCAAAGAACAGAAGGGCTACATAGTTGATACAAAACTGAGGCTTTTAAATATACTGAAACTTACTTTTTTGTTATGAATTTTAGGCTAAAAGCTTGAATAATATAAAGTAATAAAAGGTAATTTCTAGATGCATAAGTGCATTAGTATCAGCTTTGAATTCTAAGTTTTATTGATTGCTAAGGCTAATGACAGATGTCTCTAGAGTAAGTGAAAGTGGAATGGTTTCTTGTATGCTATTAACTTTTCACCACTAATCTTTTCAGAACTTTTACATCTCTCCAATAAAATTACATTTTTTCATAATATTATCAAAATAGTACAGATTAACCTACTCATTTCTGCTTCAAGTGCTTTCCACATAATCTAATGATATTTATTTTTTCAGTAGGCTTGCAGGCCATAGTATTGTCAAAAGTTTTTGCCCACATGACAATTATGAACACACACACACACACAAAACCTATAAGAAAAATGAACAATAGGTAGACAGATAAATATTCTTTATTGCTAATCAATAAATATATATAATTCAGCAAATAACATGGTTTGACAAATAGCAAAAGCAAACTCTCTGTACAGAGTGACCCAGTATAAGCCTTAGTAGAAGGTTTGTGCAGATTACTAAGGTTTGAAGATTTACACTGGGTAGTACTACTATATGAATAGTTTGCTACTGCAATTTCAAAGAGAAATGGCATAGTCAAATTTTTATATAAGAGATGAGATATTTATTTATATAGCACGATGTATATAAATTGTAATAAACTAAAGATCAACATTTCAAGCTAATGTACATGTGCTTTTTTATGAATGTTAATAATAAATGAATACTTTCATTTCCAACACAAGATAAAGTCTTTGTGAAAGAATAGAACGAATTCCAGTTCTTAAGATTTGCCCATACTTAAGCATTTGGGTTTAAAGAATAGCTGGATTCATTCCATTCTTTCACAAAGACTTTAACTTGTGTTGGAAATGAAAGTATTCATTTATTATTAACATTCATAAAAAAGTGCATGTACATTAGCTTGAAATGCTGATCTTTAGGTTATATAAGAGATGGAAAAAGCAAAATGAAAATGTTTAGTAGATTGTAATTTATAAATAATAAGAAAATAGCCAAAATAATATTTAATTGGGTTATCAGTAAAGGACAGGCAACAAGATGGGTGAGAAAGATAGTATGATATGCAGAAGATTTGGATAAAAACTTTATATCAGTATACTTATACAAAAGATGGGATGATTGTGTTAGGAGAATTGTTGAGTGTTATAGTAGCAAGGAATAGGATAGAAGAATAGATGCATTAATAAAAAATAGAGAATTGGAGAGATGGAGAACTAACATGGAGAGTAAAAAGAGTTTAAATATATATAGAAGTAAACAGAATATTGAGTGTGAATTAATTTAATGATATTAATAAGGAAAATAATTTATTGTTTAAGGCTCAAACAGGCTCACTAGTAACAAGAAAATATGCACATAAAGTTATTACATTATAGAGATGTTTGCCCATCCTTGCATATGTATTTAATGGATTATGTCCTGTACATGTGAGGTTCAGATTGACCTTAGGTCAACATGGGTGTGACAAGAATCTTGGCTCAGGGTGGCCTTTGAGCATTCCATCTTCAGATTTTCAATTGGATGGATGGTTGAAGATTTGGAGTGTGGAGTAGATTGAAGCCTGTCCATTAAAGTATAAGGATTGTCTATCTTAATATATATCTGAGCACTTATAGTATATATGTGTAGAGATGATAATCTGGACCAAGTGATGATTGCTTGTTTAGCATGAAATACATATATTGGTAATTATTTATCTTTTCAACATATATGTGTTTAAGTGTATCAGTGTTATTAGATGGAGTGGAGAGTGGTGGGTCATGTGAAAGTCTGTGCTCATACCCTAATATTATAAATGGAGAAATGTAGGTGATTCAGTCTGCAAGTAATGTAAGGAAAGCATGGAAAATATACTTAGACCTCTGCTAATTGAATGTAAATGCTTACAAGCAAAAAGGGTAAGAATAATAAAGTTGTGGGAGAATAAATATAAACAAAGTGATTATACAGAAAGTGGCTTCTTGGTTTTATGCTGGTTTGAAAAAAGATAAAGGGGATCTGAATATAAAGGTGCTATAGAGTGGACAAAGATGATGTTGTGGCAATGGGATGAAACAGAATAGAGAAGAATATGAGAAAAACGTAAGAGTGGGGAATGAAAAGGTAAGGTAGCTAACAGGTTTCTCTGGGCATAGTGGCTGAGAAATTCATGACTTCGATAAAGGAAAAGCCGTAGCGCATTGCATCGCATCGCATACCGTTATTAACATCTTGTGTCATCATAGAAAATGATGATTTTGTGATGTTTTAACAAATAAGTGATCTCACAGAAAAAGAAGGCAACAGTAAGATTTTCATCAATAAGATTGGAATTAGTGATTTTCTAGATATATAGGAAGATAGATTATTTTTATTATTAAATAATAAATATACATAATTCAGCAAATAACATGGTTTAACAAATAGATAATCTCACCAAAAAAAAAAAAGGCATCAGTAAGATTTGAATTCGCAATTTTCTATTAACTATATTTAGAGAGATATGAATCCACAATTGCTTCTTAACTATTATCTAGTGGAATACTAGAGGGGTCAAATCTAAATTTTTATAGGACCGGAAATAAACAGAACTGCGATTCGTGGAGCTTGGGTTCAGAATCGCTAGCCACTGCACTAAATCATCCAGGAGATTAATTTGAAAAAAGAAGTTAAAAAAAACTAATAATACAATTATTAATCTAATAGTGGCATTATATTCGGCATTGCAAGTATTAAGCCAATAAACATCACATGACCACCATTTTTTATGCTTGTGTATAACTGTTGTTAAAACAGGCAAAACTCACTATATATATATTGCCATACACAGCAAGCTAGAGTGATCAATGGATGCCAGAAGGCTTGTGCATAAAATATCCATGGTTGCCGGAGGGTTGCATTAGATCCTAAGATCTAGGTGCAGTGCTCTCAGATCCAAGGCTCCTCACTGACGAAGGCCATAAGCCAGAAACGAGTCTGGGAATATTGGATGAGTAGGCACTAGATGGGAATTTTATGCACAAGCCTTCTGGCATCCATTGATTACTCTAGCTTACTGTGTGTGGCAATATATATAGTGAGTTTCGCCTGTTGTATTGTATATATTTAACTGCTTCGAGTATAATTTTTAAATTAAAAATTACAGTAATTGGTTGCTTATGTAAAATCTTTTATGATGTTCAAAATAATTAGCCTATATCTTTAAATTATGGTAGTAATTTCGTCACACTTAACGGCCTTGACAAGGACTATTAGCGAAATGCTGTACGATTAGGATAAAATAGTGTTCAAGATAAAGAGCCTCATTTTAATTTTATGTTGCTCCATAATACTATCACTGAAGGTAAAGTACTAAAAGCGGAAAAATTATTATTATTTTTTTTTTCAAGGCATCTATGCTAATCACTAGGCCACCAACGCTTGACGAAATTTATCGCATATATACAATATTATATAAATCATTAACGTTTCGAGCATTGATTAATAAATAATAAAAAAGGCTCATTTGCTCGAAAGTTCACGAGAAGTTCGGGTGTCAGAAAGGGAATCGACCCCAAGATCTATGCTCTGGAATCAGACAATCTACACAGCACTAAATCACGCTATGCAATAATAACTAATTACAGAATATTAATAATAAATAACATATATCATTTTGATAGAAATAAATTATATATAATTTTCTGTTATTCTATAAAAAGTATATTAGAAAGAAGTTCAAATGTGGTACCTTGAACCAAAATATCTGAACTTCTTAATTAAAGTTATGTCAAAACCTTTTCCGTCATTTTCTTTTATCTATAAAACATTGTAAATATAGATCCATAATTATGTACTACGATCACAGAGATAAAGAATACGTGCTCTGGTTGGGTTATTAACAATAATAAAGTCCGTGTGTGTTAGATATCTGCACACACATATACATTTAAAATATTAAAACGTATATAAAGTTTTTAAAAAAAATATTCATATTTTAAAATATAAACGAACCCATTAAACTATAATAATAATAGTAATTAGAATACGGATTAAGGAGTACTTAATTAAAAGATACGTTATCAAGTTGTTAGATAAAAACAAATTAACAAAACCAATTAGTTATCCCTAAGACAGATAATAACAGATTAACAAAACTTGTTACTTATTCTTAAGATAGAAGCCTTAAAATAATACATAAAGACATTCATTGAGAGATCAAGATAATTCCAGAGAAGTATTTAAAAAAAGATTAACTCACGAACTGTAGAAGAGTCCAGCAATTGTTTCTGAAGGTCGAAAGTGAGATTTAGGGATTTTTTGAAGGTCATCTTAGTCTTGATTATATGTTTAATAAGCGTTTGAGTAACATTGTAATTTTATATTATTATTGAAAAACTTGATTATATATTTAATAAATGTTTTAGTAACATTATGAGTAATTTTATACTATTATTGAAAAATTAATATGTAACCTACTTATATTAAATATTTATTCTAAACTTTTGTGCTCTGTGATCCCTTTGAATTGATTTATGCTTCCGTTTGGATTCCTGCTTTCAGAAGCCATAATAGCAGTTTGCTTCAGGAACACCATGGAATATTTTATATTGGACTGCCTTGCTCTCCAAATATACCGTTTATTATTGATATTGTTTGCTGACATGCACAACAAGAACTGATCTCAATTATAGCATAAGCAAAGCCCTTTATCCAATATAAAATTTATCAGTTTTATACTTTTCACACTCTTGTTTTATAAGATACTATTTAATCTTGCAAATATAATATCTTCTTTTTAAACCAATTAGATTATATTAAAATATATGGATCTAAATGCCAAGCTATTGTACTTCAGAGATCCATCACTAAAGTCTACAAAAAATTAGTCCACCAATGATTAAAAATTTGAAAGCAATTAAGTCTTCAATTTATTCTTAATGAAAATGTTTGCCTTAAAGCCCATAACAACCTGCAAAATTTAGAGAAGTGATGGAGAGACAGACTCTAGCTACAGATCCATGAATCACAATTCAATTCTATTACTTCTTGTTTTCAAACTTTATTTGAATTCTAATATCAACTCCTAGACAACAAACTTCATATACATTTTAATGCAAACAAATTTTTTTAAAAACTTCTTTATTTTCCTTACAGTTTCGATGGTCCATGCCATCTTCATGACCAAGATATAAAAGAATTAGAGAATCCAAACATAAAAAACCATCAGTAAAGTTCACTAAACATTGCATTATCATTATTTACTTCGCTGACACAAGTTGTTAAAACCAACACAAAACTCTCCATACAGTAGTGTCCCTCAATGCAAGCCAGAATAATCAATAGAAGCAAAAAGGTTTGTGCATAAAATTCTTATCTAATGCCTACCATCCGATATCCCTGAACTAGTTTCTAGTTCATGGCTTTCATCAGTGAGAAGTCTTGGATTTGAGAGCAGTGCACCTAGATCTTAGGATCTAATGCAACATCCAGTAAGCTATCTTTTACTTTTTTACTTAAATATAAAGCTAAGAATCCAAAATGAAAACCTTGCAACCATTCTTGCACAGGATCACACTACTGTATGGAGAGTTTAACCAGTAAAGCGGTGTGAATACTCTCTGAAATGCCTACTCTCTTTAGATAGCAATAGTAATCTAAGGTATATTATATGCAGAGTCTGATATATGCATAAACTAAATAAGTTATAACTTAGGACTCGCACATTTTAAAGATCTTAGTGGTTCAATGTCTTTTTTAAGAAGTTAATGAAATGTAAAACATTTTTACTGATAAAAATGCATCAATTTTACATATTTTATTTATATTTCAAATGTATTGATTTGTGATTTAAATACTGAAATAAGGATTTATCCTTGTTAGACCATCAACGTTAGTGTAATGAGAACAAACATTAATCTTTTGTTGTGATGATGCTGGGAATGCACTCCTTATTAAGTCAGTTAGATGTTGTTATTCACATTACTCATATGATTTAGAGTTGCTCACAAAAATCTTTTAGTTTAAGGTCTCATTGCTTAATAATTCTGGCTCTGAATATAAGTCAAATGAATTCTATTATTATTTTATGTAAGCCTTTGGAATAATCATGTATATAAAAATGTGTTTGATTTTATAATACCTGACTTTTAGCAATATTTAAGTATTTCTGGAATAGTTTGGCAAAGTTCAAAAGTTGCCAAATGATTCTTACTGTAGCTAATAAGTAATAAGCATAAAAATCAAATGCAAGACACTCAGAAATTGGGAGATGATTAGAAAATGGAGATTGCTTTAATAGGATTATTCTTTTTGGCGTTCTTTCTTTTTTTCACCTCTTTAATAATTAAAAAGAAAAATAATCATTTTCTATTATAAGTAAGGAAGAGCAATTAGAAACAGGAATACATTCTCAAAAGTGGTCATCATCCGTAAAACCTTCAAATTATATGTTTTCATTCATGAGTAAATTCACTTGTAAAGTCTAACCTCTTTTTTCTTTCATCACAGTTATACCACCTAGTGTAAGCTTTAATAACTAATAGATACCAGATTAATAAATCCCTGTCCGGTGTTATTCTATTCAATATCCTAGATTAGTTTCAAGCTTATGGAGTGCTGTCCTGACCAATATTTTCAGCATAATTTCAAGCATATGATTTTTATTAGTGAAATATAACTTAAAACTAATCTAGGGATATTGGATGTCACTGGATAGAGATTTATTAGCCACAATTATCTGACACCTACTGAATACTAAAGTTTACAATAGGTGCATAGCTCTAGTAAAAGCAAAAAAGTAAGCTGCTAAAACAACAATGTGTAAGCTGGTGTCATGTGATAGAGGCATGTGATACTTTTACCATTCTCTAAATGAAACATTATAGTCTAACAATATGACTATTGTATAAAGCAGAGGAACATTAAAATAATATAAAACACTGATGCCAAACTAAATGCAAAGTTAACCAGTTTTTCGATTAGTTGTTCCTGGCCGATATAATGAAATGTTTGTGTTTATCACTTAGTAGAGTATAATGATTTTTATACAGCCTTGATAAGGAGTCTTGATAGCACTTGACAATAGTGTTTTATATTATTTTAATGTTTCCTGCTTCATATAATAGTCATCTAATTAAATTGTGATTTGTATTTTATAATAACAGAAATATTGGATTTACTATTTTGAATGAAAGATGCTTCCCAATAGAAAAAGCTCAGTTGATATTAAATGATCATTATAATAGATACAGAATGGACTGCTATAGGGTTCAATTCTTTCATCTATTCTATTTAATATATTTATCAATGATCTTACAACTTTAGAAGGCAAGAAATTCATATATGCTCATAATATTGCTTTGACTTCTCGAAAAAGGTTCTTTCCTGAAATAGAAAAGTCTGAATAAAAACATAAAAAAAATGGAAAGGTTTTTCAAAGACTGAGAACTTATAATCAAGTGAAGATAGTAACCCATTGAAGACAATATGTTCAATTCTTCATTTCAACAATAAAGAAATCATCTTGTAATGTAAATATAATCTTTGCAATAATAATGTGAAACTGATTCTATCCCATGCTATTTAGGAATGACCTTGGATCATATTTTAACATATTTTCCTCATTAGCTAAGGTTAGATTAAAATTAATATCTAGGAATAGTCTTCATTGAAAGTTGTCGGGGTCATGATGCATGTACTTTGTGAACAACTTCTTTAGCATTAGCATTTTCTGCTGGTGAATATTTTGCCCCCATTTTGACAAAAAGTTCTCACAGTAAACTTCTAGATACTCAATTAAATATTACCATGAAAATAGTACTGGTACAACCAAATTTACTTCTTTGTAATGGCATTATGTTATTTCTCCCTACCAGATTTCTCACAGAAAATATATAAAAAACTGTTAAATAGTTCTGACTTACCATTTAAAATATTCACCATTTAAAGATCAACTCAAATTATGATCACTATTTTGGATGTAACAAGAATTTACATCAAACAGAATTACGACATTAAAAGTGGAATCAAGAATTTACATCATGAAATTATGGTATAAAAAGCGGCATTGTTATACAATACAAGTCAATTTCTTTTTCTAGATCCATCAATAAAATTATTTGGATTTGATTTTCCTAAATGCATCTGGATTCTCACCAACAGATTCAAGACAATTCATAATCTTTGCACTCCTCTACTTTATGAATGGATCTTAACAATCACTGATTTATGCAAATGTGGGCAAACATAAACTGTGAACCATATCATTAATGACATCCAGAGTTATAGTTACAGTGCAGAATTGAAAGACTTAATAAAGTCACAAATGAAACTATCTCCTGGTTGGAACTTCTTCATGTTTCTTTATGATATCTTATTAACTGTTAACTGTACAAATCCATATGATAAATAAAGTCTTCTCATTTTAACAAATTTATAAGTTTGTTGTTTGGGAACAAAGTGGTTTGATTCTATAGAAAAATAAGTACAATGATATAAGTGACTATATATTAAGCTAACATCACATGATCACTATTTCTTATGCTTGCTCTCATCTGTTATTAAAACAGGCAATAGGTATTGAAGTGAGTTCAGACCTATATGACTATATAAGCTGTTTGATCTTGGATTAAAAATATTAAGGTGTTCTTAATTTGTCTCATAGTTTTGTAATTAAGTAGCGATAAAAGGTGGCTGCTCGAGGGTTGCATTAGATCCTAAGATCTAGGTGCAGTGATCTCAGATCCAAAGTTTCTCACTGATGAAGGCCACAAGCCAGAAACTAGTCTGGGGATATTGGATGAGTAGGCACTAGATGGGAATTTTATGTACAAGTCTTCTGGCATCCATTGATTACTCTGACTTGCACTGAGTGGCAATACATATAGAGAGTTCAATGTTTGTGATACATATAGAGAGTTTTTCCTGTTTTAAACTGTTATTAAAAATACATATAAAGAGTTTTGCCTGTTTTTATATATAATTTGAACAAGCTTGTAAATAAATTGCAGCTTATCAAATAAATAAAACTGATAATATAAATGTATTCATGAAACAATTAAGTTGAAAAACATTACAATGCTAATTCACAAATCACATTCCCAATAAGTCATTTAAATAAAATTTCAAATAATATCCACTTCTTTGTATCAACAATTATTAATAAATTTGGCTCTAGTCCTGTTAGATCATATGAGTTCTACTATTATGTTTGTAAGCCTGTAGGAATAATCATGTGCTAGATATATAATAAATGTGAATGATTTTGTAATTTTTTAATCTGACAAATGTATTGCTATTAGTACAAAAAAAGTGGGCATTCCTTTATTTAGTATTTGTGAGTTTACAAGTAAACCAAGATGTCAGTCCATATTTTTGATAAATCTACAGTTAGATAGCTCCCAAAAATATATTTAAAAAATGCCTGCTAGGAAAAGTCATATTTAATAATTACATTATTATTATTATTATTATTATTATTATTATTATTATTATTATTATTATTATTATTATTATTATTATTATTATTATTATTATTATTATTATTATTATTATTATTATTATTATTATTATTATTATTATTATTATTATTATTATTATTATTATTATTATTATTATTATTATTATTATTATTATTATTATTATTATTATTATTATTATTATTATTATTATTATTATTATTATTATTATTATTATTATTATTATTATTATTATTATTATTATTATTATTATTATTATTATTATTATTATTATTATTATTATTATTATTATTATTATTATTATTATTATTATTATTATTATTATTATTATTATTATTATTATTATTATTATTATTATTATTATTATTATTATTATTATTATTATTATTATTATTATTATTATTATTATTATTATTATTATTATTATTATGTTTCAAAGAAAAGAACTTTATTGATAACCATAGAGTTACATTTGCTATAAGACACTTCGTATACATATATTTACATTGCTAGTGAGTAAACCAAGTTTAAGTTGGTATCTGTGATGTACAAAAAAGGAACTTAACTTAGGAGGGAAAGATATTTAAACATTGTTAGGGGGGGGTGAAAATACATATGTATACGTTACATTTATGAGTGCTGCTTGCTGTAATCATAGTTCTCCAAAGTCTTGGGTTATCATTGTTCAATTTGCAAAACTTCAACTTTGATGTATATTGCCATGCTGGGTTTAGTTTGCTTTCCAGTATTTGAGGTCTGATTTTGTTGTTACTGTCCTTTATATTAATATTATGCAATCAAAGACAACATTCTGTTTTTTTATTTGTAGATAATTGCCACATTTTTTTTATATATATATATTGGTTGAGGGCATAGATTTTGGTTATTGGGAGCCATCTTAGAGGTTTGATTGTTGTGTTATCAGTGACCAGGTTGCTGCATAGATGTCTGGATGTGCAATTTTATTGTCTCTGGCTCGTAGTTTTGCCAGTTTGATATTGAAAGTTGATGGATGTCGCCTTGTGTTGTTACCTAGAGTGAATGTGCATCTAGTGCACCAGTATGCATAAAGCATAAAAGTGGCTGCACGGACTGATGGAATAGAGCCTTTGCAATATGAATTAATGATTGTTTGAAGGGTTGTGTTAGATTGTCTATATGCTCCTATCATAATAACTCGAATTCTGTCTAGTGCCGGACAAAGATAGAATAGATGTTCCTGTGTTTCTTCAGCCCTGTGACACAGGGGACAAAAAGGATCAATGTTAGTGTATAGTCTCCGATATCTCAGAAAATATGTCGTGGGCAGTGCTTGTAGGTTTAGTCTCAGCAAAAAATCAAAATACTTTGGCTCCAGTGACCATTTTTTAAACTTACGGAGTAATTGTAGATTATTGATTTTCAGCATTGTCAGATTGGTGTCATGGGTTGGATTTGGATGGATTAATGAATAAATTTGCCAGTATGAATGCTTGTATATTGTCTGAAGAGATATCTGTGGAGCTGTGGTTTTTATATGATTGATCATTGATGCTAGTTGGTCATAAGCAGGGGGTGGTCTATCTGTTGGTGTTATTTGAAGTAGGCATTCAAGCATTGGAAAGTGTTTGACTGTGGATGTTATTAAGTTTGTGGCCTTCTGTAGATGGAAAATATAAATACTATGAAGTCCTAGTCCATTGTGAATAGGTGGTCTGGTAAGTTGTTTTGCAGATATTGACACAGTCTTCCTCTGCCACAAGAGCTTATTACAGAGAGAAGAGATTTTGTTAATAAAACCTTTAGAAAATGTGATAATGGGTGAGTAATAGGTGATTTTTGTTATGGCTAGCTGGTTAAATAGCTGGATCTTGGAGTATATTGAAAGATATGCCTTTGAGAGAGAAGTAGTAATTCGCTCTGTTTCTTCTTTGAGTTTGTTCTGGATCTTGACCCTCATTGCACTTGCACTCATATAAAAGGGAAATCCCAAGAAAGCAGATGGCTTTTCCACATGAACCAAACAGAATGCAGCACTTAAATCCAAATGTCATACAAGCAATTCAAAATAACACAAGCAACTGTCAAAACATACAATGCACGAATGATTCAAATATTAACCCAACTGAAAAATCACAAAGCAATTACAGTGAAACACAAAGTACCAATAGAACAAACATCACGCACACAGTAAAAAATAACACATCAACATATATCATGGAAGCAATCATGCCATGCCTTCCACAAGTTGAAGTAAATACAATAGAAAAAAAAGGGCCAGGTCGCCCAAAAAGAAGCAAAAACAATAAAAAACCAAAAACAGAAGAGGACAACAACTCACAAACAGAAGAGTACAACACCGCATCATCATTAACCAGAATTCAAACGGATGACTGGTCACCAATGGACATCACTTCTATCTAACCAACCAATTAAAACTCCAACAATGTACAGCTCATACAATGAAAACCAGTCACTAACATATTTTGAAATGTGAACAATCCCAAAATACAACCATAATGAAAGTCAAAATAACAGCTTTTAATGTGCGGGAAGAGCGATCTGCAAACAAACTGCATCAACTTAGAGAATGGACCAAAATCACACAGACACATATATTGGGACTTCTGGAAACAAAAATATATAGTGGATCACAGATTGACCCAACAGTGCATCTTCGCACTGAAGGCTTCTTTGCATGCTCCAGGGACATGTCATCACCTGCGGGTGGAACTGGCCTACTAATAACCCCAGCTTGCCCATTCACATCATTCAGAATCATATATATCGATGCAAACTTGTTGATAGCTACATTTCATCACCATGCAAACACTCTCAACATAGTTTTCACCTACATCCCACCTGGAAACGTCATCATATTAAACATAATACTCACCATCAATTCACTGCTAGCATCAACTCCTTACCCAACTATCATCATGGGAGATTTTAACATGAAGTACACAGATTTCATCTCAAAATGGCTGCATCAAATTGCAATACCACTCATGAGTGCTGAAGGTTTTTTACCACCAAACACAGTAACATTCCATAATAACCGACACACATCTTTAATTGACCTTTGCTTCTATTCACCAATGCTGCATCATTACTTCAGCCTCAAGCTCAATCCATCCCCATTCTCAGATCACTCTGCTCAAACTGCAACACTTGATCTAACTGAAATTCAGCCAACTACACTACCACTTGGGAAAACAATGAGAATTCTAATACCAGCATCCACTCCAGAATCCCTTTTTTCTGAAACATATATTATGCTCCATAAACTTGCAGGACTACAACTAAGTGCTGTGCAGAGATATCAGGCATACATAAATATACTTTCATTCAATATTGACCATGTCACCAAAAAAACCCTCCACCCTCCAGGCTATTAGCTCTGGCAGATGAACTTCACAAGAGGATAACAATGTCTAAACCTACTCAAAATACATACGCTCGATCCTATAAGCTCACCCAGGCATATAACAGCACATGTGCAGCACTTAAAGACTATTTAGCGATAAAAAAAAGCAAAATCTGCCTCAGTCAACAACATACATGGACTAGAGGCTACATCAGATGGGCCATGGGTTTTCCCTCCACCATTAGAGTACCTATGGCACTTCAAATTGGAACAACTATACATGCAGCACATAACATGATTGAACCTATTTATAAGCATTTCAAACAGAATCTTCAGACACATCAACTCTTCAACCCACCCCCGATTATTTTGGATCACCTGAAACAAATACACCATTTACCATTAATGAATTTGCTTTGAAGCTTGCCACTCTGCCCAATGCCTGTCATCCAGGCACTCATGGCATACCAAAATTTGTGTACGAACACCTTAGCCATACAACTAATCAAGTATTATGTAATCTTGCAAACTATCTCTCACAAAAAATATACAACATTGAAAATCTTTATCCAATTGCAATAGTACCATTTAATAAGAAACCAGCTCCAATAACCACCCTTAATAATATTAGGCCTATCTCCATGTGCCCAATAGCCATCAAGATCATTGAGAAAGTCATTAAAGACAGGATTGAATCATATCTGCTCCCATTGATTTCACCATATCAGTTTGCAAGAAAGCAATCATCTACAGGACAGGCAGCACTTCTTTTCAAAGCTGTATTGGGATCGGTGTGAGGCCGGAAAAAATACAGCCCAGTTGCAGTTCAAATAGACATTGAATCAGCTTTTGATTCTGTGGCAATCGAGATATTAATTAAAATGTTGGCTGCCACTGCAATACCTCGCACTATTTTATATGTTATAACCAACTTGTTGTTAAATCGGGATAAACATATTACACTCAGTGGCAAAAATTCTGAATCTTTTTCTCCAACACAATCAATCTCACAAGGATCCCCCCTGAGTGCTTTACTTTTCACCTTTTACATCAACCCTCTATTAATAAAAATCCAGCAAACATTCATTGGCATCCAAATACCAAACACATCTCAGCAGGTAACATGTATCGCTTATATGGATGATATAACTGTCTTCCTCCCATCTAAAAAACCTAATTATAAATATAAAGAATTGATAAAATAGTAATCAAATAAGAGTTTGGTTCTTTATATAACATATCATTATTATTATTATTATTATTATTATTATTATTATTATTATTATTATTATTATTATTATTATTATTATTATTATTATTATTATTATTATTATTATTATTATTATTATTATTATTATTATTATTATTATTATTATTATTATTATTATTATTATTATTATTATTATTATTATTATTATTTAAGAAAAAAAATCATTGTGGAAAAATTAATTACAATATTTAGTTTATTTTCTATTTTTTTTTGGATTAACTTATTAAAAGAAAAATGGAAAAAAATACAATATTTACATTTTATTCATGTAGGCAGCAAGCAATCATGTCATGACCATTAACACACATTTTTTGGGAAGGCAGGATCCCATATCTTTGGAAATAACCCACTGCATTATCTTCGGTGACAGGAAAGTCCCCAATTTTTATCATTATGACAATTTACTAAAAAAACTGCTGACAAAAAGAAATATGCTGAATTGAACCAAAGTTTTATAATGTTAAGAGCATTTTGTTGCTTCCCGTATTATATAAGTAAGAAAAAAAAATGACATAAAGCTTCTTAATGAAATTTATTTCTTTTTTTAAAAAATTTAACAATTGCTTTATTAATTTTGTTTTAATTTAACAAGTAACCCATCTTTGGTAGATTATTGGCACTTGAAGCTGTACATTTACCAAAAATGTGGGGTGCCATCTTGGTTTACTTGAAAACTCATAAGTACCATTTATTTAAATGATTCTTTGGTAATCTGACATGAATTATTATAATAATGTTTTAAGACATAGTTTTACATAAATATATGTGTAAGTGTGTGCATGTAAATATACTAAAGCTATAAATTATTACATGACAAGGGCTCTAATCAGACAAGTGTCTTGGGTAGTGTAATGAAGTAACAGATTAGTACTGCCCATTTTTGTCACCTATGGTGCTTTAATATTTTATGATCTCTCAAACAATAAACCCATTTATGACATAGGTATTTCAAAAGGCACATATAAGGAGTATGTAGAGAATTTTTTTAGTAAATGCAATTGTAGGTGATAGCTTGAGTGTCTCCATTGCTTAGCTGGGACAAAAGTTATAGAAATAACATATCACTTGCACAAAGTCCATGTTTTATAACATCTCTTACACAATATGGTAATAAACAGAGTGAGTGATAACTTCAATCCAACTTTGCCATGTCATGAGTTGCTGTCTCCATTTTACAAGGTCAAGTGAAAATAAATTGTGGATTTGAAGCAGTACTTCATGATTTACTCAAAATGTGTGTAACAAATGCATGAGGTCAAAATCATGTAACAATTGACCAAAGTGATAGCCAGATGTATACTATAAAGTCTTTTACATATTTATGTTATCTGTATATACACACAGTGTCCCATGAAAAGGTGACTGGTAATCTTCCTGCAGTACTAACTCTAAATCGTTGCATATGTTACATGCTAATATAGTTTACTTATTCACCACAAAAAAATTTCAAGTGTTAACCTATATGGATCATGAATTATACCATGAAAAGTGACAGTATGTTGAGTATCTTAACTTATGATGAAACCATGAGCTAACATTAAATTTTGTCATAGATTTAACAAAATGGTTGCTGAACCCTTTGAAATGATTCAGATTGTATATGGAAGATGAACTATGAGCCACAAGAACATTTTAATGTAGTTTGCAAGGTTTTGTGATGGCAAGAAAACCAAAATATGAAATACACTGATATATAATGTCATAACTCATGATTTTGGTAGGAAATGCCTTAAAATTTTTGAGGAAAGAAGCTTATCTATGTTGTTACATCACTTAACATTACTATCTCAGGCAAAAAAAAATACTAAAATTCTTTTATAAATATGGTTTCATCTATTAATAAATAGACCTTTTCAAGTGAAGTTTAACTAATTATATATATAATAGCCTATTCAGCATTCATTTCAAAAAACAACTTTAACATCAAAGGATATTTTCATGAGATTGATGATCTCAGATTCAAGAAAATTTATCAGATTTTTTCACTCTTCTTTTTATTCCACTTTTTTCATAAAAGATAATCTCTGCATTGTCAAAGAGTATTTTATGACCTGTATTTAATTCATAAATATCTATTTTTAACTCTACTTTTATGAACTTTAACACTTTCCTTATGACTAAATTTACTTTGATCTACATACATTTTTTGACAACTGCAAGAAATGTTATAAACTTCATAAGCAATAAATTTGCTATCAATTGATTGTTTTTATCTATTTAATAAATGAATTTAAGTCTAGGCCTTTTTTTCAGGCCACATTCAAACCACCCAATAAAAAACTACTCTTATAAATTAATTTATAAATTGGTGATTTAATTAAATGCTAAAGACAAACTTTATTCTCATCACAATTAAATCTTTATTATTAACAGACTTTTAAATATTTTTATTAAATATAATATTTCTAATAAATTCATGATTATAACCTAAATAAATATAGTAAGAAGCAAATTGACTACTCTGAATATATGAAGCCTTCTATCCGTATAACAAAAAAATCAGTAATGACCGCAAAATAAAACATTATCAACTCTCTTGACACTTAAAACCAGACATTTTAAATTAACAAATTCAAATGTATCCCCCTCAATACTAATTTAATATTAGAATCAAAAGCATTCAACCTATCAAAAAATCTTTCAATTTATCTTCCTGAATAACAAACAATTATCCACATCTCTAATAAATAATTTTAAAGAAACAGAAAAATGATTACTAACACTATTCATTAAAAAAATCAATATAGGCGGAGCACATAAAGGTGAAATAACATAACTAATAACCCATCCTTCTTTAATCTTATAAAACACATCATTACTTATAAAATACATAAAAGCTTCTCATAACAATAGCAAATAATGAATAACTTTATAATTTTATCTGCAGAAAAACATTCAGGTTTCTTTAGAACATAAAGAAAAAAATAATACTTTTAATTATATTAACTAATTGATACATGTTTTCAATATTTAAACTACCAAAAACACAATCATTTTCTAAAACAAATCCATTAATTTTATTAAATATGATACACAAAATTGACCTAAACTTATATAATTCTTAAAAACTTTATAAGAAATTTTGAAATTTTATCAACAATTCCCTTGAAAAATCAAAAATACACCTTAAAAGATAATTATCTTTATGAGATTTTGAATTAAAGAAAACCTTAGGAGCAAATAATCATTACGATAAGAACTCAAATAAGTAGATGTAACATTTTTTTTTAATTTTTCATACTTTCAATGTTTGATTTTATTTTCTTACCAGAATAGGAATTTAAAATAGAATACTACCCTTTGTTTAATTCTTAAAAAAAAACTTTATTTTTAAAATCATCATCATCATTATTATTATTATTATTATTATTATTATCATCATCAATTATCATTATCATTATTATCATCATCATCATCATCATCATCTAATAATGAATAATATTTCTGTAGTGTAAGTCTAATGAATGGCTAATAAAAATTATTAATATACTTTTATTAAGTAATTTGTGTCAAAGTTGTGAGGGTAGCACATTTGATACATCAATTAAACTAGTAATTTGCTATCCATGCATATATTGAACAATAATAAAGATATATGTAACATATTGTGGTCTGGGTCAACTGATGAGTGCTGGTTCAGCATGAAATGTCCATCTTGGAAATCATAGATCTTTTTCGCATGTCTTTGGTCATATGTTTATGATTTCATCCCTCCACAAGATGTTAAAAATAGATGGAATGGTGTACTGAAAATATAGAAATATTATTCATTAAATCAAATATCAGGCCTTTTATTATAATACTCCATACTTAAATTTTTTTTATTAATAACATTCGTTTTTCTAAACCTTTTTTAACAACCAGTTAAATTTATTAATATATTTTTTATTAGAAGCAAATTGGCATTTTATTTTAAAACATGTTTAAGAAAGCATTCAAAATACAATGACTAAAATTATTTTTAAAATCTAAATTCCTTCTAAATGTTTTATATCTGTTAATTAAATTAGATAAATTAAACATATTTCATTAATTAATTAATTTTAAAAAGTTCTTGCAGGAAGTTCGGAAAAAGATCACTTTTTCATTGGGGCATATTATGGATGATAGAATATTAATAACAGGACTTATTTAATATGTAATGATCTCTAGAATTTATTTTAATATTTTTATAACCTATTAAATCTCTTCCATCTGCTCTTAAGATTTTGAAAGAGTAACAAGCATAGATAAAGTGTTAATATTTCCACAGGGCCTAACCAGGACACATGATCAAAATAAATAAAAAATTGGAGATTACTGTATATTTCAATATGAAATTAAGAAAAACACACAACATATATTCACATTTACATTATTAACAATATACTCATTTCACAACATAAACAAAAGATAATTGTTTGTATACATATATTATCTATTAAACTAAATCACAAATTGAAATCACATGTTACTAATGTAAGAAAATAGTTAGGAGACACTTCCATTTTGGGAAAATTGCTGATTAACCAATCCGAAAATTAATAATAAAATATTAAATGAATAAATCTTAATATAAAATATATACATAAAAATTAAATATAAAGTTAAAATTAAAAATAAAAGTAAAATGAGTGGTTAAAAAAAACAGGACAATTAATTGTTCTGAAAAAATGTATTTGGATACCATGACAACAGAGAAAAACCAGGACATATCCAGGAAAACTAAGAAATATGGATACCCTACACATAAATAATTATAATATTATTTAATGTAGATGTTATTTAAGATTTGATTCTACATACCCTATATTGGAGTATCCATTTCAAGTTAAGTGATTATTTTAATAAAAATATGGCACTAAAAACTAACATCAACTTCTACATATTAAATAAGTGTTATTATTAATAAATATCATTATTAATATTCTATTACATGTTTATAAATGAATTAGAAATTTGCAAGCTTTTTAAAATGAATACTTTGGTATTCTACTTTGTAAGGATTGTTCAAACCTATATAAAATCATGCCATAAATAACATATATGTTAAATAATATTGAAGTTTTATCATTATGTATGATCTTGATGTTATAAGAAGGAAATAAAACTCTTGCAAGACATACAAGTTTCTGCTAATCAAATATAATATTATTAGTTGTTTGGGAGACCAATTAATATTAGGTTTGATATACAGAAACACACATCTTGGGAGAGATAAGTTGATTTTCTTTCAAAAATGCATATAAGATTATAAGTTTTTATAAATTTCTACAGTGGATGTTAATAAGTAATGTTGCTAGATTACATATTTATGTGATATTTAATTAGTTAATATTTATTTATTTAAAATGTTAATTTGATGGCAAGGTTTTAAAAAAATTAATTGAATTATAAGTTCTGTCTTGTCACTTTATATTAAGCAGGTATAAAGAAGGCTTTAATTAAATTATTCTAAATTTCATGTTATCTTTGCCAAGCCCAGGGAAAATTCATATAAATTAATTAATTTTAACAGGAAAACATAATTCCCACTTTTACTTTTAGTTATTTGCTGTGAATCTATGGTATATAATGGAAGAAAGCACATTTTTTAAAATATTGCATTTTAGTTATTTGTATGAATCTATGAGATGTGATGGAATCAGGGGTCTATAGATTCTGGCACCCTTTTAAATAAATAATAAACTGATTCCACTGGAAATTTCAATAGTAATAAAATATTAGGTTAGTTAATCAGGAAATATAACTATGTCCTTGAAATATCCGAACTCCTACTGGAATGGACCATTCTCATTAAATAATTTAACTAGCACTTCATAGTGCATGCTATAAGTCTAAATCCAAACTTATGTAATATATTTAATGTGTCAAATTATCCATTTATAATTATTTAATTAGAGAACACATTACCTAGAATAGTAGCCAATAAAAGCCAAGTGCTTGAGGTCAAGAGTGAAAGTCAAACTGTCATGCTAATTGCATTCAATAAAAGTGGCACTTTGTACTGTCAAAGCCATCTTCACTCTTCCCCTTTCCATCACACAAGGTACAGCATTCTTCCATCACCCTCATATCCAGAAATTCCCACAATTTTACATGAAATTAAACAAATACTACATACATTAATTCTGGCATAAAATTACAAAACAGGCACTAAAGCAAAATTACACACAACCAGCCATTCCCAAAATTTTACTTAAAATTAAACAAATTTACATATGTTAATTTTGTCATGAAAATACAAATGAAAACTAAAGCAAAATTACCAAAATATAATACTGCATAAGCAAATGAAATTGACATAAAATGTAAAAATACTATGTACATTAAGTGTGGCATGAAAGTACAAAATGAACACTATAAAGCTAAATTGCCAAAAAATAATACTACATAAGTTATATATAGAGCTCACAAAATAAGCTATTAACAAGCTTTGCAGAATATCTCCAACCCTCAGCTCTATATACAACATTTGTAAATACAAGTTTATTAAATTAGGTCATGTGACATCTGACTTGATTTTTTTTTTTGCAATACTACATAAAATTAAATCGACTTAAAATTAAAAAATAGTATGTCTATTATGAAATTACAAAATAGACAATAAAGAAAAATTGCAATAAAAAAATAATACTTCATAAGCAAATTAAATCACTTAAAATCAAAACATGCCATGTATATATAACAGGAAGATATTAACATGATGAAGTAAGTGTTTGTCTCTCTTCAGAAATCTCTGGACATTTCTACTTCATTTTAAGTGGATCTTCCTTAGATCTGTGTCAAATATTTCAAAATAGAGATTTAAACAATACATATTTCTGTGATATAATACCTGCATGAGATCTTGATTAAGAAATATTAATAACTAAATGTATTTTGTTAAAAACAATAAATTAATACACTTTTATTAAAATATAAAAATAAATTTACTCAATTTTTATTTTAATGTAATCAATGTGGTGGACTGAATTTTTTATCTTGTCCATGATACAAAGAAATGTGTTGTTATTTTGTGCAGTCTCTGGCACATTAATTTCACCAAATAGGAATTTAGGTACTGGTGTGCTTTTCCTCAGTGTTGTTTATTTCATCATTTATTATTGAACCCCAAAGTCTTACAATGTTTTCAATGGGAACACTGGCTTTTGAATTTATAAAATTATACACACAAATGGCCATAGTCAGCAGCTTGTAGTTCATCACTTTTATATGCTTTCCAAGATTCTGAATAAATTGTCTAGCCCTTGTTTGATGGCTTCCATCAGAATTGCCATTGTTCTGTTATCAATTGCCACAATGAAACACTTATTGGTTTCCCCACATAAGCCACCAAACATCCACTGTAATGGAAGTATTTGTCTGGCTGGATTTTTTTTCTTTGTGAAAAGACTCATCAATTTCAGATAACTTTATTTGGGATTCCAATTTTATGTTTTCTCATCCTAACATTGCAGTGGCACAAACTTCCCACATATAGTTGTTCCAGTCTATTACTATTTTGTCTGATAAATCAAAATCTGATTTTCTCCATTCTATGGATGTTAATTTGTGATATCAGCTATAAATGAATCATAACATCATCGGAAATGAAATTGTGACTCCCCAACCATGCTACCATGAGGATCTATTTTAGTATTGCTATTGCTTGTAAAAAATACTATTGCTTATCTGAAGTGTGTATGTAAAGAGCCATAGAATGGCCATTCAGGCACACTTTTTTAGATGGCAGGATTACTTTTTCTTGAAAGTATTGAACCAGATTGATCTCAGTAGCAGATAAATGCCAAATTTTCATTATTTTGTATTGCAACCAAATAAAAGAATATAGTATGAATCAGAAAATGGAAAAGTAAATCAAAACAAAACTACATGTATTCACTCACTTAAAATCAAAAACAATGTATTAGGAAATCCAAAAAAGGCAATTAAGAGCACAATGAAAGAAAATCCAAAAAATGGCAAAACATTTTGCAAAACATTTCAGAACACTTGTCCCAATAAAATATGGACAATAAATGACATGTCTAATAAGCAGAAGTTGATAAGTGTATATACATTATTGGATGAGATCAGACAAGATAGCAGGGATTATTTGATAGGATCACAAGATTCGACATTTATCAAAGATGTAGCAAGTCTAATACTGTTAACTGCTTCAGAATCATAAATTTTTAATAATAAAGATTCTTTAATTTTTTTTTCTTTCATTTCTTTCAAAAAAGACAACCTTAGCCTCATCAAAACTAATAATGTGTCTTGTATTTCTTTCATGGATATATAAAGCTGAACTCATTTAATCTCAAACTACTTTGACCTATATATAGCTTCTTACAAAATCAAGAAATAATATACACTACTCAGGAAATATTTCTATCAAATACTTCCTTTGTATTATTTAATCAATTATTCAAAGTAATATCTCTTTTTCAAGCAATTTTCTTATTTCCAAACAAATTATTATTTTTACATACAATTTTATAAGAAAACAATTTAAAAGGCAAAGAAATAAAATCATATTTTTCTTTACACTTTATATTATTACTATTACTATTAAATAAAATCTTTAAAAATTTTTTTTAACAAATTTATCAGAATAGCCAATCTGTTAAGATCTTTGTCAAAGAATAAAATTAAAGTTATTAAAGATTTGCTTTTATTGTTGGAAGATTTTGATGTATTTTTCTTATAATGGTAATTTTTACAAGATTAGAAAAGAGTTGTTAATAGTTATATTATTTCTTCTTTAATTTGTTTAATTATATTAATTATTTGGAAAAGGAAATGATTATTAAGAAAAATTGCATATATTTAAAGTTATTTGTTAAATATGTTGATGATTGTTTGTTTGTAGTTGAGAATGATAAATTGAAAAAGTTAAAAAGTGGGAGTATTCATTTATATAGTGACCATCTGCAAAGCGCATGTGTATTAGCTTATTAATATTATAGATTATAAAAACATCGCGCTATATAAAAAAATAAATGTCTTGTTTACAAATGAGTTTAATTGTTTTGATCATTCTATAAAATATGTTGTAGAAGGAGTTAGATTTTATTACATTAAAATTTTTAGACTTATTGGTGATTAGAAATGTAAAGAATAATTGTTTGGTATGTAGTCATTACGTTAAGAGTAAAAAGTTAAGGTCTATAATTAAACCAGATAGCTATCAGTCTGTATCTCATAAAGTAAGCTGCCTTAAGAAATTATTGTTATAGAAATAAAAGATTAAATAATTCTAATGAGTTTTGTTTCCAAAAGTCAATTTTATAAAGATTATTACCTTCTCACTCACAATAGCCATTCAACCCTAGTATTCAGATAGAAAATCTCTATTTGGGATGCTCATGACCTGTTATTTCCCACTCAAAACTCTACTCTTCCTTACCTCGGTGGTAACAAACAGGTGGTCACCAGATTTTTCAAACATCTCAAGCTGGAGCCAAGGTTCCTGAACTTTCTAGTGAAAATCAATGGATTCACTCCAGACAAACTGGTTCCTGCACTAGAGATTCTTCAAGGACATAGATCCTATGTGTCACAACTGCCACAGAACCTCTGAAACTTTTGACCATCTGATAAATGATTGCCCAGCATATGACAAAATCAGAACATTCATTGCTCACAACTGCCACATTTCCCTGAACAAAATATTAGATATCAAGAGCTGCTTCCTGTCTAGGGATTATGTCACCTCAAGACTTTTGACCTTCATCACTTATGCCACCTGGATGGCCAGATGTTGCAGCTAGTTTACCTTTCCTCATCCCAAGCCTGAAGACATATTCATTTTTAAGCTGAAGGGATTTCGCCATAAGGACAGAATCATCTCATCCAGATTTTGATTTGACAACACATGGAGCCTGATTAAGCTGGTTTAAATAACACCAGCGAGCACATCAGACCATCTATCTGGTTTCCCGAGCAACATAAATAATTATTATTTTATTTACAATTGTGTCATTCTTACATATGTTTTTTCAATAAAGTTATTTATAAATAAATATAAAGATTATTTCAGTATTGACTTGAAAAGGGAATATTATTTTGAATAATTTATTAAATAATACAAAGAAAAATTTTGATAGAAAAACTATTCCTGGAGTAGTGTATATTATCCCTTGTTTTTATAAGAAGGTATTGGCCAAATAGTTTGAGCTTAAATGAAAACATAAAATAGGGGTAGAAATAAATGCCATAGTTCTGTTTTATATATCTGTGAAAGAGATGCAGGCCAAATTATTAGTTTGATGATGCTAAGTTGTCTTCTTTAAAAGAAATCAAATTAAAAAAAAGAATTAAAACATCTTTTCTGTAAAAGTTCTTTTAATATAAAGAATGTGTGGGATTTAAGTAGAATTGTGAGTAATATTTATTAAAAATATGTTATTTTTTAGTCCTTTACAATTGAGTTTGCTTGTAGCAGTGAAACCATTGGTTGTGTTTTAGAGAGTTTTTTTTGACTAGTCTGGTTTAGTTGCAAATTTGGAATAATTTTGATTATATATATATATGTGTAATATTTAATTACTATAATGACCAACTATAATGATCAAATATTCAATTTATTTGCCAATAATGTTGTCACAAATACATAAATAAATAATCAATTCTCAAGGCATTGGTGGTTGAGAGATCAGCGACAGCTGCTTTACAAGCGGTTGTCCCGGGTCAGTGGGTTCCTTTCCAGCTGATGCTATGACACATGAGAAAAAATAAAAATAAATAATCAATCAAAACTAGATTGAAATAAACAACTACTAACAAGTGTAATATTTATTGAATCAGCTTTCATCTCCATTGAAATCTCAGTGGAGATAAAACCGGTTTGATAAATATTATAATATACTATAGTTATTAATAGTTGTTTATTTCAATCTTGTTTTGATTTATTGATTATTTGTTTATTATATTTAATGTTTTCACAGTTATATAATGCAAATAAAGTAATTTTTGGGTTAAACCGTCACAATAATTAAACAAAATAGCATCTGCCATTGTCAAGGTTAACTTTTTAGACAAAAGCTATTAGATCTCAAATAGTAACGAGTTTGAGTGTGAGGTAAAAAATGAGATTGAGCTTGAAGTAGCTGAGCATTCATAATATTAATCCATATATTCTGAAGGCTCAACTACTTCATGCTTAATCTCATTCATTACCTCACACTTAATCCTGTTACTATTTGAGATCTAATGGTTTTTCTTTGAAAAATTAACCTAGACAATGGCGAATGTTGTTTCGTTGAAATGTTAGGAAGTAATCAAAAATAACTCACGGTTTAACTCAAAAACTATTATATATATATAAATAATCCATATTGCAACAGGTGTATTGAATAGAAGGGAGGTTGATAGAGGCAAAGCAAATAAACATCAAAAAATGAATAATCATCAATGGTAAATGAGCAAAGAATCAGTTGAAAATCAAATAAAATAATAAATATAGCATTATTAGCAAATAATCTGTAGTCAAACAGAATATCAATAGTGAATTAATCAACAGACATTTTTGTGAGCGAATTTAAAAGGGGTATACTATAAAATCTTACGGTAAACATTATCTAGCCATTGACAAACTTAGGCATAATGTTATAAAAGTGTATACTACTATTTCAGCTGTATACACATACCTAAATTCTAAAGTAACCATAATAATAAGTACATCAATATATCAAAATTGTCGGGATCCTCATATCAATTCTGATTGTAGCCAGTGCTTGGGGATTATCATATATCATGAGTGCGCTTGAACTTCATTAAACTATATAAATAAAATGTTAAATTTTTATTATATTAGCACTATTTAATGTAATACAAGTCAACTTTAAATTTATTAAGTGTGTGTGGGTGCGGGAAAAAAAGAAAATCCTTACAATAAATAAATAACACAGCAAATTGAAATCATAAGCAGACTATCAAACTCTAAAGTTGTGACTAGCTTTATAGAAGTGGTTTCAACAGATTGACCAATCCATAAACATGTGGTTATTAGAGATCTTATGTATACTGTATATTTTAATAACTGAAACACACAGGCTTATTATATACCTGTGGTTTATATATATATAATATATAGGATATATGAGCACAGACTTTCACATGACACACCACTCTCCACACTATCTCATAACACTGATACACTTGAACACATATATGTTGAAAAGATAAATAATCACCAATATACTTATTTCATGCAAAACCAGCAATCATCAGTTGGTCCAGATTACCATCTCTACACATATATGCTATAAGTGCTCAGATATATATTAATATAGCCAATCTTCATACTTTAATGGACAGGCTTCAATCCATTCCACACTCCAACTTTTCAATCACCCATCCAATTGAAAATCTGATGAGGGAATGCTCAAAGGCCACCCTGAGACCCAGATTCTTGTCACACCCATGTTGACCTAAAGTCAATCTGACCCCTCATACACAGGACATAATCCATTTAATACAAGGGATGGGCAGACATCACTACTATGTAATAACTGAAACACACAGGCTTATTATATACCTGTGTTTATATATGTGATATATAGGGTATATGAGCACAGATTTTCACATGACCCACCACTCTCCACACTATCTCATAACACTGATACACTTGAACACATATATATTGAAGATAAATAATCACCAATATATGTATTTCATGCTAAACCAGCAATCATCAGTTGGTCCAGATTACCACCTCTATACATATATGCTATAAGTGCTCAGATATATATTAAGATAGCCAATTCTCATACTTTAATGGACAGGCTTCAATCCACTCCACACTCCAACTCTTCAACTGTCCATCCAATTGAAAATCTGATGATGGAATGCTCAAAGGCCACCCTGAGGCCGAGCTTCTTGTCACACCCATGTTGATGTGAGAAAGTCTGTGCTCATATACCCTATATATTGTATAATTTAATGGAAGAAAGGGGAAATGCAATGTAATAATCACTTAATTTTATATACACATCCATGGTGAAATATAAATAGACAGCATGTATATTGTCGGTCATGAGTAAAGAAGTCTAAATCATTTGTTTATCCAAATTTACAAATATTTCTAACTCTCGAACCACATAAATCAGGATATTTGCCTACTATATGCCATGCTAAATTCCTCTAATCTATTACAATTAGCCACGATTCCAACACATCAGAAATATTGAATCTAAAATTGGATTCTGTTATGTTAGTAAAATTTAATAAAATCATAATGAATTTCTGTAGAATCAGCCATAATAATTATTACTTGTGGGCTTTATCAACCCAAAATAAGATACATAAATGGATGAATGTATGATTGAAATGAAATAAAAACCACCACATAAATAAAATAACGAATTTATTAACATAAATATATGATTTGTAAAAAAATAAAATTGAATAACAACAATAAATAAATAATATTTGATTACAAATATAATGTATATACTGAACTTAGATGTAATTAGAGGGGATTTGAAACCCTCTAATAAATAAATAAGTAAATGACTTGATAGGTGTATAGTTTTAAAATCTTATTACGTTGATTCATATAAATGGTTCATACTATTTTCACAGAAATAAAACAATTAAATGTTTCAAATATTTTTGTTTAGATCAAAAATTTAAGGTGCTATTTCCACAGATTTTTCACATAATGTTAAGACAATGTCACATATATTAAACTATACTCTCAAATCAGTTTCCATTTAGATTGTATTTTATGTATGATATATTGCTTGCGTACATGTTAATCTATAAATTTGGGCAGAGATATTGTATTAATATTTTAAACTATCTATCTCAAATATTCTCTTTTTAAAAACAACAGCATTCTGAAATAAAATATTTTTAACAATATCTGTGTTTTGTTTCGACTGTAGGACAAATACAGCCACATCCATTTGATGTACTAATATAACCAGCACATTATAATATCATATACATAATATATTATTCTAAGTGTGCTAAGTTTTATTTTATTCATTAATTATTGCCATTGTTATTTTAGTATGTCGTGTTTAATATAATAGTAAATTATATTTTTCGTTAATCAAATCAAAAAGATTTAATAATTAAAAAGTATACACGCCCAATTTCATCAAAATATAAATTTAATTTAATGTACAAATAAAATCACTATTTCACTGATTCTTTGATAAATGCACGCTCTTAAAGAGAAAATAATATATATATATATCAATGAAGCTTACTTTATATATATATTGAAATGGTCAATCAAAATATGTTTAACTTATTTAATTGACTCAGGTGCCACCTATTATTAAACATCAAGAAATAGACAGGTACATATAAATAAGCTTTGAAAAATATTTTCTTTAATATAATGATGATTACTATATAAATACTATTTCCAATAATCCAATAGAACATAAGCTACCCCAGATGAAATGGACATGGATTTAATATGCAGACCAGATAATATTCCATATAAAGGAATTAATACATTAAACCAACAGCAAACACTAGTTCATTACAAAATATTTTAATTGTCAAGCATATATAATTTTCTTCTTTTCCCCTGAATAAAACCATTTCTCCAATCTCTTTTTTATTTTTATTTTTTTGTTTGTTTTTAGATTATACACATGTTGGAAAACAATAATTATTTATAAAGTTTCCACAGTTTATTTTTCTTAATTGTAAATATTAATTTTTTAATTAAATTGTATAATACAACTTATTTTATTTCCTATGATCCAGCACTATTTCCCATAGAATAAATTTCAATTCTACATATGGTCAACTCTTGCAAATATAATAAACTTTATTTATACCATAAACTTAATAGCACAGTCATACAGTTAACATCTAATATAGAATGATTTTAACCAATACATGTTTCTTACAATAATAACTTTAGGGAGTGGCCACTTTAGGTCAAAATTCTGATAACAATAATGCAAATGAATTTTAAGAAGTGGTTCTTTGATTATTATATCTATTTATCATTAATACTCCTCAATTAACTGAGGTAGTCCTTTAAATCTAATGTCCAAACAAAACCATGAATAAATTCACCATAGTGCGTAATAATCTATTTAACAGAAATCTAATAATTGCATGTTTGTAATAAGTTCTAGCATACACAAAATTTAACTAGCAGTAATCAAAAGGAGAGCTAATTTATGTACAAATGGACTCAATCTAATTTTAAAACAAACCCTTTGCTTAAAATACTATTAATTATATTACATGTTACATTTCCTTTATTTTAGCACTTGTAGTTTTAACTATTTTACAAGTGTGCACATTTGTTTAAAATAAAATAATACACCTTTGATTATTTATCTTCATTAAGTAAAAATTTAAGGGAAAAATGTTAACAAATCATAACATATAGTAAATACAACACCAATTGTTTTTTTTCTTTAAATCTTTTTAAACTTCAGTTGCTTTAAAATTCAATTAACTTTTTTAAAAAAAAACTTTCACTTTGTGTTTTTAAACAATTCATAATATAAAATATAGCTTGTTAGTATTAAATATATAAAATGGTTAATATATTAAAAAATAGTTTAAACAGGTTTTTGCTTACAAAACAAATATTTTACAGTCAGAATTTGATTCCACCCATGATGTCAAATATTAATTGATTCCATCTGTAAGTTGTCATAATATCCTTTAACAATCTTCTATCTTTGAAATTTGAAGTTTAAGCATCTGATTTGTCATCTTAATTAGAGATTTATTTAAAAAAAACATGGCCAGATTTAAGATTCAGAATAGATTTCAGCAGTCAGCAATGTATTTTTTTCTACTCAGCCTTCATACTGAAGGTTCAATGTTGCTTGAATAAAATGAGAATCCAGATTATTTTGTAGGTTGATTAAAACACAAATTCACACTATTGCTTTTTAAAAAAACTACTCATACAACTTTCATTTCTTGATTTTGTTTTTAACACCTTTGATCTTGTTTTCGCAGTTTGATACCATAACATTTTTAATATCTTATTTTCAACACTTTCATGGCTCAGTTTTATTTTAATTATAAGAATTTTACAAAACACTGTAATTATTAAATTGCCTGAATTGTTCCTTGTTTTTGAATCTCATATCAAACAGGCTTAATGTTTTATAACTTATGTTTAATTTAATTATTTACTCTATATTCTATGATTTTTAATCATTTAAATAGCAATGACTCATTTTTGCTCTGAATATTTTAGTGTAGGGTGGAGTGGCAGATTCTGGAACTCAAACCCCATGGATTATAGCTGCTACCTTAGCTTTATATAAACTCCTGAACTGCAAACCATTTTATTATATATATTAGAAAGATGAATTGCTGAAATAATAAAATTGTGGAAAAATAAAAGAACTAAGCAAACTTATAATAAGGGTGGAAGCTAATTGAAATTTGATTTAAGATCATCAGACTTCAGCTTCATGATTGCTGCTTTACCAGCATATTATGGGATGTGATGTGATGTACTGTGGCTTTTCCTTAAACGAAGTCAAGAATCTCTCAACAATTATGCTCAGAGAAACCTGTTAGCCACTGTATTTTTCATTTCCCACTCTTAAGTTTTTCCATATTCTGCTCCATCCCATTTCCACAACATACAGACTAAATCACCCATATTTTTCCATTTACATGTATATTCACTTGTTGCTAAAGATCCCATTCGAGCCTTAAATAATAAACTACTTTTCTTAAATAATAAACTATTTTATCATACTTCTATGCCATCTACTAAACACTTTAGTAAGTATTAGATGCCAGGTAATAGTACTATACAAGCAAGTTGGTTTAGATTAAAACATTAATATGTTTATCAATTTGGTCTGATAACTTAATTATTGGAAAGAGAGGAAAGTGATGGCTGCTAAAAGAAAGGGCTCGAAATCCTGAAGATCAGAGTCACTGTTCCAAGGTCCAAAGCTCCTCACTGATAAAATCCATAAGCTTAAAACTAATCTGGGGATATTATATAGAGCAATACTGGATAGGGATTTAATAAGCATTACCATCTGACATTAATTAGTTATTAAAGTTTACTGTAGATGGCTCAGAAATATATAAAAAAATAGATTTAAGCAGAATATCTTGTTAAGACTTTTTTTTTTTGGAATGTAATTTAATATGAAATAGAGGCTTTTAAAATATGAATGTAGATAAGATTATGAAAGATAAGTTGCTAAGATGAGATTGGATATGAGTAGGGTTGCAAAGAGTAAATATGAAAAATTATCTATTGAGAATATTTTAATTATATATAGGAGTAAATAAAAGAAATCATTGAATGGTTTGATTGCTCATAAGTTCAAGCATAAGAACTGCAATCAACTTAAGGATTCTCTGCCCCAAAATCTGACACTCTACAGTTGTACTAAACCCAAAAAGACATACCAGTATTATATATGTTGAAAGAATAATAGAAGAAGACAGAAAGAAAATGGAAGACTTAAAAAAAAACTTGCCATAAGTATTTTTGAAGAATAAAGCAAAATAAAAAAGATAAAGAATTTGGAGCCAAGTGTGGTATATGATGATATAATTAATGATGATGATAATGAAATTTTTTATGATCTTAATAGCATTAGTTTTATTTCTTTGAAATGAAATCAGATATCTTTATTTTTCAGTTAATTCCTTATTATTTATACATATAGTTTAAATGAAAGATAATCCATGAATTTTTCAGTGCAAAACAGCAACTATACTGAGACCTCCAGCTAAGTCTAATATCAAAACTGTGTATTGAACTTGGTACTATGGGTCTAAAACAATTCTTATGCAAATCATAAAGTGAAATGTCATATGCTTGTGGCAATAGAAAGTGAATTCAAAAGATAATAATGGCCATTAACATCTTTACTGCAATTGTCATAATTAGTTGCAATAATAAATGAGATAAATATAATTTATTTTATAGTTTATTTCTTACTAATTGTGTAATTACCATCAGCCAAAGAAATCAATGGAATATAGAATACCCATTTTGAAACCACTATCAAATTGCAGATATAGTAAACACTATCTTTACTCTTTGATATAACAATATGTCTCAGAAAAAACTTCATAATAGTCATCTGGTCATTATTATAAATACATATTTAAGAATGAGTAATTTATTAAAAAATCTTTCTTTTCAAACATATGCCTATGTGATTGAAAAGAATGATTTTTAATAAATATGTTTTACCAATGTTTACATATGAATGGGAGATTTGGTCACTTAACAGAAGAGTAATACAGAGACTTCAGACCACTCAAAGAAGTATGGAAAAATGCATATCAGGAGTAATGAAAAGAGATCAAAAACGAAACTGTGAGTAAAGGAACAAACTGGTATTACTAACATCATTAAAAGAATTAAGAGACTGAAGTGGAGTTGGGTTGGCCATATTGTGATAATAGATGGACAGTTGAAAACTTAAACCGGATACCAAGAGATTTTAAAAGACCTAAAAAGAGACCATATGTGAGATGGATGGAAGATGATGTGGAGAAGAGATCGAAGATGAATTGAACTTGGAGAAAACATCTTGCATTAGAAAATGGTGATAATGATATTTGCCATAATACATAACTTAATATACTGTAGCTGATCAATTTTTTTATTAATAATACAAATATCTGCCAAATATTACAACTGTTTTCTAATGAAATGTAAACACATGATCATCCATGATGATTTCAGTCTCGGGTGTGTATATATGTGACTTTTGATACATGTTTTACACATTTCTACACATTTTTTTCTGATTTTAAATAGATTGTAGCTTAAAGTTAATTTTTATTTACTTTTAATATTATTATTTGATAGTTGGAATAAATTATATAAATAATTAACTATATACAACATAAATATGTAATAAATTTACTGCTTTTAATTTTACCTTATGGTCTAGTGCTCAAAAATCTTATGAACTCCTGAAAAATAAACAAACCAATTCATTGGAATAGAATATATATATTTATGAAACCATAAAAAGCCCACATAATGCAATGTTTAGTCATCTGCTAGTCATTTACATGACCAAATGTTTGAATCCAAGTCAGTTAAAACTTAGACATTTTTGAACTTTCAAATTCAGATGCATTTTTTTGAGATATTTGATTCATTCCCTTCTTGGATAAGCTTCCAACCATTATATTAATATTTATTATTAGTTGGACTATTTTATAAGAATTGAATGCCTTTAGAAAACTTTTCAACTTCATTTAAATTTTTTAAATACATTCAACTATCAGTAGTATCACACAGGTTAGTATTTAACCCAATATTTCAAGAGATATTCTCCTCTCTTCTTGCTGGCCTGACCAGTGACAGTACTAGAATGGAAATCAAACCAGTTTGTTTAGATTTTTTAATATTGAATTTCAAGGTAATACTCTAACCAACTGAGTTAATAAATCTAAAGGTCTAGGTTCAGTTTCCATGCTAATTCTGTCATTGGTCAGACCAGAAAATAGCTGAAGAAAAGAGGAGAATAATACTACTCATGTTAAATATTAATCTGTGTTATTATTAACAGTTGAATATATTTAGAAAATTAAGTTACAAATTGTTCGTTACACAAACAAGTGAAGTTCAATTTCAAGAGAAGTATATGGCTGATCATTTTTGGGAACCTTTAGATCCCATATTCATAGTCTATCTTACAAGTGTGGGTTTGAGTTGTGATTTTTAAAAAACTGGCTAATAATTTATGCAAATCTATTCAAATTTATTTCATGTCTTCATATAGTCCATTTTCTAGAGATGGAAAAGCATGATTCCTTGCAGTTTATTACATTGTTGTCATTTGCAACGAAGCATGCGTCTTTTATTTTGCACTTAGTATCATAGCACCCTGTGCCCAGTGCCTTTGCAATCATGGGTTCAAATATATGGCCTGTGGTTCTTTGGTGTTCAAGAAATATAGACTTACTTTCAGTGTTCTTCTATATAAGTAGTGATATTGAGAGGTTCTGGTTGCAATGTTGGTACAAGTCTCTTCTAAGATAGGCCATGAACATGAGATCTAAAGGTTCCCAAAAGTGCTCAACTGTATAATTCTCTTAAAATTGAGCTTCACTTGTCTATGTAATGCACAATGTGTAACTTACTACTCGAAGGTAATGTATAAACAAGAATTTTATTTCAGTATTAGAAAATTTAAATAAAGTTTAAATTTTTTTGAAAGGCATTCAATTCTTAATACTAGATTATGGAAATAGCCCAACAAATAATTTATATTAAAATGCCATTGCCAGAAACCTTTAGACAAACATCCAATCATTGATTAGTAAATGGATATCATACCTAGTTATTATTGAGACATTTGGCTTTTAAAAAATAAGGAAAATATGAAATATTTTCATTTGTTAAATGAATGTTGGCTCAATTCTTTTTTATTTTTTTTTAATTATTTGAGTTTACTGTCATATTGTGTTAAGAAGATATGTATTTAAAACTTATCTTTGGGTCTGTGGATAAAAGAGAGAGGATGAGAGGGAGAGGTCTGTGGATAAAAGAGGGAGATGAGAGGGAGAAGAAACTTGTTATGAACTCCCAAATAATAGTTTTTTGATTATTTAATATTATATTTGTCTTCTGAGACATTCTAAAACTCTACAACCATAATTTGAAATTTTAGTCAACTCTTAGCTATCTATATTGGTCAACAAATATATATCATCTGGAACTGAAGTTCATGAAGTAATTTAAGATGATTACATAAGTGATAGCAAAAATATGTAATTGTGATATAATATCACTTTCATTTTTAATATGGCAGGTGTCACATGATTTAGAATATTGAGTTTAAGATTTTTCTTTACAAGATAAAGAAATAATTAAAATGAAATATGTAACAATATCTTATGATTTATATTGAATGCAACTTTAATAAAGATGATAAAGTGATATGTTTGATGTTAGTAAAGAATTTCTGATCAAATCTGTTGCTGAGGGCTTGCTCTCCCCAGCAAGAGTGAGAAATTATTCAAGAACTAGTATTGATTTACAAAAATTTTAACTTTATAGTAATTTCAATACAAAGGATATTCACTTCATCACTTATGAAACAAGTACTAACATGAAATTTAAATGAGATGGATTCAAAGATATTTTATGGTCTGTCGAATTGTACCATGCCTTGACATAAGATGTGTAATTCAGACTTTAATTAAAGGATCTGAATCGTTCCCAAGTTAAAGATTATTGGAGTATTTAATAAAAATAAAAATTCTGAGTTTAATTTCTCAGGAAGTCATTTGATGTTTGAATATCAAAGTAATACAAGCATCATTACTTCTCAAATTTGACACTACTAGCATTCTAAATCTTGCAGAGTTGGTGTATTTATTAATAATTATCTTCAAGGTCATGTACTTATCAGTACTGCCATGCATATTTCTAATTCTAGAGAAAACTCTACTTTATCTTATTGCTGTCATCTATTATAAGCTTAAGTAATCAATAGATATCCTACATAATAGTGCTTATTAAATCCATATTCAATGTTAGCCTATCCATATACTCAAGCTAGTTTCTCGATTGTGGTCTTCATCAGTGAAGAACTTCAACTTGAATTTAATGCATCTGGTTGTTTTGGATCTAATGCATTTTTTATCTTGGTATAATACTAACCGGATTATTTGAATAAGGGATCTGGATATAAGATTTAGTAAGTACTTACTGACCTCATTGAAAAAATTAAAACATTAAAGTGGAGTTGGGCTGGACATATTGTTAGAAGAGATGAAATAGATGGACAATTGAAATCTTAAACTGGATTTCAAGAGGTTATAAAAGACCCAGAAAGAGACCACATGTGAGATGGATGGATGAAATAAGAAAGTGTGCAGGGGTGATGTGGAGAAGAGAAGCTAAAGATCGGAGAAGATGAATTGAACTTGGAGAGACCTTCATCCTGCAGTGGATTGATAATGGTTTATGATGATGATCTAATAAACATTCAATTCTATAGTTGAGGGGAATACAAAATTTATTTCTGTCAAGCACTGTGTAAACAGAGGATCGCACAATGTTTTTAGTTTTACCTTTTATTAATATCCTTTGCTAAAAGTGGTATTAAATTATATACTCTTTTGCTTGTATTTTGCATGCTTGAAACCTTATGAAGAGTTTATTTATATTAAAGTCAAAATAAAAAGTTTTTTTTTTATAAAAATGTTTTATATATGGAAAATGGTAAAAACATTTAAAAAAGTGATGAAGATAGCAAAAATAATGTAAAATATGGATATGGTTTGTTTAACTATATATTGTATATATAATATGAAATGCACTACGAAACGTATATACAGTAATATGTAATATTGATTAATGCGCATGATTCTACTTTATATTGTCTATATTCAGTAACACAACGTAAGCAATAAAAAAAAAGTTCTTTAAATGCTTCAGTAACATTTAAATAAAAATATATTAAATATTAAATTCTAGGTCATATTTAAATATTTTTGTAAAATGTCAGAATATTTTTTAATGTCATTTTTTTTTTTTTTTTTACGCAAGGATAAATTATTCTCGACAGTGTAATAATTTAAGAATATTAATATGCAGTATAAATATAGCTTCATTTTAGATCAAGATAAATATTTCATAATTTCTGTATGTAGTTACTTATTTATAAATTGTATGTCAATAATTAATGTATTCAAGAAAATTTGTAAATGAAATTAAAATGCGATCTTGTTTTTGTTCAATTTGAAAATTCCCGCCAAAATTTTATCATCTGCTACTATTCATTATTCATCACTTCAGAAAGTATGTACCGTCTTTACTTAGAGAGTTAGTATAAAACTTTTAGATTTTTTAAAAAATTGTTTATATTATATTTATTTTTAAAACTGCAATTGTGATACCAATTGCAATTAGGTATGAAGTAAATATTTAGTTGCATAATATTAGACTTTATCTTAGCCATTTCCGTTCTAATCCTTCCTGAGAATATTCAATCCTATGCTTAAAGCGTTTAGAGGTTTAATAAAAGTATTTAATACGACATTGTATTAAATTAAATCTTAAAATTTATGGCATGAAAGTTTTGTTATATTTATAATTCTAATGGTTGTTAAAGTCAAGAATTAGTATCAGTTTTCAGAATGGTTTCCTGTTATAAATAGTAGAATGACAAAGTTTTCCTAAAACAAATAGCCATACGACTTCTTAATTGTAATTTTCACGTTCTACAATAGCAGAAGGTATTATTATTATCTATAAAATTTCAATTATCGTAACATTTTTTAAACAGCTGGTAAACTCTTGTTCAGATATTAATGGGCACATAGCTACCTGGCATATATCCCTTATTTCCATTCACTTATTTGAAAGTGTATCTTATTTTAGTTAATAAAGAATGAGAACAAGCTTCTTTTTTTATTTTTTATTATCATTTATGAAATTAAAAGGAAAAATCCTAAAACAGTAAGTAGGCTTGTTTGTCTGAGAATAAGATACTTCCAATCCACAGATCTTAGTAATATTCAGCAACCTTTTCTTGGTGGGCTATAACAAGAATGCCATATTTATTTTATACTTACTGCATAATCTGCCTCATCTGAAGGTATAAATCAATGTCAATGTTATCACATTTGATAAGGTCATATTTTAACAGCATACTCTTTTCCAAAGTTATATTACCTAGTGTAAGATTTAGTAATTAATGGTTTCCAGATGGTAGTGCCATAAATCCATATCCATTGCTGTCCTATCTAATATTCTGAGATTAGTTTTCATCAGTGAAGAATTTTAGATTTTGAAGCAGTGCACCTAGACTTTTAGGATCTAATGCATTTTCCCTTTAGCAATCATCTTTTAAATTGACAAAAAACATTTAATTTTTTTCAGTCTAAGCTAACATGCTCGTATAGGCATGTAAATCTTAAACCAGTTCAGTTTCTATATATTAGAACTGTTTCAGATTATATGCTATATTTATATTAAAAAAATCTAAAATGTAAGAATTGATTTTCTAAACTTTTATAATTGTATTTGCACATTTTTTTAAATATTTATACACAGGGTGGTGTTGCTGGAAAATATAGTGTTTGTAAGGATGATTAATATTTTGCACTACAATGTATATGATATTTCTGAGAAATTGTCTAAATCTTTTAAAGCATCTGTAAATATATATTTACATACATAAATATGTATTGTTCTTTATAATATAGCAATCAGACATTTTATATACACACATAATTAATTTTCAATATTATATTTCATAATAAGCTTAGTAGTGAGTGTTTCAATGCCCTGACTTATATATTATAAATATCATTTTATATATTTTAAGTTTATTGTCAGGGAATACTCTGATTTATATATTATTAGTTTCATTTTATATATTATATAATTATTATCAGAAAGTATTTCTAATTATTTGAGTCACGAGAATTTTTATGTAAATAAATTTCATTCAGGTATTACTTGAACAACATACCAAACTACATTTATAATAAACAGTTAAAAAATGTAGCATAACAAATCATTTAAAATAATTAATGTATAAAAATAGAAAAACCTTATGACATGATTAGTTTTTTTACAATATTATAGTTAGTTTATTATGCTGTCATGCTTACTACTTTACTTTCAAATCCAAACAAACTTGATTTTTAAAGTTTGTAAGTATCTATCAAGTAAGTTCAGGATTTTTTAAATGCTGGGTTCAGAGAAAGTTTAGACATTTAATATTGGTTAATATTCAGAAAATAATAAAGGCTTCAGATTAATTTAGGCTGGTCAGATGACTGCAAAATATATTCTGATTCAGTATTCAATGTTGTGATCATCTACCTATATAGGAGTGGTCAAGATGTTGATTGCGGTCAACCAGTCGACTGCAAGGTCTCTGGAAGCAACTGCGAAACTGACATTAACACTGATAAATTATGTGATAAATTCAGAACTGATTTAAATATAAAAAATAAAAATAAATTCAAAATTATTCTCATTTAAAAATAGTTACATTTAAAATAACACCTGTTGTTATTGTCAATCTCAAAAATAAACCCAGGTTGGAAGAAGCTGAAAAGAATTAAATTATTTTCATGTAATGCTAGAGATAAAATTCTTAGAAATATTTAATTGCTGTTTTCCCGAGGAGAAATTAAAATAACTTGTCCTGAAGAAACAGATTTTAATGAACTCATTTTAAAACAAAGAAGTTGTGAACTTTTTAAAACACTTCATTTAGTAATTTAATAATTGTAACTTAACCTTTACCTCATTCAAAATATTTATTGGCCGAGTGAATTAAAGTTCTAAATTTTTGATTGGGCAATTACAGAATCAGCAGTAAAAATATATTTAATCTTTTAAAATTATATTTTAGTTTAGTTTCTAAAAAGCAAATTAATTTGTCAGATTATTAAAGTAAACAAAAATTCAAAAATAAATTTCTATTTATAGCGGACAACATAAAATGTACTTTTCATAACCTATTACAAAATGCAGCCTATGTTATTGATTTCAAGTAAACAAAAATTCAAAAATAAATTTCTATTTATAGCGGACAACATAAAATGTACTTTTCATAACCTATTACAAAATGCAGCCTATGTTATTGATTTCTTTCTCAATTTACTTTTGTCTAAGAGTAAATAATTTTTACTAAAATCTGAACTATTCTTCTGAAACAATTATATTTTCACATTTGTTTTATGAAAATAATAAAAATGTAAAAAAATATGCTAAAACATACATTTTCATTTTGAAAATCAAAACAAAGACCTTAGAACTGTCAAAATTGTTGACAAATGCTCCCTTTTGTAGAGAATGTAAAACAACCAATTAGCACCTTGGAAGGCAGGCATTATTTCATTGTCATAAATTTAAATATTATTGATTTTTTAGTTGTAAAATAATTATAAAGAGGGCAGCATCATACAGTATATTTTTCTAGATAAAATGACTGTAAAATCAGCAAAATAAAAAAAAAAAAGTAAAAATTAGCAGCTTGAGAGCGTGTTAAAGCTACATATGAATATTCCCATGGAGAACAGCCCATTAATAAATATTTTATAAAATGACATGGACAAATTGTAATAATAGAGGGAGCTGAGATAATTTAATAGTAGTCATATAAAATGTCTTCAACAATTTGTATCTTATTGAAAAAAATTCATCAGTTCGTATCTTCTAAAAACATCTCCAATATTTCTGAATACCTAAAAAGCCCTTGTAAAAAACATCAATTTGTACGTATATTCTAAAAAACCAGGACCTCGAACTGTTATTTTTTACTGCTCCACCAAAAATAATATTTTTTTTCTGGTTTCCAGTTTGATGCTCTGAAAAAATCGTAGTCGCCCTCAGATACATTTTCACCAAAAAAGTGGCCCCCAACATCTAAAAGTTTGGCACCCCCCTGCTATGTAGGTTATGAGCATTTGATTAGATTTTTTTTAATATAAATACTAATTATGCATGTTAGAGACAACATAAGACGTAAATATTTCAAAGAAAAAAACACTCAGGGTCATATGGATGAGTGTAAAATTTTGATAACAGAAACAATTTGGGTTCATAATATAGGCAGCTATCATTTAATATCCACATTATTATAAACAATATTAGAATAAATATTGATTAAAAATGGGAAATGCTTACAAATTATTTTTCTTCAGATATAATGAAATTAGCATACATAATGTGGTAAACATATTTAAAAACTGTGGAATATGAATATTTTCTTTTTGTGTGTGCAATTTTCATACCTGTATAAAGAAGACAACCTTCAAATATTTTGAGATATTGTCTAAATCTTTTATGCTAGCTACATTTTTATAAATATTTTTTTAAAGTTTATGGTGCAATTCTAAATATTAAAATCCTACAATAATTTATGGCTTTTCCTCATCTGTTTCCAAAAAGAGAGTTAATGTCCAAAAAAAGTTCAAGATCATCTATGAGTCAGCCAACAACCTTCATTTGTGAAGAAGTCAATATCTACTATAAACACCCTTGTTTTTTGTGTGCAAGGCTTGAAATGAACTTTTTATTTAATGAATGAACTTTAATATAATTAACTACAAATATAAATTTATTCATAAAAGTAAAGATAACTATGGATCCAGTGCCCATAGAATTATGACACCTAAATCTCTAGACAGCAGTCTTTTTGCAATAGTATTTTTTTTATTTGTACTGACAGCAAAACTCTACTAACCAAGTTTGATTAACTTGGAACTGTTACACTCCATTTAAGAAAACCAAAAGTATTTTCCAATTGCTATTGGATAGCTAGATAACGTGTGTGGAGTATATACCTGGTAAAAAAATCAAATTTTCTGTTTGTAACTAAAAAAAAAAAGTTAAGGTTCATTTGGGCTGATCTCAAACTCTAGATCATAACAGTTGGGTATATTAATGATTATGCTGTTCTCCACCTCGAAGATAGTTTTAAGTAATGTCTGTTAAAAATTTCATTGATTAGATTTAAAATAAAATGACCTATTTGATTTAATCCTTAATTTAGATGGGTTTTTGTAGCCAACATATTAAATCTATGAATATTTTTATAGTAAGTAACTCATGTTCAATGCAGTAACGTGATTTAATTCTGTACTCCATTTTTTGACTGATTTGATTATCACTAACTGCTTCAGAGAATATATTATTTGACAACTACCATATTTTGAACTCTAAGAAATGTTCATGGAAAATTTTCAATCAGGTAAAGTAAAGAAAGATGTCAAATGAATAAAGCTGCTAGGTTCTAATTATTACTGGGGGTTCAAATGACCTCTTAACCTCCTATGCAGCTAACCATGTAATTATTTATTTATATAGAATGAATTTAAATAAAATGACATTTTTGAATTTGTGATTTACATTCATTAGTAATAGTAATATTTATGATTCGATTATTATTGAGTAATAAGAATAAATCTCCCAACAGTTTTATTTGCATTTGCACACTGATAACCTTTGCATTAGAAAGTAAATTATCAGCAATTGCATTTTCCACTATTTTACTCTAAAAATACATAAATAGTAAACAAAACAAAAAACAATATTATAATAATGCTGCAGACTTTCAGGAAATGTAAGAGTTATCAAATGCGAATAACAAAGTAGAAGATAAATGCTAAGCAAGAGCAAAGTAAGATTAAAGGTCCTTTTTAAAAAAGGAGACTATAAATTAATAGTAATGAAATAGAATAAAGTAATAACTATTTATATCTTGGCCAAAATATTAATCCAGATAGAAATGTAATGAATGAAATTCATAATAGAATTAAACTTAGATGGAATGCTATTGGTAGGAATAATAAAGTGAATAAATGTTTCTAAAAATATTTATTTACAATCCGAGGTTGGATACATTCATCATCTTCATTTTCAACCATTATTGATTTATTGCAAAATGATGATCTCTCCAAGATCAATTCATCTTCTCCAATCTCTAACCTTTTTTATATCACCCCAATACACTTTCTTATTTCATCCATTCATTTCACAAGGTCTCTTTTTAGGTTTGTTACAATCTCTTGGAATTCAGTTTAAGGTTTCAACTGTCTATCTATTATCATTTCTTCTAGCAATATGTTCATCCCAACTCCACTTCAATCTCTTAATTCTTTCAATAATCATCAGTAACACATGTTTGTTTTCTTACTCATGTATTTCATTTTCAATCTTTTCTTGTTATTCATAACACATCTCTCCATACTTTGTTGAGTTGTTTGAAATCTCTGTATTGCTCTTCTGATAAGTGTCCAAGTTTCAAATCCATAAGTAAAAACTGCTAATGTACATTTATTAAAAACCTTTCTTTTCAAACACATAAAGCATATTTCCTTTTAATATTAAGTTACTTCTACCAAAAGCACTACAATCAAGTTCAATTATATTATTAATTTCATCAATTATTTTTCCATCTGTAGTAATAATCTGACCAAGATATTTGTAATTGTTAACTTCTTCTGACTCATCATTATTGATCTTTATTTTCTTCTTTTGAAAAAATTCATTTTTTTTGCTGCATTTTTTCGATACTTTGGAGTTTGTGACTCATCTTTTGCTCCATATCACCTAACTTATCATTATTTCCCTGCCATAAGTTCTTCAGCTTTTCTTCATTTTGCTGCCGCATGCCTTCAATATCCTGAAATCTTATATCAATATTATGCTGTATGTTTTGCCAATTCTTCATTTTTCCCTAGTAATTCTTCTATATGCTGTTGCAGCTTATTATCCCAACTATTTTAGAAGTTTACATTCATATTTTGGCATTTAATATCCCTAAGTTCTAACATCTCTTGCAGCTTTAACTTCAAAGTATTTTGGAGTTTTATGCTCCTATCTTGGAATTTATTATTCATAATATCTTGCATCCTTTGTATAAGTTTTTCCACCATATTTTATTTTTGTATCTCTTGCTGCTCATCATCATGCTTCTATTGCTCATATTTGGCTCATTGGCCCACTTATCTAATTCCTTATCATGCTCTATCTTCTTGATAAAGCTCTGGTTACCATATATCTACACTTTCTTTTCCAACAACAATAATAAAAAATACAATCATGTCAATATATATATAAAATTTCTTACCATGACATAATATAAATAAATATATATAATGGTCAAATATCCGATGCAAAAATTATTTGTCCACAGTGTTGTTATAGATATATACTTAATATAATAATCAATAACCAGCCATTAAGCTAATGCACATGTGCTGTGGAATTTTAACTATAAATGAATACTCTCACTTCCAAACACAAGATAAAGTCTTTGTGAAAAGATAGAATTAACCCATGAATCCATCTATCTTTTTGACCCAAACGTTTATGTATGGGAAAATCTTAAGCATTTGGGAATGAGAATGTGAAGATGTTAAACGATCACTTTAAATTACTTTTACTATGCCTGAATGAATGATGCAAAATTTTTTAGAATTTACGATACGTCATTCTTATTTGAAATTAAACATATGTAAATGAGATATTTATTTTCTATAGTGCTATGTTTTATAAACTTTAATAGTAATAAGCAGCTATTAAGCCAATGCACATGTGCTTTGTGGATTTTTAACTATAAATGAATACGCTGACTTCCAGACTCAAGATAAATGCTTTGTGAAAAGATAGAATGAATCTGTGAATTCATCTATCTTTTCAACCCAAACATTTATGTATGGGTAAATCTTAAGCATTTGGGAATGAGAGTGTGAATATGTTAAGCGATCACTTTAAATTATTTTTATTATGCCTGAATGAATGATGCTTGCGGAATTTTTTAGAATTTACGATACGTCATTCTTATTTGAAATTAAACATATGTAAATGAGATATTTATTTTATATAGTGCTATGTTTTATAAACTGTATAGTAATAATCAGCCATTAAGCTAATGCACATGCACTTTGTGAATTTCAAATAAGAATGACGTATCGTAAATTCTAGAAAATTTCGCAAGCGTCATTCATTCAGGCATCATTCCCAAATGCTTAAGATTTGCTTATACATAAACATTTGGGTCGAAAAGATAGATGGATTCACGGATTCATTCTATCTTTTCACAAAGACTTTATCTTGTGTTTGGATTTAGTTAATAAAAATCTTAACTAATCAATCTTAAGATAAGAGTCACTAAAATTCTTATATAATTTAATTTTTGTACAAAAATAATGAAATTATTTACATTCAAGGCACAAGACCATTAACATTCTTCATATATTTTTTACCTACCAGAAATAGTTCTTACTCTTTATTAAATTATTATTTAAACACTAATATATAAATAAAACATAAATATATATTCTACATGTATATATCCACAGATATATCTATCTGTTGCTTTATCTGCAATTTTTTCTCTAATCTTTATTTTGTTTAAGATTTTGACTTAAACTAATATTATTAATGTTATGAAAGGGATTTGAATCTAATCCTCAATATATATATATATATATATATACACACACACACACCAAACTGTACCAGGCCTAAGGGCAATTGTTTTTTCTTAATTGGTTGCTTTAACAATTCTTTTTAAAATTTAATGTAAGTTAAACAAAAGATTTTTAAATTGTATAAATAAATTTACAATTGAAAAATTGAAAAAAAAAAAAGATTGGAACAACACAGCTGTTTGTACACTTCAGAAATGCACCAGCAAGGTATTGATAAACATAAAATAATAAAGCTAAATTAAAATTTTGAAATATACTTGTTATATTTCATATGTTAATTTGACAGCATTATGGACAACTATAAATATAATTTATTAATGGTGGAATTACTTCCTCTGCATAAAATATGCTTCATAATAAAAATTACAGATTATTAAATATAAAGGATGGAATTACTTCCTTTGCATAAAATGCTTATAATATAAATTACAGTTTAATTAGATATAATTATTTATTTATAAAAAACAAATTTAAAGTTTTTTTAATTTTATTTTTCATAGTGTTGTGGACAAACATAATAGTTTCTTTAATTGGTTGTGAATTTAACATGTGACAGCCTTATGGACAAACATACATTCATAGCCTTATGGATAAACATACATTCACATGGATTATATATATATAGATGATAAAAAATGTCTTTATTAGAGAAACAATACATTAAAAGCCAAAAAAATAATTTTTTCTTCAATCACAATTTGGGTTTGTAGATTTAACTTGAAATAAAAGCAGAGGCAATCTATAAATTAATTAACTTGATCATTATTTTTGAATTAATTTATGGATGCTCTGCTTTTATTTCAATATATCAAATTTATTAAGCGCAATCAAATAATATTATAATAACATGAAAGGCTTAAACCTTCAAAACCGGCGCCTTAAATATGCTAATGTACAGCCAATCAGATGTAATAATAACTGCACATGGACCTCTTAATTCTGAAACACAAGTCAGAACTATCAGAAAAAGATTGGACCTACCTTCTATGCCCCAATTTATATATAAATAAGCCAGACTCAAGCATTTCGAATTACGAGTGTGAAACTTAAAATACCTTCACATTTAATTCACTAAATATTATATATAAATAAACAATGTGAAATCTTTACATTTGTTACTATCATTTCATTAGATTTAAAAATTGCTGCGTAGTAAATCGAAAGATTTCACGTTTATTTATATATAATATTTAGTGAATTAAATGTGAAGGTATTTCAAGTTTCACACTCGTAGTTTGAAATGCTTGAGTCTGGCTTATTTATATATAAATTGAGTCATAGAAGAAGGTGGGTCCCATCTTTTTCTGATAGTTCTGACTTGTGTTTCAGAATTAGAGGTCCACATGCAGTTATTATTACATCTGATTGGCTGTACATTAGCATGTTTAAGGCACAGGTTTTGAAGGTTTAAGGCTTTCACATTTTTATTTCAAGTAAAATATATCATCTTAAATTGCAGTCAAATTTTTTTTTATTTTTAGTGCATTACTCTTCAAATTGGCTGCAGAATGGAATTTGCTGTTAACTGAAAGGAAGCTCTTGGATTCTTCTTGGAGGTCTTAAAGAAACTTAGCAGGGCAAATTTCCTAATGTCCACTCTTGTCATTGCAGCTGTTATTACTATGTTATTATTCATATAGTATACAAACATGGATGAGTTGCTCACCAACAGAGATTAGCCAATAAAATTAATTTATTGACTTTTTATCTCAGAGTTTAAGATCAAGAAACACCATGGTTTTTATTCTCAGTTGCCTAACAAGCCAGAATAAATGTGGTTGTGAGTGGAAATTTTTTTTCTAATAGATATATACAATTGTGTCAGATAGAAATAAATCGTGGTTCTTATTCCAAGGAGGCTGTAAAGTCATCAGCCAAGGCAATGGTTGGTGCCTGAAGGCGGAGTGCTAAGAATCCCCTGATTATGGACCAAAGTTGCCAATTGATGACAACTTTTTCTTTAAGTACTTACAACTGCAGATCACGTTCAGTAAAGGAAGTTTGCAAGAATTGTCTCATATTAAATGGACATTATTGGACTTAGTGAATTTAGAAGAAAAGGTGAAGAAACAATTAAGTAGACATATACTCTACTACAAAGGCACAAATATTAAAAATACAAGTGGAAGAGAATTCATTATGAATAAAAAGTGAAAGAACAACATTGTGGACATTGATGATGAACAGAGTGTCAAGATTAGTTATCCAACTTAATAGCACTAAATGCAGATAATTCAGGTTTATGCTCCAACAAGTTATCATAGTGATGAAATAGTAGAAGATTTTTATATGGATATACAAAAGGTTTTTGATCAGACTAAACAACATTTTAAAATTGTTTTGAGAGATTGTAATGCTAGAATTGATAAACAAATGAAAGATAATAGTGCTGTAGGTAAATTTGATTATGGTAATAGAAATAAAAGAGGACATAGACTTGTGGAGTTTGCAGAAAAAGAAAAGCTTTATATTATGAATTTTTTTTTTTTTGTGTGAAAAATATTAAAAGGAAATGGACATGAAAGCATCCAAATGAAGATACAGCAGAATTGGATTATATTTTCACTAACATATTTTAAGATTGTAATATCCTTAATAAATTTAAAACAAGAAGTGATCATCAATTTGTAATATATAAGATAGATGTTAATGCAAAACTAGAAAGACAAAAATTATTTAGACAAACAATATTTACAGTTGATATTCCTAATCTTCAGAAACATTCCAATAAATTTAAATTACAACTTGCAAATCGTTTTCAAGTATTAGTAGATTTCAACCATGATTCAGATGTGAATGAAATTAATAGGAAAATAATTGATACACTTTTAAAAACTGCAACAAAGATAGCTGGTAGAAAAAAGCAGCAATTGACCAATAAAATTTCTACTGAGATTAGAGAATTTATTGAAGAAAAAAAGAAATATGAAGATATATAAAATGATGCATTAAGAAGGATTGAATATCTTGAATTTTGTAAAATGGTGTGAAAAATGTTGATAATGATATCAGAAAATATAAGTGTGAACTAGCAAGGAAAGCTGTAGGAGAGAAAGAATAAAAGTCTCAAGATTGTAAAACAACATTCTGATATTGGTAGAAAACTTATATCTGCAACAAGAAAAAAAACGATGGAACTGTTATAAAAAGAGAGATGACATCATGCAATGGGTAGAAGAGTTCTATCAAGAATTAAAGAACAAGTTCCTACTACATATATTATATCTTCTGAATTGCCCAGGATTTTAAATAAAGAAGTGAGACATGCAATAAATTTATGAAAAAGGAAAAAGCTCCTGGTAATGATGGAATTGTAATCAATATATTAAAAGAAGCAGATGAAGAAATAGAAAAAAAAGTTGGCAAAGTTATATACCAAATATCTAAATGATAAAGATATACTAGTTGATTGGAAGAATGCAGTATTAATATTTAAAAAAAGATGATAAAGAAAATAGTAGAAATTACAGATCTATCAGTTTTTTTATCAATTTTATATAAAATTTTTACCAAGGTAATTGCAACTTACCTACAAGAGAACATTGGATTTCAACCAAGCAAAGTAGCAAACTGGATTTAAAAGTGGTTTTAGTACAGTAGATTATATCCATGTATTGAGAAAAGTTATAGAAAGGACCAATGAATGTGAGTTGCCATTATGCTTTGGATTTGTAGATTATGAAAAGGCAGTTAATTCTATAAGCATTTCATCAGTGATTAAAGCATCAGATCATCAAGATATAGACACAGGATATTGTCATATTTTGAAGAATATTTATCAAAATGCAACAGCAATAATTAGATTACATAATAAATCTTGGGAAGGTCAACATTAAGAAGATTATAAAATAGGATGACTCCACATCTCCAAAACCTTTTACAGCAGTGCTGTAAAAAGTATTTTGTGGATTAAAATAGGAAGCTAAGGGAGTAAAAGTAAATGGAGATTAAAAATTATTTAAGTCATTTAGATTTTGCAGATTATGTAGTTGTTTTTGAAAATAATGCTTCAGATCTTCAGGAAAGGTTGCAAAAGTTATGAAATGAAAGTAAGACCAAAGGTAAATGTTAAAAAGCCTAAAATAATGTTCAATGGATTTCTTCAAAAGTTGAAAATAAAGATTTATTATGATGAGTTAGAAGTTAACAGTTACAAATACCTTGGTCAGAGACATAATGGATGAAATTAATCATAGAATTAAACTTGGTTGAAGTGCTTTTGATAGAAATAACTTGAAAGGAAATATGCCTGTGTTTGAAAAGGAAGGGTTTTAATTAATGTTTTACCAGTTTTTACATGGATCTGAGACTTGGATATGCAGTACAGAGACTTCATACCACTCAGAGAAGTATGGAGAGATGCATGTTATGAATAACAAGAAGAGATCAAAAATGCAATACATGGGTAAGAGAACAAACGGGTGTTATTGATATCATTGACAGAATTAAAAGACTGGAGTGGAATTGGGCTGGACATATTGCTAGATGAGATGATAATAGATGGACAATTGAAATTTTAAAATGAATTCCAAGAGATTTTCAAGACCCAGAAAAAGAGTGCATGTGAGATGGATGGATGAAATAAAAAAGTATGCAGGGGTGATGTGGAGAAGAGAGGCTAGAGATTGGAGAAGACAGATTGCACTTGGGGAGACCTTCATTCTACAATGGACTGACAATGGTTGAGGATGATTATGATGACTCTTCAAATTAAAAAAAAAAAAAACATTTTTTTTTACAAAATATTTTTTAAATATACTATTTTGTTCATTTGTAATATTCAGAAATTTGATAATAGATTTTTTCTGACTATTCATATTCAAATACAATGCTACTGTATTTTTAATTTTTGAAATGAAATTTACACGTATTACAACTGATGAGTGCTGGTTTAGCACGAAACACGTTTATTGGTGATTTTTTTATCTTTTCAATATGTGTGTGATCAGGTGGGTCAGCAATATAAGTTGGCATGGAGAGTTGAGGGTCGTGTGAAAGTCTGAGTTCGAATCCTGCATACTTTACACACACACACACACATATATATATATGCATGTTTAAGCCTGTATAGTGTATTGATTTAAAGAATTAAAAGAAATTAAGATTTTATCTTTAATTTGTTTGTTTTTTTACCCAATTTAATCAATTGTAAATGATTTTAAGTGAATATTCAATGAAAATGTCTTTTTTAAATTCACTAAACTGATATCATGCATTTTGAAAGTCAATCTACAAACACTGGCAAATTAGATAACTGTCTGGACAATCCGGAATATTTTAGTGTCTTATTGTCATCAATACATATTATTGTGTACAAAGTTTGAAGAAAATATATTTGTTAGAAGTATATTAAAAATTGATTACAAGGTTTAACTAAGATACATAAACAAACTGAATTTCTAATTTAAATAAAGCATTTTAAAAATTCAATATTTTTTATTTTATTCAAAACTTCTTAAATAATTTACTTATTCAACCTTACATTAACGAGAACATTACATAAAAGGTGACAATTCATTAAAGATTATAAAATTTTATTTATTCACATTTTTTCAGCTAAAGTACATTAATCATATTAAACAAACTCATTACTCATTGTATATATTCATTATTGTATTGTTTATTGTAGGCATTAATAAAGATTTCTAAGTAAAGCAATAAATAAATAGTTTTGTTATGTAGCTCATTTCTACTCTTTATATATGTAGTCTAATAGTATAAAATTTAAGTTTTATGTGGTTTACTTTGAGGTTCCTAGAGAAGAAATTGTTAATAATATTAGAAGGAAAAAAACTTGAAGATAATATTACTGTTTTCATTGTTATTGATTTCTGTTTTGTTATTATTACTTATTAGCTATTATTGTGTTTACTATTTTCTTGAAAGTGTTATATTTTTTATGATTATGGTCATTTTAACCATCAAGAAAGGAAAAAAATACACTAGAGGTGAATTTTATAATAACTGTACTAGAACCTATCTATAACTAATAAATTGTCGAATGCACTGGTCCATTATTCTGTGTTTGATATTTTGCGATCTTGTCTTTTAACTTTTGTAGTAAACGTTTATTTCTGAAATAGTTCAATACCAAATCTAATTGTAGCTTGCCAATAAACCAATCAGCATTATGATTCTTTACATCTTTGAGATAATCCTTATAATATAAATGGGATCTGTCTTTCACACAATAACCATACTCAAGTTTACCACAAAATAACTATTTCACCTGTTTATTTCAATAAAATTGAGATTTTATAATAGGTAGACTTTTTAGTATCATATTGATCAAAGAACATGTGATATGAGCATTAAAATAGTAAGTAGAGTGGATATGTCATTAAATGTAGTCATCTGAATTCTTGTACTTTTATCAGATATTCCTCGAAGTACACTGTTCAAAATGTTATACAAGAATATCATTTACTGATTTTTTCCAGAAATGTGATGTTTTTCAATTCCATATGTTTCAGTGGTCACATTCAGTAAATAACTATATTCTCTTTGCAATTTTAACCACCAACTAAGGTATTCTTAAGCTTTCTTCTCAGTCATTTAACTTCTATCTTTCAGTCTCTTTATCAATTTTCATTTGTTTTATCATTTAGATCAAGCACAACACATCATGTATTTACTTTTGATCAAGATGGACAATATTACAAGTACTGACAAAAGAAACAGTACTTTTTAAAGTAAATCCAAGAATAGACTTATTCATATCAACAATACATTGTTTTTTAAAGTTTTGTACCTCATTAGCATGAATGGATTGATAATTTAATCATTTTAGAATTGAATAGCTGTTAAAATTCAGCATAAGTAGCAGTGGTGTCTAAAAACACATGTTCAATTCCCAAACCAATATGTTGGGAGTATGATCAATTTTTTTTAATAGCACTACCATTTTAAATTTGGAGCATACCAATTTATGATCAAACACCTAGAAGTTCTTGTGGTCTGGACTTATTTTACATTTGATACCTAATTATAATATGATTGATAAAATATTGTTTTGAGCAAAGTTGAATTAAAGTATATCGTAATGGCATGGACTCAGGGGTGAACCTGAGGTGATGGAAAGTCAACATTATCATCAACCCTACTTAATATACTAATCTAAATTTAAATATACAAATATATAATGAATATGAGAAATGAGCCTACAAGCAAAAATAAAGACTTAACTAATTATAAGTTCATTCAACATTACAGAGAAGAAGAAGAATCATTCATCATCATGAATGGTCAAAAAAATAAAATCAACAGTATTCCTTGTGACTGGATTTGAAAATGGTCTACTATAGACCATGCTAATTATTTAGCCCTTGCCAAGCTTGGGGCAGATTATATAAACAATAATTTGGATACACAAACTTAAGCGCTAATCTATAAGAATATAACAAAAAAAGTAATGCTGGGATACAGAAACATGCTGATTATCATCAATGCCCTATCCATTTAGTACTATTAATGTACTGGCCAACTATAAACCTAATTTCTAATAATAAAAACTATATAAAATGTAATGCATCAACTTTAAAGGATATCCTTTGCACCAACTATCATCTGGATGTCCATAACACTAAACATAAACTCCAATCTATATAACTGGTTGTTATGCACAAATCTAGCTGTGTAAACAAGAGCTCTATATTTGTTACTGTGAGCAAGAGATAATACTAACAATGTTTTAAACCTAGTCTAGGATTAAATAAATTCACTGAAATAACTTAATAAAATATAAATTTATTAATAACAATAAAATATAATTAAGGTCTGTTGAGTATGTTATAAATTCAGCATTCTGAATTTTATTAGAATACAAAAAATCTGCTATTACATTGTAATTTGCATACATTTCAATAGCTTAAAACATGCCTAAATACTCAGATGTGCTATATAATTTAAAATTAACATCTTTATATTGTCATAAACTAATAATAAACATTTTTTTTACCAATATGTAATAATTAATTTTAACATCTATGTGTTTGATGACTGATTTTAATATATATGGGTGTGATTTCAAATGTGTGCACATACTGGCATTTATAAAAAAAAATCTTATTAAAGTTATATTTTATTATTTTTTAAGAAAATTAATTCCATGTTAAAAATATATATATATACAAAAAAACCACTGCACACATACATGCATATTACTATTATCTTATTACAAATCAAAATTTTAGAACATTTTAAGTATGGAAGACTTCTGAGTTTATCTTTTAAAAAATAAATTTCAAAAGTAAAATACAAATTAGAAATCAATCCTCTATTTTTAGATGTATAATTCAAGCAAAACTTATTTACTTTTAAATCTTGTAATTTAAAGATTTTAACTGCAAATTTATTAAAAATAATGTCATTTTTAAATAAAATTACTCACCAAATAATATCTAATCTTTATCAAAGATATTATTCTTTTTTCTTATTCTTTAACAAAAAAAAATCTTGAAACATCAAGCATTGCTTAATAAAATTTTATCATCACCATCAATCATTATCAATCAATTGCAGGATGAAGGTCTCTCCAAGTTCAAACCATCTTCTTCTCTGATCTTTAGTTTCTCTTCTCCACATCACTCCTGCAACTTTCTTATTTTATCCATCCATCTCATATGTGGTCTCTTTCTGAATCTTTTACAATCTCTTGGAATCCAGTTTAAAATTTCAATTGTCCATCTATTATCATCTCTTCTAGCAATATGTCCTGCCCAACTCCACTTCAGTCTTTTAATTTTATAAAATTTTATATATAATAAAAAAATAAGTGAGAAAAACAGATATTTTATTTAATATAGTTATAATTTGTGAAATAATAATATGATTTCAAAAATATGTAATAACCATAAAGCAAATGAGGGATGAAAGACAAGACTATTTTATTTTATTTTTAAAATACACTATTCCTTCATCATGAAAATTTACTTAGCTGATATCAATACATTTGAAATTCAATCTACCAACATTGCTATACAATATAAATAATACCTACAACACCATATACTAAGAAAAGATTGTTTAATATTTTAAATTAAAAATGTTAAATATATCAACATAGTATGCTGAATATGCTTTTAACCAACTAGTTATGAATATGACTACTAGTTAGTCGAAAGCATGCTTAGCATAACTATGTTGATGTATTTAACATTTTTATTTTAAAGTATTAAACAAGTATTATTTATATCAAATTACAATTTTTTGAAAAAAGTTTAAAACTATTGGAATTACAACATTGCTATAGAAAAAACAATGAGAAAATGCAGAAATATTTCATTATTATATTGCATTAGCAATGATTTCTAAAATATGTACAAAATTTGAATGAAATACATTCAGTAGAAGTACGTTAAAACTAAATTACAAAATTTATCCTAAAGAAACAGTTTTTAAGTTATAAATAAACACATTTTAAAAAACATAAACAATCAATTTATATAATAAACGAAGATTTAAGAAAAACTAAGTATTTTATGATTTAAAATTATTGGATCATTTTGGAAAGAAAAAAGAGAGGAATGCTTATTAAGAAAGTAATTATTAATAAAGTATATTAGTTAATTTACTTAAGTAATATTCTATTTATTAACTTTTCTAAAAACTTTCAGTATCTTATTAGTATATAGTGTAAAGACATTCTAGCATTGTTTGATCTTTTTTTTTAACTTTTCTTTCTCAAGGTAAAATCACTGGATGGATTTCTAAATTTTTGAACTAATTTGATGAACTCTTTTATTGGCTTTTTTCAGTTTTAACTTCTGTTAGTGTCTTTTGTTAATGATCTCAATCGTTAAAAGCTATTTTATATTTTTTTAATATAGCACTTCCGTATATTTTCTTCATCTCTAATCTTCACCAAATAATCATTTGGCATTTCATAAAAAATTATCTTACTACATAAAACTTTCTTTTGGTTCCATGAATTCTTTGAAAAAATGCTCTTTTTGAAGCCTGTTTTCAGTTTTCATTGTTTTTGCATATTAATATAGATAAAACTATCATTAATTCAAAAACTTCCATTGCCTGGACAAAATTAATTATTTCTATATATTGATTTTGTACTGACATAAATACAAGCATATTCTGTATTTTAAAGTGTTATATTCCTTATTACTAAAATAAGTTTATACATTATACAAAAAGTAGTTCTGTATTTATGTATAATTTTTTCACTCCGTTTGTCGTAAGCTTGCCAAGTATTTGTTTAATTATCCTTTTTCAGGGGCATCAAAGTATTTTTTTTTTCTCAAAATTATTTTATCTGGCATGTGTTTCTTGTTAATTTTAAAAAATATTAACAAATCAAATTTTAATTAATGTTAGGTTTAAATAATCAATAATAATTTTTTTTATAAATGCCATATAGAACATTTAATTAATTATTTTTTTAGGTATACTATAATATACCAACATTAACATGTTGCCATCATTGTCATCATTTTTTGTGTTTTCTGTAGCATTTTCATTCAAGCTGTTGTTTAATTATTTTTCCTAACATTTTGCAAAAAGAATGAAAATTTGGAATCTGCCAGTGACTGAAAAAGATGCAGTAGAGTATTTTCAGAATTATGAGATAGTGCATACATTTGTGGCAATGTTACAGGTTATTAACAATTAGTGTCTCGTGATATGAAGACCCATGATTATAATACTTTGTTTTTATCATGTTTTTTATTTTATTATAGTGATATTAAATTTTATTTACTACAATTGTTTGGAGTTTTGTATAATTTCTTGAATACAAAATATTTAATATAATAATCATATTAAAAAGGAGCCACAACATCCCACAAATGTGTGCACTATATCATAATTCTGGAAATACTCCACTGCATCTTTTTCTGTCAGTGGTAGAATCAAATTTTAATCATTTTTGCAAAATTTTAGGAAAAATAATTAAACAACCGCTTGAATGAAAATGCTATGGTAAATGCAAAAAATCACAACAATGGTGGCAACATATTTGTACATTATAGTATATCTAAAAAACATAATTTTTTTTCTCATGTGTCATAGCATCAGCCGGGAAGCGAACCCGCTAACCCGGGACAACTGCTTGTAAAGCAGTCGTCGCTGACCTCTCAACATAATTAATTAAATATTCTGAATAGTATTTATAAAAAAAAATATTAATAATTATTTAAACTTAAACATTAATTAATATTCAATATGTTAATATTTTTTAAAATTAGCAAGTAACATATGTACAATAAAATAATTTTTTAAAAAGCAAACAAACAAACAAATACTTCAATGCCCCTGAAAATAGTTAATTAAACAAAAAACATGGCAAGTTTCTAGTGAAAAGAGCAATAAATTATATGTAAGTGCCATTAATACCAATCCATTATTTCAAATGACAGACCCACGTGTGAGAAATCTAGAAATTAAATTTGCATTTTTGCCCCCTATTGAGAAATTTTGCTAACTTTTTTTTTGACAGCTTTAAAATTCACGTATATATTTTTTGTAATATTTTCATTTCAAAAAAATTCAAAAGATGTCAGAATAATTGAATAAATGGGAATTTCAAAGTTTCTGAAACCACAGAATGATGGATGGTCATTGTATATTTTGCATTCTCAAATATTTTGAGATTACTTCAAGAAAATATTCCAATGGTCTAAAAACTTGATTTTTTGGAATGTTTACGATTATTTTTGTATCATAATTGTGTAATAATCATTAGAAATCAAGATATATATTATTACATATTTATTTTTTACATAAATGTTTTACTTTTAAAAATAAAAGAACATATTCTTCTATGTAATGTTACCATAGAGATTAAGGTCACAGAAAATACAATTGTCTAGAAATGTTGTCACTAAACAGTCTAACATTTAGGAATACACCTGGGTCTCGTTTTATGTGGATTATTTTAATGTGATTTTGAAGTTATGAGATTCATGTTTCTTCTTAATATTTTTCATATTTCACTATATTTATTAGATATCAAGAAATTTAAATTACTAATAACTTATTTTGACTTTAAATACTTTTTTTTTTCAAAAATATATTGTTATATTAGCAGCTAATGTGAATATGGCCTGAAGCTGTATTTAGAATAAATAACCTACTTATACTAATGAGTAAATAATAATAATAGATTTATACTTACATATAAAAATATTGCAATAAATATTCAAAAATTTTAAACTTTTAAAACATTTTGTTAGGTGTAACAGAAATAAATAATGTAGATTTTTAAAATAAATAACAAAGATTTTATAAACTGAAAATAATATTTCTAATGATAATGCATAATCTTTTTGTTTTGATTATGATCTCATTTTTTAATAAAGAAACAAAATGTGAACATTTAAAATTTATTTTAGTAGTATAAATCAGTTGTCAACAGAAAACTATTAACACAGCACAAGACTGAAATTGGCACTAGTGTAAATGGGATGGAGCAGAATATGGGAAAACTTAGAGTGGGGAATGGAAAATAAAGTGGCTAACAAGTTTCTCTGGGCATAATTGCTGAGAGATTCTTGACTTCATTCAAGGAGAAGCTACATCACATCACATCAACAAATCTGATTTCTTACCAGTTTACAAACGAACTGCATATCGACAAATCACGGTAATGATTAAAATACGTATGAAAAAATGTCAAATTAAATACCGTAGTTAATAAAAAAAAGTAAAAATAGTTTGTCTTGTACCAATTTTTTCAAATATTTGATATTTTTTATTAGTCATACTTTATTTCCTTATTTTTTTAATGCAAATTTTAAAGTAATTTTTCCTTGTTGCTTTGCTTTTATGCGAATTTACAAAATTACATACCCTATCCCCCATTTTTCAATGTAAGTTAAGTCTATTTTTGTGCAATTTTTTTTAATGTGGGTTTCCTGTGGAACCTATTTACCGCATAAAATGAGACCCAGGTGTATTGTAAAAATTAAAAAATTTTTTTAAACTTTTAAAACATAAATTGATAAATTTACTAGATATTAAAAATAATTCATTTAGATTTTTAAAACAAACATCAATAAAAGAAGATTTCATTCGTTTTCCAAATGAAATCTGCTTCACCTGAAATTTGATGATGTGACAGTGCTTTGTTTTGCTTAAAGTCTAATTTTTAAAATAATTCTGAAAATCTAATGTGATTTTTAAAAATTTATTTAATTTCTAACAAAAATATTTATCAAATGATATCAAATTTATTATATTCTGATTAAATAATAATGGTTTAATATTAAAGTTGAAGTTGAAAGCTTAAATCGAGTGAAAACAAGAAAATCTGTTGGAGTACAGGAGGATTAATATATATAAACTATGGCTGGTAAAACTAATTATAATTAAAAATTTCATCAAAGTTTAGATTTATAATGAGAGATTAAAAAGTTTATAGTCAAAATTTGAAAAATTCACATTAAAAATTCTCAACTACCTGTAATGCTTTTTTTTTTAAATTTTGAATATTTTTTTCATTTATCATTGTATCTTCTGACATCCATTTTGATTTATTTTTTTGATTATGTAATCTTATTGAAACTGTTCTCAGGGGTTCACCCTAATTATTTCTTTCATTTTTATTCACTGCTCATTTAGTTCATCATCAATCGTATCCAAAATCTCAAATTTAATTATAATATTATTTATAAAAATGAAAAATATATTCCATAGGTTGCATATATAAGATTTTGGAACTAAGTCCACAGTTAATTTTTTGGCATCACTTGTAATTAATATATGAATAATTTAACTATTTTTAGTCCATTTTTTGCCATGGTTTTGATATTAAAATTGAAACAGGTAAATTTAAATAATCCTATGTATCTTTATCTGAATTTGTGTTTCATTACATATATAGATCCCATTTCTTATAGTCATTTTCAGTAAATTATAAGATAGTTATTTGATAGCCAGGCACAGCTGCTTGATGGCATTGTTTTTATGAAAAAATAATCAAATGTAACAGGCCAAGACTTTTATTTTATTAATAAAACAAACAAAAATAAAAAGAAATCTTTTTTTTTTTTTGGTTATTTTATAATTTCTTTTTTTAATAAAATCTTGTTCTACTTTTTTTTTGGTTTTTCAAAACAAAAAATAAAAACAATCACACCTTTTTTATTTCAAAGACTTTCATTTTTATACTAGTCTTTAATTTTTTGTTATTTTTTTAAAAAAATATTTTTTTAAATTTTTAATATTTGTATTAACTTTTTGTTTTAATAAAATCTTGTTCTATTTTTTTTTTTCATATGTCATAGCATCGGCCGGGAGGCAAACCCACAACAACTGTCTGCAACCAACTGCTTGCTTCCAAGGCAGCTGCGCTGACCTATCGGCTAACAACGCTTGACGACTTTTTTATTATCGGTTTTTCAAAACAAAATTTAAAAACAATCACACCTTTTTTTTAAAGACTTTTTTTTAAATGAAATCTTGTTCTCTTTGGGGGGGGGGGGGGTTGTTTATTCTTCTTCTAAACCAAAAATAACTTTTGTTGTGCTTTGATTTATTAATTTCTGGAAAAGAATTTTTTTTTATTTTTTTACCATAATAACAGATAGACCGCTTTCAAAAACGTTATTCTGGAGCCTTGCAACCAAGTTTTGTTTTGAATCGAACACCTTCAAGCACACAAATGTCACTAACATCGAAATTGGCACATACTTTTCCACATGTACAGTTTCAGGTTTGGAAGGGTATTACATCAGCATCTGTGGTTGGCAAGTAGCACAATTTAAAAAACTGATTGTTTTCGTTGGCCGTTTTATTTCTCTCATACATTTACTCATGAAAATGTGACTTTCTGCATTACAGCTTACAAATCATGTTCAGACCTACCCTTTGCCAATCTTTTCCACATTTCAAGTTGTGTAGGGAGTGTTGGTGAAGGTATGACAATTTGTAGTAATTCAGACTGTGTGATTTAAGTAGAAATTAAAATACTATGTATTTGACATTTAAAAAATTATGCCCACTTGAAATACAAACACCATAACATGATACGATAGCCAACTGCGAATTGTGCAAATTCGCATAAAGTATTGTGAAGCACAAAACAGGCCATAATATTACTGTGCAATGTCATAAAGTAGCCTAAAATGGCTAATACAACAAAAGTGTTGTATTAGCTGTAAGTACGGCCGCATAAACGGCATTTTTATGTATTTTTACACATAAACAATGTCGTCAAGTGGCCTTGCCTGGCTATCAAAAGAGTACCAATTATAATTCAATTGATTAAGTGTGTGTGTGTGTATATATATATGAAGAGTTTTATAAATTATTTTTACATATCAGATTTTGAACATGATTCAGATTTGAGTAAAATCAATAAAAAGATAATTGATACATTTTTAAAAACTATGACAAAGATGATTGGTACAAAAAAGCACCAATTGACCAGTAACATTTCTTCTGAAATGACAATTTATGAAGAAAAGAAGGAATATGAAAAAATATAAAAATGATGTGGATTAAGAAGGATTGAATTCCTTTAATTTTGTAAGATGGTGCAAAAAATAATTAACAATGATATAAAAAAGTATACTTTTGAACTAGCTAAAAAAGCTATAGAAGAAATTAAGTCTCAAGAGTGTAAAACAACATCTTGCTATTGATAGAAAACTTATTTTTGCAATAGGGACAAAAATGGAAATATTACCAAAAAGAGACTTGACATTTTGAAATATGTAAAGAAGTTCTATCAAGAATTATGTAATCACAAAACCAACTCTTAAGCTATTAATAATGAAAAGTACCTTCTACAATTACTATAACTTCTGAATTGCCTAGGATTTTAAATGTAATGGGACATGCAATTAAATTTATGAAGAAGGGATAAAAGCGCCAGGTAATGATGGAATTACAATCTATATCTTAAAAGAAGCAGGTGAAGAAATATATTTTTTTTTAGCAAAGTTATATACTAAATGTTTAAATGATAAAGATGTACCAAATGATTGGAAGACTATTAATATTAATTTTTAAAATAGGTGATAAAGCATTAAAAATTACAGACCTACCAGTGTTTTATTAGTTCTATACAAAATTTTTACCAAAGAAATTACAGTTCAACTACTACAAACTTTGGGTTTTAACCAATCAAGAGAATAAGCTGGATTTAGTACAGTGGATCATATCCATGTATTAATAACAGTTATAGAAAGAACCAAGGAATATAAATTGCCATTATGCTTTGGATTTGTAGATTATGAAAATCATTTAATTTTATAAGCATTTCTTCAGTGATTGAAAGCATTGGATCATCAAGATATAGACCCAAGATATTGTCATATGCTGAAGGATATTTATAAAATGCAAAAGCAACAATTAGATTACATAATGATACTGAAAAGATTAACATTGAGGAGATTGTACCACAGGGTAACTCCATATCTACAAAACTTTTTATAGCAGTTTTGCAAGAAGTATTTTATTGATTGGATATTATTTAAGTCATCTAGATTTTGCAGATGATGTTTGCAAATAATATTTACAGCTTCAGGAAATATTGCAAGACTTATCAGATGAAATTAAGAAAGTAGGATTAAAAGTAAATGTTAAAAAGACTAAAATAATGTTTAATGGATTTTCTTAAAAGAGGAAAATAAAGATTGGTAATAATGAGTTAGAAAAAGTTAACAACTACAAATAGCTTGGTCAGATTATTACTATAGCTGAAAACATAATGGATGAAATAATCATAGAATTAAAGTTAGTGGGAGTGCTTTGGGTATAAATAACTTAATATTAAACAGAAATATGTCTGTATGTTTGAAAAGAAAGGTCTTTAGTAACTGCGTTTCACCAGTTTTTACATATAGATCTGAAACTTGGACACTTAACAGAAGGGCAATACATACTTCAGAACACTTAAAAAAGTATGGAAAGATGCATATTAGGAATAATAAAAAGAGATTGAAAATTAAATACGTGGGTGAGAGAACAAACAAATGTTACTGACATTATTGAAAGAATTAAGAGACTGAAGTGGAATTGGATTGAACAATATTGCTAGATAAACAACTGAAATCTTAAACTGGATTCCAAGAGATTGTAAAAGACCTAGAAAGAGACTACATGTTAGATTGATGAATGAAATAAAGAAGTGTGCTGGGATGATGTGGAGAAGAGAAGCTAGAGATCAGGAAGATGGATTGAACTTGGAAAGACTTCCATCCTGCAGTGGATTGATAATGTTTGAAAATGATGATGATAACAATATGAGGGTATTTTATAGTCCATTATAATTGGATTTTAAAAAATGTTTGTGTATAATATTTTATTTGAAATGACACTTCATATGGAGCAGAGATGTAGATATTTATAAAAAAGGAGAAAAGAATTGGAGGTCTTAGAGTGGACTAGTTGAAGTATAGGACAAAGGATAGAAAGATTTTGTGAATGTGATTTGGTTTGCTGCGTACTAATTTCCCTTTGGCAGATAATTAAAGTTGGTAATGGAAATAATAACATTTTTTATATGTACCTTAAATATATAAAAAATGGAGTTTTTTTTAATATGGCCAGTCACTCTCTTGACAGCCTATTTTAGAAAATTAGATGGATACACTATATAGAGTTGTAAAAACACTATATTTTACTATACTATTGTTTCTGATTATTTATGTAGTGCACAGGAAGTCTGTAATCAGAAAGAGAAAGGCTTTAATTTTTTTCACATGCACCTTTAAATATTTGTATATCCTTATAAAATCCATATATTGTGTTGAGGTTTGAGAGATAGCTCTTTAATCAAAATCTACAACGTTTGGCACATTTAAAGGCTCATGTGAAAAAGGTTAAAGCCTTTCTCTTTCCGATATTATAATTTGTAAACAATAATATTATATTATTTTTATCGGAATTGTCATTTTAAAATTAAAGCAAGGTCGTTGTTCCGCGTTTGATGAATGAAAATATTATCTTTGCTATATGATATTTTACATTTCTAATAAGTTTATTTACTATAGGAACTTAATAAGAAAAAAAACTATTTCATTATCTTTTCATTCTAATTATTTCTGTTATTTACTTTAAAGATAACTTATTTCTTATAACTTATTAAAAATAATAATTTTAAAATGTTAGGAAATGTTTGCAAAAAAACAACAACATGAATTTACCTTATTTTGAAATATCCTCTTGTATAAGGATGTGAATTCAAAGGAAAAAAAGTTATCTAATCTTATTAAAAAAAAAAAAAATACGAACTTATTTGGTTTCTCCCAGTGTACAATAAAAGATTAAATAAGTAATATAAAAACTCTGTCTGATAATGAAAATTATTCTACACGAAGATTAACAATAATATTTTAAGTGTTATTATCTAATCACATTTTATATAAATATATCATTTCCTTTTCTAACTTTTTATTATATATATTGATTGTTATAGCGATTTTTTTTATGATGTGGTTTTAAATATTGAGACACTAAAATGAAGTGAGATAAGGCTGCAATAGCGTCCCTAAGGTCGGTCGAACTGACGTATGCCCGGGGCATCGCACCGACCTACCTTATTTTAATCAACAACACAATATAAATCTTAAGAATTTTATTAACAATTCCGATAAGCACTGCAGAGTTCGAACGTAGTTGGTCAAAGCTTAAAATAATAAAAAACTATTTAAGATCCACAATGGCACAAGAAAGACAATTCAACTTAATGTTCCTTTCCATTGAAAATAAATTATGCGAAGACTTAAACTTAACTGAAATTAAAGCAAGGAAAATAAAGTTATATTAATTTTCTTTTTCTTTTATATTAATATTAATGTTATGAGTTAACTATTACTATTTAGATAAGAATAAATGTTGTATATGTTCCTTTCTTGTATTAGAAATTAAAGATTTTATTTATTTATTCAATTTTTTTATTTACTTGTGGCCACTCCATATTTGGGTCCGAGGCCTCAAAATCCAAAGGGTGGCATGGGCAAGTTACCACCTATGATAAGGATCTCTAGATTCTAACACTCTATTCTATATTAATAAAGTAAATTAATGAAAATATGAGCGATATTTTTAAAGTAAAAAGAGATTTGCCAGAAATCAAATAGAAAAAAAGAATTTAATGGCTGACAAGTAAATAAAATATTAAATGTGTATATATATATATATTTAAAAAATGACAAATCAGCAAGTGTTCCAGCTTTTTCAAAACATTAGTATTACATAAAATTATTACTCTTACTAATCTTATGAAAAACATTAATAGGAAATAACGATAGTCTGGCAGTGAAACTTTAGTCTTCATTAAAATCATTATATATTATCTATTGCTAAATATTTAATAGTAAGTTTTATTAGGTAAATTTAACTTTCAAAGATAAGTCGTTGAAGATCTGTTGTGTTTGGCTGAATTGCAGGGTTCAGACTCAAACCAACAGTAATATCAAAAATATAAACATTCACTATTTAATATGTATAATTTATTAGAACAAATATACATACATATTATACAAATCAATAACTTAGTCAATGATGAGCTGGTCATGCTGAATGACTGGACTCACTTCCAGCTATATATATTAGCTTGCCTCATGAGTTCTAGTTTTAACTCTTCTGGTTATACTAGACAGTTTGCATCGAGTTTGTTGAATGACTCTTCCGGCTGTTCTAGACAGCTTGCCTCAAGTCTGTCATAGTCATAGCAACTTCCAATCCTATCATGGGACTTGCCTTAGTGCATGGATGTATTGGTAATGAATATAGTAGAAACACCTTTGCTGTAGGAAGTAGTTTCAATGGAGAGAACATTCAGTCATTCCCTACCCAATTCCAGCTGTACACGACAGCCTGCCTCAAGTTTGACAGTCATTCTCTACCTTGCCTCCAAAAATAATGACTATTTATTGTCAGATCCTCTATCTTACTGGAAGCAGTGATTCAGAGAGCCTAATTAATGATAAGATTTTATACACATACTTGTTTTTACTCTTTGGCCATGTTTATATATTGGTTGTCCACATGTTTACATATTGATTAGCGGCAATGAGTGCCCAATCTGATCAGATAAGGAAGGAAACTGGACTAATCCACTTCTGAAGACAAAGTCAGATATGACAACATCTCTAGAGCATTATTGTATCTACTATACATACTTTTAACTTTTAGCTACTACTGACCCACTTATCTATTAAATATAATCATCTTTTGCCGCTTAAATAAATTGATATTAATACAGGAAATGGAGTTATTTACAATTTTGTTAAAAATGATTCTTTAAATCTATGAAAGTTAAATTTACTTAAATAATTAAATAAAATGTACTAACAAATATTTATAATCATAAATAATAAAGACTAAAATTTCACTGGTGGACTAATACCCAAGTATTGAAATATATATATCAAAAGTAATTACTAGTTTATATTCTCACTATTTTTATGCCATCTAGTGTAAGTTTTAGCAATCAATAGATATCAGATGATAGTGCATACCCTACAAATTCCTTACTCAGTGCTATCCTATTTCAATATTCCCAAACTAATTTCTAATTTAAGACTTTCATCAGTAAATAGCTTTTTGGAATTTTTGAATAGTCCATGAATCTTTTGATCTAACACAACTTTCCACTAGCAGCCATTTTAAACTTTTTGTTATAGTATCCAACAATTAATCCAAATTGAAATTAATTTGGACTAGTAGCTTGATAGTATAAACAAAAAGTTAAAAAAAAAATAGTTAGTGAAAAGTTGTATTAAATACAAAAGACTTAATTACACTGTTCAAAAAATTCACCAAGTTCATCACTGATGTCATAAGTTAGAAATCAGATTGAAGATATTTGGATAGGACAGCACTGAATAAGGATTTACTAAGTATTACTATCTAGTATCTATTGATTTCTAAAATTTACACTAGATGGCATAAAAATAGTGAGAATGAAAGAATTTACTAATGAAATAGCAATATGTAAGGTAAAGTCAAGTAATGTATTATTAGTTATGTGATATCTTGGTTTTTTTTTTTAAATCATCTTGAGCTGTCCATTAGATGTTATATGTAATAAAAAATGCAGATATCAACAAATGGTATTTCAAATATTTGCCAAGATAATGTTGCATTACATTATATAAATATAAATAACTATCAAATTATACAATAAAACTTTTTATAAGAGCTATGTAACAGAGTTTTACAAATTAATACAATACACTTCAACATATAAAGGCAAAATTACTAAATTCTAAATCTTAATATTGGCTAAGCGCTTTCAGAGACTCTTTACTCTGTATTCATAGCCTTAATATGTATTTAACTCATAGTATGCAAATTTATACAAAACAGCCCAAATGATTAATTTTAGCCAAGAAAAGAAAATCATCTTCTGATAGCCATTAAATATCAAAAATAATAACTTCAGATACCAACAAAATAAAATAAATTGCATTTCAAATATTCACAATATAATAACCTAATTTTGGTATTATTCTATTTGCAACAGCAGAGCCACCAACTATTCAATATATATGGTGATATTTAGCTTTCAGCTTTAGAAATACTAGCTCTCTATTTGTTGTGAACATGTCTTAAGCCTTTCTGCAAATAATGAACTCACTCAAACTATAATATTATCAAAATTAAAGTGAACATATATATAGCTGACTAATGAAATAACAATGAAAGTAAATAAATAGCCAATGGCATAAACAAAACAAATTGGAAAGTTAAGACAGTAATTCCAAATGATTTCAGTAAAAAAGAGATTTGGCTATATATATTGGAAGTTTATTTGACAGAGACAACTTTGACAACTGTCAAGTGTTAGTTGATAATAACTGCATTGCCCATTACATGGTGGAATATATTGAGGCATACTCACATTTATAGTCGGAAACTGTTAGTTAATAATTTCATTGTACTTGCATAAAACAAGCCATCTAAGGGCTGGAAGTGATATGATTCAAAAGGGGAGCTCTGTATTTCTTTCCCAATCACTATTTGTGTTGTTTTTTTTTTTTTTTTAAATTATTTAGATTTTATTTTGGAACTCTATTTTACATATGATAATACTTGCAAATTCTATATTCTTTATAGATCCTGCTTTTAGTCATTTGTGTTTGGTTTTGTTCTTAAGGAGATTTCTTCTAGGTTTTAGATTTTGCTTTTGTTTGAAAGGGGGGGGGTAAATTTGTTTGTGTTTTTTTCTCTGCTAATTATTTTGTACTTATCAGTTAGTCGATTTTTATCCTTATGAGGTACTTGGTATGCTTATTAGGCTCCATGTGGCTGTGTAGATATCTGGAGGTGCTAATATTTTGTCTCTATTCTTGGATTTTATTTATTTTTTTAAAGAAAAGTGAAGGAGTTAAGCTTGCAGTTTGGTAGAAGCATAGATGGCATCAAATTGTCCAAGTTGTAAATAGCATGAAGGTAACAATTCTTATTGATGGGTAGTGACCTATTAATACCCTCTATGAGGTTGAAGATTGCGGATTTGTTTGATAATAAATAAAATGGTGTTACTATAAGGATGTAGTGTTTGGCATTGGGATATAAAGTGGCAGGTGGTGTCTTCTGATCTTTGGCATAGAGGGCACATCAGATCTGTTGTGGAGATTCCTCTTCTAAATGATTGAAATTGTTTGTTGGTAGGGCTTCCAGATTAATTTTGATCAAGAAATCTAGGAATTTTGCTTCCAGGAAACCAATGTTTGGAATTATGTATTAATTGTTTGTTGTGGACCTTTAGAAGGCCTTGCTCTAGAATCAAAAGTTTATCTATCCTATTATAAGCCTCCCAGAAATTAATTTTGAGAGAATATGTTGGGTTAGTTGTGTTATTTGTTTGTGTGGTGGTTTTGAGAAGCATTCATTTAAATAGAGTGGTGGAGTGTCGGTAGGAGAAATTTTGATAAATTTGGTGGTGCAAGGATAGTTTAACATAGTCTTGTGGATGATGTTGTATGCTCTCTGGTAACAAAAGGTGTCTATTGAGTGGAGTGATAATCCATTATGGTAGATTGTCTCAGAAGATTTCTAATGCTGATTGCCACTATGTTTTTTGTTCTATATTAATTTGGAGCACAGTGAGTTGGATTTTATTTTTGATTGCATTTGTGTATTTTATTGTTGATATAAAGTAGTTTAGTCTGGAGAAGATGAAGATATTGATGAGTGAGATTTTAACATGTACAGAGAAGTAGACCTTTGATAGGGATTTTGTAATGCTTTGAATCGTTAATAGAGTTGAGTCTTGAATGGTCTTTCTCATAGCTGTTGTAGATATGAAGATTGGGAACTCTAGGAAGTTGTGAGGTTTGGCACTGAATTGAGACTTAATTGAATTGCCTGTCAAAATTATCCATGCCATTGATTTATCAAGAGTAAATTGGAGTTTATATAAAGCTGAGTAGTTGGGTAATATTGTTGATAATTGATGGAGATATTTATTTGTTGGAAGGACTACTGCCAAGTCATTCATGAAAGAGATGTGAGTTATTGTTTTTTGAATTATTGGTATGTAAATTCCTGGAAGTTTTTTTTCTATTGCCAGTAATAAAGGGTTAATGTAAGTAATGAATGAGAATGCACTCAGAGGTGAGCCCTGGGGGATTGAATTATGAGGTTTGAAGCCTTGTGTGCTTTTGCCTTTTAAGGTGATCTATATCTCACAGTTATTTAACAAATTGGCAATTATCTAATTGATTTTCTTGGGTATTCCATAAGATTTTAGTAGTTCTAAGAGAAAGTTGGTGCATACAGAATCGAATGCAGCTGCAAAGTCAAACTATATGACAATAGGGCTGGATTTTCTAGTTGTTCTAATATGGTCTATAATGAATTTGAAAAGTGTAATGGCATCTTTTTTTTGGAAATTGGTTTTTGGATATTGAATGAAGAATGATTGATTGTATTTTATCTTTGATAATGGATTATATGGTTTTAATAAGAATTGGGGTCATTGAGATAGGCCTGAGGTTTTCAAGTAGGGAAGGAAGAATGCTTTTCTTTAAGAACAGCTAAACCTTCCCAATTTGTTAACAATAATAAAAGCAAACATCTGTGTATGAAGTATATATTTGTATTCTTATTGTAAATATTTTTAATAAATATTTTCACATTTAGTTATTGAGTTATGTGTTGTTAGTAGTAGATTATTCTGCCTGTAATAGATACAAATTCAGGACTGTTTTTCAATGAATATTGAATGGATAATTAGAATTGTTACGAATTGGTTTCCCAAAGAAAGTAAACTTAGATAGGAAACATTCAGTTGTCTGAAAAAAAAAAGTATTTACACTCTGGATTTAAATCCTGGCCATAAACCTAGACATTAATGCATTAACCATGAAAGTCCTTTGTTTAAATTAAAACCTTTTCTTTAAATTTATATTTTACCAATTAGTTCTATTACTCTATTACAAAAATAATATAAGTAATGTAGATTTGTATATATATGCTACAAACTAAAAGTCTGTGATAGGTACAGTTTTTATTAAATTGATATTACTGGGAAAGTTTGTAAAAACTTATTTATTGATTATCGTCAAGGACGTTTGACTCTCTACGAATTATATATATATTTCAGTTAATTTTTATTGCTTATCTAATTTATATAAAATTTGAACTTTTAGAATTTTTAGAATTCTTATAAAATGTGAACTTATTTACAAAGAGATGATTTATAATGAAAGTGTTTTAAGCACTTGGGTTAAGAGGTTAGGAAGTAGGGGGGGGGGGTAATACATTTACTTTATAGCTTAACATGTAAACATAATAGTAAAATAAAATCTCTTCAAAACAGATGCATTAAATTTATTATAATCCTTTTTTCCCTCACTTTTATTAAATGTTTTAAATATTTATATAGACTTAGTTTACAATTGATATATAGAAATAAAATACTATATGACTGTCATCTTTATTCTAATATGGACAAAGATGAGACATTAAAAAAAAAAGTCAGATAATTGTTTACGATTCTGCTTATGAGTAGGAATAGACAAAACAGAAAGCAAACTTTATATTTATTTATAAAAATAAAAAAATTTGGAAATGTATTTGATCTTTAATGAAATTTAAACTTGTCAAACATTGGTGGTCAAGAGGTCAGCGATAACAGCTTTACAACCAGTTGTCCCGGGTTAGTGGGTTCGCTTCCCGACTTATGCTATGATACACGAGAAAAATAATAATTACACTTTACATTTAAAATTAAAAAGAAATTAGTAATTTCTTACCCAATTAAAACAATCAATAATTAATTATGTTTTACTAAAGCACTATTATAAAGAATAGGTAAAATGTGTTCGTGAAATTTATGTAATTCAGAAAACTTTAAAAGATAAACTTTATATAAATTTATTTTATTTATTGCTTAGCATGCTTTCGACAAAGATGTACAATTTCTTCATATTCATAGGATATTTCTACAGGGTTTAACCGGAACACACGACAAAAAAAAAAAAAAACTTCATTGCAGACTACTGTATATTTCAGTACGAAATGAAAAAATAAAAAAATCACAAAACATATAATCAGATTTATTACTAACAATATATTCATTTCGTAATATAAGCAAAAGCAAGAGAAAATTGTTTGTATACATATATTACTTTCAAATGCCTTTATTTGTGCCTCAAGACGATTAGAGGCATAAGTTTTACAATGCAATCAACAAGAATCATTACAAAGAAATTTAGGGAGTGTGGGTGCGTGTCAAGCGCATCCGCACCCATACACTTGATTCAATGCATATGATTTTGAACATTCAAGTATAAATGTATGGATAGGTGAGTGGGATATTAATAGTTCCAGAAGTGCAGTGACACAAAATTCACCTGCCCTTCCAGACTTACACACATAAACCCAACTTCTTATGCTGAAATTATTGTTCACAAAACAGTCCAATTATACATGTCCATTTCTCCATTAGTTATTTGGAGACAAAATGTTGTTATATTAACAGCAATATTACACTTTCAGAACACTTCTATTTGTTTCTCATTATTATTTGGGGCCATAGCTTGAAAGAAACAAGGCAACCGCTTCAGTTGCAGTGGGAATATTGTCATTGGATTGTCTAATTGTACAAGTCTATTTCATCATTTGAGCATTCCCAATACTGTTATAAATGAGAAGGTGTTTGGATTGTCCAATTGTACAAGTCTATTTCACCATTAAAGCTCTCCCAGTTCTGTTATAAATGGCTTTAAAGGTATATATGCTTATTTCTTGGTTTGCATGGCATACCACTTGTAGAGCAGCCACTTTCCCTTCTATCTATTTCTAATCTTTTATTAATTTGTTCAGGCTTAACTACCTTCATTTCCTAGGATTTATCATCGTGATATGTTAGTGCTCTTTGGGCTGTTATAATTTCTAATTACTAATATATCGATTTATTTATTATGTAAGGTAAGCACTACACTAGGCAAGGCATGGCCCTAGTTTGATCTGGTTCCAAGTCTGATCGGTTATCCATGGCTGGCATGTTCTCTTGTCATGGTCCTTGGCGTCATTTAACAATTTGAAGTATAATACCTCAATATTGTAATCAATACCCTTTTCAAAAGTTACCTTATTTCGTGCCAACCAGATGACAAAGTTAACATAAGTTGCCAATCTAACACTGCCAAAGGAGCCCTTTTTAAAAGCTTTCACCATATCCACCCAGGCCCAGTCTTTATCTGTGGTCTTTTGCAATGTCAGGTAGCGTAGTTTATTCCAGGTCTCACATTCCCAAAGAATGTGGGAAATTGTTTCATCGGTTTTCTTGCACAGAGGGCATATCAGATCCATGTTATACCTCTGCTTGTGGTGGAGGAATGCAGCCGTTGGTAGGGCCTCAAGATTAACTTTAATTATAAAGTCTACTAATTTCACCTCCAGCATATATTATCTATTAAATAAATTGTTTTTCTCTTCACTAGTAAACATTGTAATTATAAATATGTGACTTTTTTCGCATGCGTTAGTGAAACTATAATTATATTATAATGTGTAATAGGTCTGCTTAGAGCTTTCGAGATTTAATGTGTACCATAAATCACAACAGTCTTCATCCACAAAGCTATGAGTATGAGATTCGAACATAAAATCTAGAAAGCGCTAAGCAGACCTATTACACATTATAATATAATTATAGCTTCACTAACGCATGCGAAAAAAGTCGCATATTTATAATTATCTATTAAAATAAAATCACAAATTGAAATCACATATTACTAATGTACCAAAATACTGGGGAGCCATTACCCCCTTTGGAAAAATTACTGATTAACCAATCAAAAAATTAATTATAAAATATTAAATGAATAAATATTAATTTATAAAAAAAAATATATTTAAAGTTAAAAAATGAAAGTAGAAATAAAAATGAGTAGTTAAGATAACCAGGACAATTAACTGTACTGAAAGAATATATTAGGATAGGGGACAAGAGAGATTTTATCCAGGAAAACATATATGGATACTCTACATATTCATAGCATTTGCACTGACATTCCAATAAATCTTATGAGTGCAAATTCTATGAATATGACTGTTGTTCTGTTGAAAGCATGGTAAGCAATAAATAAAATAAATTTATATAAAATTTAACTTTTCTGTGTAAATGTTCAAAACATTTATAGAAATTTTTATAAAGAAATATTTAGCTACTTTGAGTAGTTTGGTACAGTAGTTGAGTGTTAGACTCTAAAACTTCAGATGCATGGGACCACATTGATTTCTAACATTTCCAGTACTTAAGCCTTTTTATAATTTTTGTACAATAAAGCCAGTTGATAATTTATTCCATAGCAGAAGTATATAATTATTGATAAAATTGGGTGGGTTGGCCTAACTGGTAAGTCCTGATTGATTGAAATGCATATTTTTCAAATGTCTTGCAGCCATTGTGTATTGAAGAACGAGAATGGAAATTTATATTTTTTAAACATAATATTAAATTCCTAAGTGGACATTCCAGAGATTGTTTGAATTTAACAACAACAATGATTTTACACATTCTTTATATCTAAATTTCTTCTGGGTATTTTACATTTATAAACACTCATGTCAATCAAATATTTATCTCAAACACAAACGATAACTTGCTGGGGGGGCTTTTTAACATTGCTGATATAATCTTTTCTACATTGTATTAACAGATTTAGTTTTTAAAAGGTCAAAGAAGAGCTAAGTAGATAAATAACCTTTAGCTAATTTTATTGATACTTGATAGGGGGACTGGAAAGAAGGATGAAAAAAGTGAATGGGTAATGGAAAACTATGAATAAAAATTATAAAAAAAATATGGATGAAAGTCTGTCTTTGAAAAAAAATTAAAAAATGACATAAAATGTGGAAAGATGTTAAACTGTAGAAAATTCTACAACTGAAAGAAAAACTATAAAATTGTTAAACCATTAAGCATCACATGATCACATTTCCTATACTAGCACATTAATTGTTGATAAACAGAGCAAAACTCTCCATACAGTATTGCCACCTGTGCTAAACAGAATAATCAATGGATGCCAGAAGGCTTGTGCATAAAATCCCTATCTAATGCCTACTCATCCAATATCCTCATACTAGTTTCTGGCTTATGGCCTTCGTCAGTGAGGAGCTCTGGATCTGACAGCACTGCATCTAGATCTTAGGATCTAATGCAACCCTCTAGCAAACACCTTTTATCTCTACTTAACTACAAAACTATGAGAATGAAATTGAAAACACAAAAAATATTTTCAATCTAAGCTCAATAGCTCATATAGTCATATGGGTCTGAACTCAGTTCAGCACCCATACATTTTGGTGTCTTTGGCTCTTTTACAACCATAGCCACCACTATCCTATTAAGCAGGATTGGTGTTAAACCATTAAGCATCACATGATCACATTTCCTATACTAGCACATTAATTGTTGATAAACAGAGCAAAACTCTCCATACAGTATTGCCACTTTGTGCTAAACAGAGTAATCAATGGATACCAGAAGATCCAGAGCTCATCACTGACAAAGGCCACAAGCCAGAAACTAGTCTGGGGATATTGAATGAGTAGGCATTAGATAGGGATTTTATGCACAAGCCTTCTGGCATCCATTGATTACTCTGTTTAGCACAGGTGGCAATACTGTATGGAGAGTTTTGCTCTGTTTATCAACAATTAATGTGCTAATATAGGAAATGTGATCATATGATGCTTAATGGTTTAACACCAATCCTGCCTAATAGGATAGTGGTGGCTATGGTTGTAAAAGAGCCAAAGACACCAAAATGTATGGGTGCTGAACTGAGTTCAGACCCATATGACTATATGAGCTATTGAGCTTAGATTGAAAATATTTTTTGTGTTTTCCAATTTCATTCTCATAGTTTTGTAGTTAAGTAGAGATAAAAGGTGGTTGCTAGAGGGTTGCATTAGATCCTAAGATCTAGATGCAGTGCTCTCAGATCCAGAGCTCCTCACTGACGAAGGCCACAAGCCAGAAACTAGTCTGGGGATATTGGATGAGTAGGCATTAGATAGGGATTTTATGCACAAGCCTTCTGGCATCCATTGATTACTCTGTTTAGCACAGGTGGCAATGCTGTATGGAGAGTTTTGCTCTGTTTATAAAATTGTTATAAAAATTAATACAAAAGCAATAAAAGAACTCAAAACAATTAATTAGAAACTAAAGCTCATCATTAAACTGATTTAAAAATGATTGAAGATTCAACACTTGTTACAAAGATTGGATAAGAGATTAAAATAAAGATTGAGATTATGAAAAAGTTTTAAATGGATGTAATAATTGCAAGTAAATATAAAATTGATGGAAAAATTGTCAAAGAATTGGTAAGTATATAGAGACTATATGTGATGGAAGTGGCTACAAAACTGCGTATAGAAACCAGAGTATGCTTAAATGGATATAGAGAAGTCATTTCATGATAAACTCTATAAAAGTTTACATGTTGTGTTATATGCTAGACAATTATATAGAAATTTTGCAAAAGTCATACAGCACTTACAAATCTATGATTTGATTACATATAAGAATATCATTGTAAAAGTTACCAAAGGTGTAGATAATGCTATGAGTGTGTGCCATAAAATCAAATGTAGAGAGTTTTGCAAAGGATCATATATTTGCTATGTAATCAAAAACTTCAGTTACATGTTAACAAAACATATTTGAGATCCATAATGTCTTAGCATTTATCACAAAATTGAATACAAGAAATAATGCCAAAGTTTTCATAGTACTCAGTGCGTTTATGTCTAATTAAAAAATATTACTGTAATTTGACTAAAAGAGATACACTATATGACATTTGGATCATGTGTGTGCATATAATATACATATAGATTTAAAAAAGGAAGAAAATGTTAATAAAAAGAATTTTTGATTAAGGTTTTAGAAAGCTCAAAAAATAAAACAATATTTGTCTATGTTTGAACTTTGTATTAGATTAATTTTTAAAAAAAAAATGTACCTAAATAATTTTAAGACAAAAAAGAAAACTAATTATTCTGCTCATTGTCCATATCTTATTTTCTATATATCTTCCAATTTTTTACATCACCCAGCAAGGTTTCAATTCTATTAGTCCTTTTATTTTGTTCCCATTCACCATTTCCTCTAAAACTTTGATCATTAAATCAATCTATTTTTCTATTCCCAAATTTTTTCAATCTTCTTTTTTCATTTACTTTTTCCCAAACTTCCTCATTTGTCATTTTAATAACACCCCTCCCCCATTCTTTTCCGTATCCACATTTCAAAGGTCACCAATAGGTTCCTAAATCTTCTATCCATTGCCCACCTTTCACAACCATACAGCAATACCCTTTACATGTAGAGCTTAATTATTTTTTTTTCTTAATTTTTTCTTCAAAGGTCCATAAAATATTTTTTTTAATACTAATGCTTCCTTTGCCAATGTTGTCTTTGCTCGCCCAGCTAAGGACTTGAAATGGTCAAACAATTTAAAGATTTAAATACAAGTCAAACAGCCTGAGCTGAAAGGCTTTGGATATTTCATTCATGATTCTATAATTCAGTTGTAATTTAGATTTGGAATATAGATGTCATATTGTTCCACATCAAATTAGATTATTTTATTTTGATAATTTATTTCAAGATATCTTTATAAAATATAGAGAATGTATTACAGATAGATAATTATAAGAGGTGGAAAACAAGGATAGATAAGTTGGTTATAGTAAAAGAATAGAATTATGGAAAAGAAATTTAAGAATGAATTTGGAGTTATATTAGATTTATTATAACTTATAAAATAAGGTATTATAATACTAAAGGAAATTTATTATGTGATAAATTTTTTTAGGAGATTTAGCAAAAATAGAATGATTTGACTTGTAAATATAGTTTATGAAGGGAGCAGACAGAGAGTATCAAATACTTATTTTTCAACTGTGAGATATTGAAAGATGATCAGAGTAAATTCTATGAAGAGGAGAGAAATTTAAATGTAAAGAGATGAAAGAGGTAGATTATGTTATATATATGTGGCAGGAAAAAAAAAGACTGAATTAGGAGTAGAAATATAGATAATAAGAAATAAATAATAGATGAGTTTACTATTGCATAAATGAGTTTGGGAGTAAGGGAATGTTGAACATCGCTAACAGGATTTTTACATCACCCTACATCTCTCATCACCTACAATGCATAAACTATGTGTTTTGATGCTATACAGATTCATTACAGTATATAAAGAAACTCTTATTGTGTGTCGCTAAAATAAATTGTATTAAGAGAGGGGAAAATGGCAAACTATAAGTAATGATGATATAATGTGGATTATTTGGCAATAGTATATTACCGTCTAGTTGCTCATACATAAATTAAAAAGAAAGACCAAATTTTATTTCACTAATTAGAAATTATTAATAGCACTGATTATCAGTTATTAGCAATGCGGAATTAAACCGTTTCAATTTACAGTTTTAGAATTTTGTTTTTACAAAAGTAATATGTAACTTGTATATAGCGTCAAATATAAATGTGTAAATTAATATATGAGTAGGTGCAGAATTTTATCGGTCTTTTATTTTAATTTTTTTTTGGTTTTTAATAACATTGTATTATTTTGAAATATACTATTTACGTGAGAGGAAAGATATATTATTAAGTTTTTCTTTCTCTTTTGTGAGTTGTATCAGTTAAATTCTTATACTATTTATATATACTGAATGTGCGGTGGAAGAGTGTCAGATTTTGGAGTGTGAGGTCGTGGGATCGATTCGAGTGATGATACTTCCTATTTCGAATTTGTTATGAACATTTCCAGGAATAAAGCCATTCGGTTATTTATTTTACGAACTTTATGGGAATTTGACTCACGTTATCAAAGAAATTAAATAATTTTTAGTACTAATTAATTGGAGACAATAATGTCTTATTTATTACAATATTTATGCTTATCTCGAGATATGTCATTTTAGTCATTTGATTTAATAAAGACTTCAACTCTCCATGACTTTTAATATGTTACAATATAATATGTTCAGTATATATTTAGAATGTATATTTTTAAAAAATCATTTGACTGTGCAAGGCCATGCCTATTGCATTGCGTATCAAGAAATTATCTGAATACTATACTGATAATTAATTCGAAGATAAAATTATATCAGTCAGTTAAACTTATTTTAAGCATTAATATATATAGGTGTTTGCATATATTTTACGAGACTAGATTTTTTTTTCATAAGAACTCAACTATTTTTCATTAGCATTTTGATAATATAATGTCAGTTTTTTTTTATGTGAATGACTGGAAAAAAGGCATAATTTTAATTAAATAGTTAGCGGAGCAGAAGTTCTCCATAGCTCTATATAAATATTGAGATATACTGAAGGAGTATAGAAGCATCACCCATCTTATCAATTACTAATTAGTGGGAAATTCGTAACTTTTCTTTTTAACTTTTAATTTCTGCGATGTGATGTGATGTACTGTGACTTATCCTTAAACGGAGTCGGGAATCTCTCAGCAGCTATGCCCAGAGAAACCTGTTAGCCACTTTACCTTCCTTTTCCATTGTCCACCCTAAGTTTTTCCATAATCTGCTCCATCCCATTTCCACAATATAATCTTTGCCAACTCCATGACCCTCATATCTAAATCCCCCTTATTTTTCCCCAAACCTAGCATAAAAACCAATAACTCACTTTCTGTATAATCACTTTGTTCATATTTAACCTTCCATAACTTCATTATTTGTACCCTTTCTGCTTCCAAACATTTACATTGAAGTAACAAATGCCAAATATTTTCTATGCCTTCCTTACACAACTTGCAGACTAAATCACCCATATTTTTCCATTTACGTGTATATTCCCTTGTTGCTAAAGATCCCATTCGAGCCTTAAGCAATAAACTACTTTTCTTACTATTATCATAAATTAACTCACACCCAATGTTTCGTTTACTTCTATATATATTTAAACTCATTTTACTTTCCATCTCTCCAACTCCCTATTCTTTATTAATGCATCTATTCTTCTATCCCACTCCTTCCCACTATGACACTCAACAATCCTCCTAACACAATCATCCCATCTTTTGTACAAGTATACTGACATAACTTCTTTATCCAAATCTTCTGCATACCGCATTACCTTTCTCACCCATCTTGTTGCCTGCCCTTTACTTGTAACCCAATTAAATACTATTTTGGCTATTCTTTTATTATCCATAAACTGCAATCTACCGAACATTTTCAATTTGCTTTTTGCATCCCTCATATAAAAACTTCACACCTCAATATATAGATATCTACTCTAGCGCCATCTATAGCATTTCAGAATAATAAATGATTATTAAATGCTGTAGCAATAAATACTTTTAAATCGCTAGACTAATTTTTTGTTTTTGAGGATCTTGGATAATTAACTTCATCTCCTAAAAATCTGAAATTGAGAGAGAGAAACCTTAAATTTCGAACTCAAGTCAATCTACTTATTGTCAGGATAATGCTGCTGTCATTCAATAATATAATATTTACAACAACAAGACATATATATATATATATACAATAGTTTATATAATATTTGTCTCTGTCATAGGTGGTGATTTATGAAAATTTAGTGCTTGGAAAGATCTTCTGAAACTCTGAATTCTGTCATTCCAGTCTATGGCTGGTTGTGCCTGAATAGCTTACTCATATGCAGATACAGTGATATTAATAATTAGCAGGTTTCTGCTCCAGACTTGAGCAACTCTCATTGTGTTCTCCTAAATAGTAAACAATGAATTTATTGTCATCTGGTGACTGTCAATTTTCTCATGTTTGTTTTAGTCAATTAGACTTCCAATCATCATTTTCAACCATTATCAATCCACTGCAGGATGGTATATTCAAATTTCAATCCATCTTCTCCAATCTCTAGTCTCTCTTCTCCATGTTACCTCCATCCTCTTCTTTATTTCATCCATTCATCTCACATGCAATCTTTTTTTAGGTCTATTATAATCTCTTGGAATCCAGTTTAAGATTTCAATTGTTCATCTATTGTCATTTTTTCTAGCAATATGTCCAGCCCAACTCCATTTTCAGTCTCTTAATTCTTTCAATGATGTCAATAACAATTCTTTGTTCTCTTATCCATGTATTGATCTTTTCTTGTTGTTCATAACATGCATCTTTCCATACTTTTTTGAGTGGTCTGAAGTCTCTGTATTACACTTCTGCACACAGAGGCAAAACTTCCCATATAGTAGTGCCACTCAGTACAAGCCAGAGTAATCAATGGATGCAGGAAGGTTTGTGCATAAAATCTCTATCTAGTGCCTACTTATTTAATATTTTCAGATTAGTTTCTAGATTGTGGTTTTCATCAGTGAGAAGCCTTGGATCTGAGAGCACTACACCTAGATCTTAAGATCTAATGCAACTTTCAGCAGTCATCTTTTACCTTATTAGCTAACTATAAAGTTTTGTGTCCAAAATTAAAACACAATAATGTTTTGAATTCAAGCTCATTAGCTTGTATATTCATATGAATTCAGTTCAGCATATATATTTTTTGGTGTCTTTGGTTCTTTAATAACCACAGTCACCATAATTCTATTGGGCAGGATTGGTATTAAACCACAAAACAACACATGATTACCATGATTTATGGTTACATAAGCTGTTTACACAGAGGCAAAACTCTCCATACAGTAGTGCCACTCAGTGCAAGGTAAAAGGTGACTGCTGGAGGGTATTAGATCCTTAGATCTAGGTGAAGTGCTCTCAGATTTAAGGCTTCTCACTGATGAAAGCCACAAGTTAGAAACTAGTCTGGAGATATTGGATAAATAAGTATTAGATAGGGATTTTATGCATAAACCTTCCTGCATCCATTGATTACTTTGGTGTGCAGTGAGTGGCACTATTATATGAAGAATTTTGCCTGTGCAAACAGCTTGTGTAAGCATAAAGAAAGGTGATCATGTGATGTTCTGTGGTTTATTACTCTTCTGTTAAGTGTCCAGTCTCAGATTCATAAGTAAGAACTGGTAAAACACATTTATTAAAAACCTTCCTTTTCAAACACATAGGCATATTTAAGTTGTTTCTACCAAAGCAATCCAAACAAGTTTAATTCTATGATTAATTTCATTCATTATGTTTCCATCTATAGTAACAATCTGACCAAATTATTTGCAGTTGTTAACTTTCTTTAACTCAACATTATCAATATTTATTTTCATCTTTTGAGAAAATCCATTGAACATTATTTTAGTTTTTTTAATATTTACATTTAGTTCTACTTTTTTACTTTTATCTGAAAACTCTTGTAATATTTGATGAACATTATTTGCAAAAACAACTACATCATCTGACTAATGCCATCTTCTTTTTAGTAATAGTTCTTTTTTCTTACTGCAGAAATAAGTTTCCTATCATCAAAATATTATTTAGCACTCTTGAGACTTTTATTCTTTTCTATAGAATTCCTTACTATTTTATAATTATACTTTCTTATATTATTATCAATTTTTTTCGCAACATTTTACAAAATTTGGATATTCAATCCATCTTAATGCATCATTTTTACATTTCTTCTTTTCTTTATAAATTCTCTAGTCTCAATGGAAATTTGACCGGTCAATTGCTGATTTTTTTTCTACCAGATATCTTTCTTCCAGTTTTTAAAAGTATATCAGTACTTTTCTTACTGATTTCATTCAAATCTGAATTATGATCAAAATCTATTAGTATGTGAAAACAATTTGCAAGTTCTAATTTAAATTCGTTATGATTAGGAATACCAACTGTGAATATTGTTTTTTAAAATAATTTTTGTCTCTTTAGTTTTGCATTGATATCTTTCTTACATCTCTGCAATCAATGATCACTTTCTTTATTGAATTTATTAAGAATGTTTCAATCTTAAAATAGATATTTTCTGATAGTCAAAATTTAATCCAATTCTGCTGTATTATTATTTGGATGCTTTTATGTTCATTTCTATTTAATATTTTTCTTAAAAAGGAAATAAAGTTTTTTGGAACCTCCACAAGTCTATCCTCTCTTATTTGTATCACTCTAACCAAATTTGTCTACAGCACTTTCATCTTTCAATAGTTTACTAATTCTAGCATTAAAGTCCCCATAATAATTTTATAATATTGTTTGGTCTGACCAAAAGCCTTTTGTATATCCACATAAAAATCATCTACTACTTCATTACTATGAGAACTTGTTCAGCATAAACATGAATTATCTGCATTTGGTATCTGCTATTAAGTTGAATAACTTATCTTTCCACTCTGTCCAATATGCTATCAATCTCCAAAATGTTGTTCTTCCACTTTTTATTTATAATGAACCCTTCTTCACTTGTATTTTCATTATTTGTGCCTTTGTAATACAATATGTGTCCACTTATTAAATCAATTGTCTCTTCATCTTCTCTTTTAACTTCACAAAGCCCAACAATGTTCCATTTAATATGAAAAAAGATTTCTAACAATTATTGCAATTTTCTTTCACTTGAAAGTAAACTGCAGTTGTGAATACATAAATAGAAGGTCATCATCAAATGGTAGGCTGGGTCCATAATCAGGGGATTCTTAGTACCCTCTATTTTTGGCCACTACTGTTACTTTGGCTGTGATTTTATACCCTTCTGAGAATAAAGACCATGATTTATTTTTGTATATCATGATTGCAAATATATATTTAAGGAAAAAATAATAATTTTCATTCGCACACACATTCATCCTACCTTCAACAAAACTCACCTGTTATTTCAGTTAAGAGATATCAGGGAACTGAGAAGAAATATCATGGTGTTTCTGGATTTTAAATGCAGAGATTAAAAAGCCAAAAAACTTACCATGCTTACTGAAGCATGTTGTGAACAGCCCATCCATATTTGTACACTATATAAATAATCACATAGTAATAACAGCTGCAATGACAAAAATGTATGGAATGAATTTGTTTTCCTCTTTCATTTAAGGCCTCCAAGAGGAATCAAATAGTCTCTTTTTGGTTAACAGTCAAACTTATTTACTATCAATGTATATAACTTCTTCCTTCCTAGAAACAATTGGATTCAATGATCTAAGCCTCTAATTAGCCTGTTTAGGCCATTGGTTATTTATTTACCTTCATTATCATTTCATTGGTTAATTGCATTGTACACTTAATCCATTCTGATAATATTGTAGTTTCAAGAAGGTCATTATTTATAGATAAATATAAGATGAGTTCACTGCAGTAACCTCAATTAGTTTTAATTAAGGATTTTTTTTCTTAAAAAATGTAAATACCAACAAAATATAAATTAATTGTTTATCTTACTATAATATATTTTTCAACAGTGATCATAATTGGATAAATACAGAATCATGAAGTCTTTACATATTATTTAAATAAACATTGATACATACTATTGTCCAATGCTTCTTCTAAAATTCATTATTATTTTCTTTCTTCGTATGCATATTTCTTCAAATTTAGGAATTAAAAAGAATTACCTACATTATAGCACATATCATTTTATATAAATGAACAAAACCCCGAAACTCAATTGAAATAAAATATTACATGTTATATAATAGTAAATACTTAAATTATAAACTACAACAATCTTATCATTTTCAAACAAATGTTCTTTATCAGATATGAAAAAGCCTTATTTTTTGTCAACAAAAAACTAAAAATTAGCTAGATTCCTAGGATTATTAAAATTGAGTATTGTAAATATCATCAGCACAAATCATTAGTAATTAACATCCTAGAACATTACATGATCATTTTTTGTGCTTGTACAACTGTTAAAAGAGTAGCATTTTTTGTATATCCTAGTGCCACCTTGTGAAAGCTTTAAGAACCAAAGTACTCTAGAATGCTATACACCATAATTGCTATAAGTGTATTCCCATCCAAAATCTGACTTTCATCAATGAGGATCTTTAGATTCTCGATGCAATATACCTGGATCTTTAGATCTAATGTACCACCCTTCCAGAACCCACCTTTTACCTTTTTACTTAACAATAAATCTATCAGCTCAAACTGAAAACACTAATGTCTTTAATTCAAACTAAAAAGGTAGTGTATTAAATCCAAAGATCTAGGTGGACTGCTCCCAGATCCAAATTTTTAACTGATGAAAGCTTTAAACTAATAACGAGTCTACAGATATTGAATGGAAAATCACTAAATAGGGATTGTTTGCTTTCATTTAAATCTTAATTATTCTAGCCTTATTTTAAGAGTACTGACAATTAGAATTAAATTTAACAAAATGATAATTTCAGTAGAATGATTTAAACTCAGTATTTTTCAGTCTATTCATCCTCCATCCCATCTCAAACACCTGATACCCATAATCACACATATGTAAAAATGATACATGATCCCCAATATACATATTTGATGCAGAACCAACACTCATAAGTTGGGCCAGATCATAATCTCTTTACACATATATACATTCAGTGCTTAGTTTATACTACTACAGCAATTTCTCAAACTTTAATGGACAGATTTAAATCGTCTTACTCTTCCAACTATTCAACTATCCATTTCATTGAAAAACAAATGATGGTCATGCATATCAGTTGTTTGAGATGAAGTGGAGGATAAATAGACTGAAAATCGAGTTTAAATCTCTACTTACACATATAAGAAACATTCAGTATAACCAAGTTACATACTGCCATAGAATTACAAAATGATAATTGAGATTGATGGAATTTATAAAAAGTTTGGGATCAAAATAAATGAACTATAACAAAATTATTGAAATGGTTGCTGATTAAAATGGATGATGCTTAATAATAGAAAAGAAGAAATTTAATAAATGCTAAATTTAATAGTTGATTATAGAAAATCATGTTAAATAACACAAATGAATGATTATAGAAAGCCTATTTATAATAACTGTTTGCAGGAGAGAAGATTGTGTTAAGTAATAGATAAGAATGACTAGAGAAATGCTGTAGCTAATAGTTGACTAAGAAATCAATTTAGTGTCTATCAATATTCAAACACAGAAAACTTATATGCCAAGACTATAAAAATCTTCAATATCATTTAATATACTTTTCTTTATTCACTTTATACAATGCAGTAAATTTTATTTATTCTTTGATATTTCTTTACAGTTTTGTCTAACCAGCAGTCTTCATCAGAAAATATTATCAAAGAATAAAGAAAATTTACTGCATTGTAAAAAATGAATAAAGAAAAATATATTAAATGACATTTGAATGTATACAATAAATACATAAATGATTAAGAGGTGAAAAAAATTATAATTTTCAATTGAAAAGGTAAAACATTCAAGAAAATTACCAATTGAGAAGATGGATAAGTTATGAGTTCTAATTGTGCATTCAAAATAAACAGAATTAAAAAAAAATCAAAGAGATCAAAATAAGCTAACATTATAAAGAATGAAACCTAAACAAGACTTTTAAAAGCAATTGCAGGAGAATAATATAAAGGATATTTGGCCTAGAAGTATCAGAAAAAGCAGATTATCAAAAATGTTAATAAAATATGTTGCCTAAAAATAGGAAAAAGTATATCAAGTTGGAAATATAATAAATAAACTTTCAAATATTTTTCTGTAATCAAAATTATTAATGGATTTTACAAAAAAGAAAAAAAACTGGTTTTGGAATGATACATAAAAATAAAATTATCAGGATAGTAATGATAGGTCTAAAAGTTAATGAGAAAAAAATGAAAAAAATCCTTGCAAATACAATAAAATAATATCAAGGTTTGGATAGAAAAGAATCTTAGAGAGACTAAAAGAAGACCAACTCAGTTATAGTCTATTTATTATTTGAAACTTGGAAAACAGTAAGTCCTAAGTCAGCTAACTTTTGAAAATATTTTCTCAAGATTACAGGGTAGCTTTATGTAGAGCAAGAATATGAACAAGTAGGAAAAATAATGGCAGAAGATGAGAAGTCTTAGAGATGTAGTAAATTAAAAATAAATAAATTACAAATTATAATGTTAGAAATGTAAAAATGTTTGAAAAAGCAAGTAAAAATGGTATTTATTAATCAAATTGTAAAATAGAGATTTAACTGAGCATATACTAAGATGACTAGTATGATATATATTGCAATAGAAAATGAAAGAATGTTAAAAGGCAAAGTGAACATTACATATTCTATTACAAGGGAAGAGTCTTTATAGTAACCTCTAGTAGAATAATAAAGAACAAATAAAAATAGTATTTATTAACCAAAGAATTGTTTGGAGCATATGCTAAAAAATAGAATATGATATTTTGTATGACATTATAGAAAATGTTGTGAACTTATTCTAATTCAGAAGAAGCTTACCCTTCAATAATGAACCTATCCTTATTCCAAGCTGATCAATATTGGATTCAAGTTACAATAAAACTGACCAATGATATAGCAATATAAGGAAATAAATACCAATGGGATAAACAGACCAATTGGATAATTAGATGAGTGAATCCAACTATTTCCAGTAAGGACAGGAATCCCATTATAAAAAGGGACAACAACTTTAAGATATTCAGACTACACCAGACAATTGTCAGATGTTGAGTGGCAAAATGTACATTGTTCACAATATAGCAAAATTGCAGTCAGGCTTTCACAAGCCTGGCACAGGAACTATTAGCTGTGCATATGAAGCAAGTAAGATGAAAGTGTCAAGCTCCTAAAGTGATGTCATAGCATCAGTCTCAAACATTAGCTTTATCACTAACAATTAGATTTGTATAGTTCACCAAATGTAATGGAGGTGAATCATTGTTATAGCTAAATATTATGTATACTCTGTACATAAAATCTTAGTTATATATTTTGTATCACAAATACATTTAATAAATATTTTTCTATTTATTGCCAGAATTGTGTTTTATTAAATAACTAGGAATATTACCGCCAATCATAACACTGTATAAACACAACAGAAAATGAGTGAATGAGAAGTAAAAAATATCATAAAAAGATTAACTAAAAAAGTAAGTATTAAATATCCTATTGCAAAGCAAGAGTCCTTTTAGTGACCTCTTATAAAGGAACAGTAAAAGAAAAACATTCCTCATCCAGCTTTCCAATTGCTAGTTGATGATGAGGGTTCTATTCTTATTTTACTAGTTAACTAACAATAATGAAATACCCATTTATCAACAACTATTTGGATGATTATCTTGACTAACCGTGGAATGATTTCTTGAAAGAAAAATTCTAAACCTGATTAAGTTTTATTCAAAATGGATTCAAACCCAAGTCATAGACAATATTGCCACAGTGCTTTGAGGTCTTCATATATAAAAAGTTTTGTTATGAGAAATTTAAAAATCAAAATAGTTAACAGTAGAATTTGAAGTAGATAAATCAAAATATGTTTAGAATCTGTCTTTTGGCATATAATTAATGCTTCTAATGATAAATTTTGTAAGAATAATTTAATGGGAATACCTCGGCCTGTGGAGGAAGAAATGAAAAAGTGACTAAATGAAATGGAATAATCATCAGATATTAAAGCGCCAATAAGAATTTTTTTATAATCATCACTATAAAAGATGAACGATTACAGAGGAAGTTATTTATAAATATTTTGAAGATGCATAACTTAAAAAAATATTTACTATCAGTTTTAATGAAGTAAATAATAAAATTTAAATCTGTTATTTTCAAAGTAATAAAAATATTTAACGGAAAACTAAACACGACTTTTAGTGCTCATATTTTTAAAATTTAAGCCAAATTATATTTTTTTTCATTTCTTTTATTAGAAAAAATTTGAACATACTCCCCCACACATATATATTTAAATTTGTTTATCTTCTTGAACAGTGGTTAGAGTCTAAGCCTACAGTGATCATTGAAATCCAGAATGTGGCACCCCCCCCCCAGGTTTCTGAGAATTTTTTAAGAGAGTTCAATCCTTTTTTTAGATAAATTATCAAGAGTCAATCTAATTAATTGTAATAAATATGCAGCAAAAAGTAGTTAAATGTTTATAAGTTAAATGATAGCAAATCAATACAACATTCCTTTTGTATAGTATTTGGTGGATGAGATGTAAACTGACATTCGATCAATCAATAGAAAACCCTACTAATTTATTTCTACAGATTATCAGGAGAATGAAACAGAGAGATAAGACCCTGGCTCCTCCAGATATTCACGCGGCAACATGGAGCCTGTTCATATTACCCACTGGCTGTTAACCTTGGACAGAGAATGATCAACAGACTGTTACTACATCTTGCCCATATGATCAAACCTTATGTTAATCACGATTATGTTTCCTTGTTAATAAAGTTCTTTGTTTATAAAAATAATAATAATAATAAAGTAATAATAATAACTAGCTAGGCCGCTAGGGGATGGGTTTTTTGATGAAAAGTAAAACACAAACACATCTCCATACTAATGTTTAAAAAAATAGATCGTCATTGCATTAGTCATTACTATAAAAGATGAAAAAATTACAGCAGGTAATCATTTATAAATATTTTGAAGTTGGATGCACTAAAAATTCCTGGCTACCACTTTTAAAATAATGAGTGGAATTAATAACATTTAAAGCTGTTATTTATTTTCAAAGTGGTGCAAAAATGCAAACGAAAACTAACCAGAACCTCTGGTGTCCGTATTTTTAAAATTTAAGCAAAATTATAAATTAGTAATTTTTAATTAGAAAAGATTTGAATATACTGTATATAAAATTGTTTATCTTCTTGTATAGTATTTAGAGTCTACGCATATAATGATCATTCAAAATGGAGTTTCGCAAAATTTTCCCCGGGTTCCTTAGAACTTTTCAAGAAAGTTCAATATTTTTTTTTTAGATAGATTGTCTACTGCTAACCTGATTAGCTATAATAAATATGTAGCAGAAAATAAAAAATCTAGTATTACCTGATTTAATTGAGTATCAATTAACTGATCATAAATCATCATAAGCAATCATACATAAATTAGTATTGTTATTTGAACTCCAAGAATAAAAGTAAAATAATAATAATTATAGGCTAGGGATGAGTTTTGGGATGATAATACAAATCAATTAGTAAACACATCCTGATATACAATATGCGGATCTATTTTTCTGTTCATTTGAGATTTAAGATAGCTATCTGTCTTTATTGTGTTCATGCTCATAATGAAAAAACAAGGGAATTATTATAACTGAGGATGAAAACAATCTACAGCATATGTTGAATAAATAAGAACAAAGATATATAAAATATGGAATGAAGATTAATGATGAGAATGTTAAGAGTTTATGATTAGGAAAAAATACAAAAAGAATACAAGTTAATATTAATGATAAGATAATTCAACAAGTGAATTGATTTAGAAATTTGTATAGTTATTTGAGTGAGAATGGAAAATGCAAAGATAACACTAAAAGAAAGATAGCATAGACCAGTGTTTCCCAACCTTTTTTTGGTTCATGTACCACTTGGTAGCACATCATGCTAAATTGTACCACTTCATAAAAATGATTGTATTTCATGAAATTTGTTATTGCGAGTGTGTTATTTTATTTGCATTATAAATATTATAGGGTGAACTCACTGAAAATATAAACTCACTGTAATATATATATATGTATGTGTTTAATCAAAGTTTCATATTTTTTCTAAAATAATTTATTAAAGATTACATTATTACATTAAAGTTTATTTGGTACATATTTTGTTCAAAGTGTTTTCTCATTCCTTCATTTGGTTTGCCCGAATTTGAATCTGTTTTCTCTTTTTCGGAGCATCTTGCTATTGGTTGGCCATAGAGAGGATAAATCCAGCATGTCCCAAGTCATGGTAAAAATAACCTCAGAAGTTATAGGCTATTTCTTGTTCTTGTTTTTTTTAGATTGTTCTGCATGAAGTTAATAGAATTAAAATTTTGATGATTAAATACTAGCTTACATCTAGTAATCCACAATAGATGATCAAGAATTAATGAGAGTCTAATTTCTGGGTATGATCCTTTTCTGATACATTCTTTCAAATTAAATAATTTAGATTGATTTGCCTAGATCTGACTCATTATTTATCTACTACTTTGTCATATTTCATTTACTAATAAATGGTTTTAATAAAAACACAAAATTATAAAAAAAACCAATTAATATATTTTCTTATCATAATCAAATATTTTTATAAAATAAATTTAATGAGATCCTTGTGTTTGTTTCGAACAACATAATTTTTTGAAATTTGGTTCAAAAGATGCGAGGTATACCCTTAAGTCTACAGTTGCGTTCAATCTGTTTCGATACTTATTTTTTAAAAAAATATATGAAGAAAAAGCTCTTCCTATTAATTCCATACTAGTAAATGGTAATAATAATTTAAGAGCTTTCTCAGAAAGTTGTTCATATTCTTTAATGTTTAACCAAAAATTAATTAGACTGTGTCATTTGAATTCTACTTGTAAAGTTCTGTCACATGATAATTCTATTAAATTTTCTTTATTCTTTATTGATAATGATGTAGCTTTTTCTAAAATTTTTTGCACAGAAAGGGTTTGAAATGTAATTATCATTTGTGTTTTTGAATTTTGGAAAATATTCCATGAAAAACAATTTTAATCCTGTTAAATGTGCTATTATATTTTCTCGTATATCTTGAGACAGACTAACCTTATTTTCAAACAAAAAAATATGTAGAGTTTCGAATACTTCCGGTTGATTGTTTTTGATACACTGTTTCCAAAAATCTAATTTTTTAATCATACTTTCAATTTTATCATTAACATTAAAGATCGTTATCGACTGTACATATTAACAACTTTACTGTATAATATTATTAATTAAAATAATTTTTATGAATTATAGGAAAAAATGTTTCTATGATATTTTTATGATTTAATTTCTTTTTATGTCCACCATTATTGATTATTTTTCGTGTACCACCATCCAGCAACTCGTGTACCACCAGTGTTACACGTACCACAGGTTGAGAAACACTGGCATAGACAAAAATGGCATTTATTAAGAAAAAAAATATTTTACAGACTTTTGAAAGAGGAATTAAAAAAAAAGATATAAATGCAGGTGCAAGCCTGTATAATGTATAAATGCTGTTTGTGGAGTGCATTATTATATGGTTGTGAATAATGAACAATAAATAAAATTAGTAGGAACATATTGGAAATCTTTGGGATATGAATATAGAAAAAAATAGAGAAAATTACTGGGATTAATAAAATGACAAATGAAGTTTTGGAAAAAGAGTACTTATATATTAGATCTGTTGTGATATTTCACATATGTATTAGTCCACCAATCAGAGGCGGATCAAGCCGAGTAGGGGTTCCAAGGTGTAAACATTTTGAGGCCTTCAAATTCAAGTTACAAATAAAAAAATGTCAAGAAAACCCTCATTAAGTACTTCTTAAATAATTTTTTGCATGCTTTAAAACAGAAAACAATCTTTCTACTGATGCATTAGATTAGGGAATTATTTTAAAAAATTTCAATAATATTTCAACATTCAGAAATGTGCAAGATATTTCTTTGGTGGCTTAATAGATGTCTGGTGTGGTTTTTATGGTGTCCTCATTTTGTTTTAGAAATATTAAAAAATGGTAAAATTCATCTTCTAAATTACATTCATCAATGTCATTTTTGTAAATATCCTTAAACTTTTTTATCACATTCTTTTTTTTTTCTATTGATAAATTCAAGTCAAAAAATATTTGCATTATAGGAGAATTGATTGTATACAAAAAACATAATTTTCCTCAAATTTTAAGTCCTCAGAGCCCCTTAGTATTCTAGGCCCCTACATGGCTGCTTAGTCTGCTAACTGCTTAATTCACCTCTACCACCAATAACTTTTAAATCTTGAGATCTCATCAAATGATGTGAACATGTGAACTTCTGACAAACTTAAGTGATAGAAACAGGCCCCATGTACATGTTACTTCATGACATTTTCGCAAGGTTTAAAAGTTGGAAGACTGATACATATGTGAAATGTTATAGCAGCTCTAATCTATACATTAATCCCCAAGACTAACACTAAACCTGAAAAATAACATCTTTAACAATATGAAAAATATAAAAATTTTATACAAAAATAATAAAAACACATTGACATTAACTAAAAACAGGTAGTTGTGAGTTTTTAATACAACATTTTGCTATCGTAAACTTCCTTCCATCTCACTGGAGAAAGGTACAATGCTGTTGCAAACATGGCCAGCAATTATCAAATTTTACTTAAAATTAAAAAATTACATATATATTAACTTTGGCAGAAAATTGCAAAATGGATACTAAAGTAAAATTAACAAAGCAACGAAAAGTACTATATAAGCAATATATATATATATATATAAATAAAAACAAAACATTCTTATGTATATATAACAGGAATTGTTCATGATGAAACAATCATGTGTCTTGCTGCAGAAGTCCTCTAAATATTACTTCATTTGAAATGCCTCCTCCTTGGTAATGGGCAGCAATTGCCAACTTTTAATTATGATACTTACACATCAAAAATAATTAGTATATTAACTACAAAATAGACAGTAAAGCAAAGAAAACAGAAAACAATATATGTATTAATTATGACAAAAATTACAAAATGGACAGATAAAAAAAACAACCTACAAACTGGAGTTAAACCACATGTGCTTATAGATATAATGCCTACTTGGAATCATGATTGAGAAATATTTCCAGCTATATTTATTTTGTTAAAAAAATTAGTAAACTTTTATCAAAATGAAAATAAAAGAAATTAATAAACTTCTATGAAAATGGAATCCCTGTGGTGGACTGATTTTTTTGATATTCAAAATGCAAAAGAAGGTTTCATCTTTATGCAGTCTCCACCACCACATAAATTATGTCAAATATGAATTGAGATGCTGGAGATTGTAATTCCCAGTTTTATATATTTTCCAGCAATCTGAATAAATTGTCAAGCCCTCTTCCACATATGTTTGACTGCTTCTATCAGAGTTGCCACTGTTCTAACCTCATTCACCAAAATAAAACAAAAATTCAAAACTATCTGTTTTTATTTAGGTATTGTTATGCATTTTTATTATTTTTGTGTACAGATTTATCACTTAAGCTTATCAGAAGCCCCAGTGTACATGTTATTTGACAAGATTGCAAGATTTATTTGATGGGATCACAAGGTTTGAAATTTATCAGCAGAATGACATGTATGTGTAATGTCATGGCAGGTCTAATATGTATATAACAAAAAAAGTGAATAAAAACAATTTATTGAAGAAACTAAAGAAAGAAAGTATAAAAATTTGGCCTTACTGGATGAAATAAGTGATAGAAAGAGATATGTAGAACTGAAGATATAGACAATGAATAGATTAGAATGGACAAATAAATGAATTTATTGTGTGATTGCTCTCTGGACCTGTCCATAAAACAGTGCAGTATTGACTTAAATTGCCACTATTATTACCAACGTCTCATGCTTTATTACTATTATAATTTTAGACTCACTGAGCTTAGTCAGTCTGTGGAAAATAGCTATGGCTTTTCTAAATGTGGGATTAGAAGAAAATGTTAGTAATATCCATCATATACATAGCAGCTCTGCACTAACATTTTTAAATGTCAATGAATTTATCCATAACTGCTGGAGAATAATTAATATGTCAAACAAAATGAATGCAACTGGAATCTAATCTGTGGTTAGATGTGTCATATTGAGAAATTGTAAACACAAAATATTGTCCATATCTATGACAAAGTGCATACAATATTTTTGAAAATGAAATAATCACAGATATACACATCTAAAATACTTAAAAAGTTAAATAATAGAAATAATCTTGGATTGCTTAATTATTATTTATTGCAAATCAACCATTTTATAGCTTAATAATCATAAAATTAGGAATAATCTTATATTATTATAGAGTAGGAAATTTTTTTTTTTTATAAATTTATTCTCTCATAAACTACAAACTGGAAGCTAGGTTCAAATCCATACATAAGCATATATTTTTTTTTACACATTGATGCCTTGAGCATGATTATACTTATTATTTAAGTAATATTTTGGATGCAATTTGAAAATTATAATTGCAGTTTGTAATCTTATAATTGATTATTTATTAGTCTGCATTCAGAACAGGTTATATTTACTTGTTTAAAGAAGTATATTTAAACTTCTTTAAACAAGTAAATATAATGTTTAAACTTCTTTGTATCAATAATTTCAATCTCTGTTGTCAAGTTGCAATCTTTACTGTCTATATAAGTTTATTGGGTCATTAATAAAGGTAGAATTACACTTTTATTGTTAAAATGAAGTTGCCTTGACAACAGTTTGAAATTGTTGATTGTTAATTACATTGGGATTGACTGACTTTTAATAGACATTAAGAGTATAAACAGCTTCATTATTTTGTAATAAATAAGGATCAAAAAGTATTATAACTTCACTTTTGGGAAACTAAATAAATAGTGCTTTTTTCTTCTTTGAATAACTATTGTTCTGAACTCTGAGTTATCTCAAAATTAATTTAACTATTATTTCATGTAGTTTTAAATATGTGATTAAAGTGTGTATTGTTAAATAAATAGCTCGTTGCTCATAAAGTCATGATATTTAAATGCCATCAGAGTTAGACTGAACTTTCATCCAGCAATTGTGCTAAACAATGTAGAATGGTAAATTATTTAAAAATGGAAAAAAAAAATCATTTAATAATATCATAAGTATCATGAATCTTGGTTGAAATAATCTTACGGCCTTGATAATCAAACTTGTCCTTAATGAAGAACAAGTAGACATATGCTGGATATTTGAATATCATACAGAAGATTAATAATGTTATCTCTTTTTCTAACCTAGAAACTTTGATATAAAAAGTGGCTGAAATCAGTGGACAATAAATGAAGTGCAAATAGTTCTCTACAAATAGTTTTTAGTAATTGGTTTTCATGAAGTAGGAAATATGGTTATGCATGATTTTTATGATTTTTAGTGCTCATTGACTTTTGTCATTATTTCTTCCACATGTTTAGTGACATGGTAAGGTGTTATATTCTGGAGTGTTGATGGACTTTTAGTGCTTGGACTTAGAGCAATAAAGCCATTTGACTTTTTTTATGATTCCTGTTGAGTTGGAAGAGTGGTATCACTATTGTCTAATCATGGTTAGATATAGAGGAAATTGAGGACAATTAATTATTTTTTATTCAATGGATTATGAACTTTTATAACTTTCAGAAGAGAGTTGAAACCCATTTAAAATAAAGACTTTAGGATAAAGATTTACAGTATGTTTCAATGCTGTGAACTTGCCATGAATAAAAAACTACATCTCCTAACCCCAACTTATACTTTACTATTTATGAACAAATTATTTTATTCTTCATACTTTTAAACCATATAGTATAAGCTTTAGTAAGTATTAGATGCCAGGATGGTAGCTTATTATATCCATATCCAAATTTGTCCTTTTTATATATCATTGGACTAGTTTTTAGCTTATGGCTTTTATCAGTGAAAAGGAGAAACTTGTTGAAGTTTTTTAAAACCATGCACATAAATAAGTAAACAAGATTGATGATTATTATGGACTATCATAATTATCCACTACAACAAAAGTACTTTCAAGACTTTTACAGAGTAGATTGCTTTCAATTAGAGAGTCAATGGTATGTTGTGGAATCATCAAGCACTATAGATATGATTTTTGTTGTCAGGAAATTGAAAGAAAGTGTCAAGAACAAAGGAATGATTTATATACTGCTTTTATTGATTTTGATTAATAGGACATGGTATTGTTTGAAATTAGTTGGTCATCTGCTAAAATTTATTTATATTATAAAGATTCTACATGATAGAATGAGAAAAAGTATTTTTATTACTGGTAAAAATCTGAAGCATTTGAAATGAAAACTGGTGTTAAACAAGGATGTGTATTTGCTCCAATTTTGTTTTTCATTTTTATGATAATAGTCTATAGGCAGATTAATAAGACAAAGATCATGACCCAATACTGGTTTGATTGTGAAATTTTTAATTTGAATCAGTTAAAAGCAAAAACAAGAATTCCTTTTTTTTTTGTATTCTGAATTTACAGTATGCTGATGACTGTCATATTTTTAGCTAGTTGAAAAGATGATTTCCGAATCTTAATATTTTAATGCAACATATAATGATTTTCATTTATTAATTAATGCTAAAAAACTCAAGTTTTTAATCAGTGATGGAAGAAAAATCCTCAACAACTTTCAGCATGGACAGTTATTAAACCACTAAACATCATATGGACAATTATCAATTGAAAATGTAAAACAGTTTAAATACCTTGGTAGTTTTATAAGTAGAAATATAGAATTGGATGTTGAGATCCAACACAGACTCCAATGTGCTGCTTTTAACAGGTTAAAAGATAGTGTATTTTCATCATAAGGAAAAACTTGAGATACTCAGCTATTATTTTACCTAATTTATTATATGGATATGAAATTTGGATATCCTATCAGCACAATACAAAGGCATTATAAAAGTTTTACTTAAGGAAACTTCATAAAATTTTTAAAATACAATGACAAGATCGTAAAACCAATCAATACATTCTTCACCTTACAGGATTGATACTATTAGGTCCGCTATTGTAAAATCACACCTTCATTAGATTGGACATCTAAAATAAATGAACAATAGAAGACTTGTTAAAAGGATATTTTATGGTGAACTTTAATATGGATTTTATAGGAGAGTTAGACCCTGTGTACATTATAAGGATTAACTCAAAGACATTCTAAATAAATGCAATGTCAATTGTTTACATTGGGAAGATATGGCAGAGAATAGAATACATTGGAAAGCCATAATTATACATGGTGTTAAAGTATTTCAGAAAGAAAAGTATTCTGCTGAGCAAATCAAAAGACAACAGTATAAATTAACCAGCAAACAGAAAATTGAATCAGCATTTCCTATATATTGATATATGCCCATAAACATCACATGACCACCTCCTCTTATGCTTGTGTATAACTGTTGTTAAAACAGGCAAAACTCACTATATATATTTTACCACACAAACAAGCTCTCAGATCCAAGGCTCCTCACTGATGAAGGCCATAAGCCAGAAACTAATCTGGGGATATTGGATTAGGCACTAGATGGGGGTTTTATGCACAAGCCTTCTGTCATTCATTGATTACTCTAACTTGCTGTGTGTGGCAATATATATATATATAGTGAGTTTTGCCAGTTTTATATTGATATATTTGTGTTTCACAGATTGGTTTTAAAAGTCACTACAGAACTCATTTTAAAAGTAATATTTCTGTAGTGTCATTTTCACTACATCGCTCTCATGCAAGGTAGGGACTGGTTTCTATTCATTTTTAAAACCTTGTGGAGGGATATAATTATATGACCAAAGATATGAAAAAGATGTATGATCTTCAAGATGCACATTTGCACCCATCAGTTGGCCCAGACAACAATTTCTTTCACATATCTTTATAATTGCTCATTATATATAAATAGCAAATTACTACAGTTCAATTGACAAGTGTCAAACTTGCTGTTCTCACAACTTTGACACAAACCACTGATTAAAAGTATATTAATAATTTTTATTAGTCATTCATTAGACTAGAGAAAACTAATACAAATTATTAATATACTTTCATTTTTAAAGTAGCTTTTTTCTCTCTTTCTTTTTTTTTTTTGGAGGTGGAATGACCATACTCATTTTTGAATGATTGTTTATTAATAATAATAATATTTGAAAGACAAGCATAATTCATATACTTGGAGTTTAAATGTAATTATAGGGGATTTGAACACAGACTTTCAAGCTCTCTTCAACCATCCACTCTATTTCATACAACCGAGACATTTCCCCACACACATGAAAAAGATAAATGCTCTCCAATTTATATATATATATTTCATGCTGAACCAGCACTCATATGTGTGGAGATGTTGATCTGCACCAACTGATGATTGCTGTTTCAGTACAAAATGCATATAATGGAGATCTTTTTTTTTCTTGTGTGTAGTCATGTATATCAGTTGAATGAGATAGAGTGGATAGCTGAAGGGAGCTTGAATGTCTGTGTTCAAATTCTCTATATTATTATTATTATTATATGTATTGATCAATAAGTACAGCATAGTAAGAAAAAAAATTAAATATTTTATTTGAATAGTTTGCTTACTATGTTTATTATTTTTCTAAACACAGCAACAAGATATGGTTAAGGATAAAGGCACATACTTAATTTTCTAAATATCTGTGTATCCACAAAATTCCACCTATCAGCTAAAATCAATTTTATTTCTATAGGCCTTCAAGTCTATATAATGGCATTTATCAACTTTAAGAATCCAGTACTACATGTTACCTTTTGATTTTTTTTAGTTTTGGTAAATAATTAGGTTAAGATATGCGTGAAGGCTCTTATAGAATGATTTATTGGGTATAAATTTTGTTTTATGAAACTTTACAACAAATCTTTTTAAATAAATCTGTTGTTGATTAATGGTCTATGAGCAATTTGTTAAATTTTACTATAAAAATTTGTAACGATTTCAGTTTTCTGAATATATTATATTATGTATAACACGATGATTTTAGATTTATAGGACGTCTTATATCATCAACCATTATGATCCACTGCAGGATGAAGGTCCTTCCAAGTTTAAACCAGTATGTTTCCACATCACAACAAACTTGCTTATTTCATCTATCTCATATTGGGTCTTTTACAATTTCTTGAAATCAAGTTTAGACTTACTGTGAATCTACTATTATTTCTTTTAACAACATATTCAGCCTAGTTTTATTTCAGTCTCTTAATTCTTTCAATAATCTCTGATACTATATAATGCCTGACAATTTATATAATATATATAAAAAAAATAAACTATATATTTAGAAATAAATGGTCGAAATTGTTTGTCCAGCGTTGTAAGCCGAGTGGTCAGCGCACCTGCCTTGGTTGCAGACGGGTGTGGGTTCGCTTCCCGGCCGATTCTATGACATATGAAAAAAAAAAGGTCGAAATTGTTTTTTTATTGTAAGGATAAAATTCAAACTGAAATTTATAGGACAGATTAATCCTTGGATGGAAAAAGAATCGATCATGCAAATAGGATGTTAAAAGTTTGAACAGAAAATTGTTAATCAGATGCTGTTTAGAAGGAAAAAAATGTCTCAAAAAAGAAAAAATGACGTGAGTGAGATTATACATTCAAGTTTATTGATTTCAGTTTAAGTTAAAACAAAACCTTAGTTTGGTTAACTGGTGTACTTAGTCCATCATCTGGAGTTCGTATATTACATGATCTCTTAAACAACTTATTTATTATGGACAATATAGTCCAGAAATGTTAAAAGATGCTTATAGTGACAGGTATAAACACTGGAGATGCAGTAATTAAATTCGTAGATAAACGGAGATTTTTTTTTTTTTTTTTACATTAGTTTTTTTTTTTTAATGAGCATTTATTATATGTTATCTTATTTACTAATTTCCCTCTTTTCCTATTAACTATTTGATTCACGTGTTTTAAATCTTAATAAATTTGTAAATGAGCTATTTCAAGCAAAGTAACTTCCTAACAACCTTGAAAAGGACATTCCGCCCTACAAGGTCACTCTAAATTCTAAAATAATCAGATTGAGAATAAATGTATGTTAATGATCTGATAAAAAAAAAAATGCTTTCAGACTAAATTTTTATTACTCCCCACCCTCTTATTATTTTAATAAATAAATATCGTAGATATAGTCACAAAAACCTATTCATAAAAGATAAAAAGTACTTGGCTAAATATTTATTTGTCTGCAGAATTCAATGATACTTGAGATATTTATCTAACAGAGAATAACTTATCTTAGATTCAAGGAAGAACGTGTTCTGTGAATGAAAATGATGAAATAATAGAGATTTGACTGTCCTTTGATAGATGTTCCACAATGTTTTAATTAAAATGAGCTGTTAACTGTGTATTGTGTGTGTGTGCATGCAAATATATTTGTGATTCTGATTATACTAGGCAAAAGTTTTAAGAAGTCATAAAATAGCCCCCAAAGTGCATGATATCTTTCAAAAAAATAATATTTAAAAAACAATTATCCATTAATAAGGTGATTAACTATCAAGCATCATATGATCACATCTCCAATACTAGCACATAATTGTTTATAAACAAAGCAAAGCAAAACTCCATATAGTAGTGCCACCTGTGATAAACAGAGTAATCAATGGATGCCAGAAGGCTTGTGCATAAAATCCCTATCTAATGCCTACTCATCCAATATCCCCAGACTACTATATGGAGTTTTGCTTTGCTTTGTGATTAACTATCATTAAATAAAATAAAACAATCAAATGATTTTATTGCTTTGGGAGTTAATAAGAAGTTAGAGGACTGATAATTCATTAGATGAGGCCATGAACTATAGACCTTCAGTTCCAGAGTCTAACGTTTTATTACTGCACCAACACTTGCAGAGCAGACTACCATTGGCAAGGCTCAAGTGTTATTTCTTGGACTAAGCTATAGCTTAGCTACCTCTAAATGTCCTCATCCAGATAATATTAACATAAAAATATACAATGGGAATGTGGGGCATACATATTTTTTAAATATTGTTAGTAAGCTACAGTATATAATGCGAAGTTGTATCAGTTAGTAAGATGATGAGGAAGCTAATGCAGGCATTACACTTGTAATGGTGCTGAAAGATGTCACAAGTCTTCAATGATTTAAAATAATTTATTGCTTTCAAGTTAATCTCCAAATTGGCAATATTTTGCTTTTCATTAGCAAACTCTTTTATTCTCACTACTCTTATGCTAATTAATGCAAGCTTTAGTAATGATGAGATACCATATAGATCCTTATCTGATGCTGTCCTGTTCAAGTATCTTCAAACTAGTTTCTAACTTATGGTTTTATTAATGAGGAGCTTTTTGAATCTATTAGCAGCCAGTTTACTTTTTTCAATTTAAGCTTCTTTGCTACAAAAAGTTTGGCACAGATGAAAACCATAAATTGGAAACTAGTCTGGGGATATTTGGATAGGACATAAAAAATTTATCAAGCACTATTATATGGCATCTATTGATTACTAAAACTTACACTAGATTGCAAAAGAGTAGATAATGTATTGTTGGTCAAATAAATGTTTGCTTTTACAAATTATGCAGTTTGCAACGCATGTATGCAGTGGACTAATAAAAAAAGAATCAAATGGTTTAGCATTTGACAATTCATAAGAAGTTTGAGTGCCGGGTGTGATTGGTTGAACCACAATGTATGCTCCAGAGTTTGCCACTCCTCCAAAAGAATAAACTATATAGTGCTTTGAACTATTTAAGATTTTTATCCAGTATATTTAATCATTAAATTGTCTATAATTATTATAATGAATTTTAGTGCTCATATCACGTGCTGAGAATAAATTATGATCAATTTAATTTTTACATTTACAATGAAAATCCATTGCTAATCATTTTCTTCTAGCACAGTTTATACTTTCAAGCATGAATTAAATTATTTTATTACCTGACCAACATAGATTTCAACCTAGTTGTTTATATTTCAATGACAATTCAAGTTTAATCTAATCCTCTTGATCATTTCCCTAGTTTCTCATAATATTCTTCATAGTCTTAATCAACACTGGAGTTCAAAAAGGATCAGTATTTTCTCTTTTCTCAACTTTAAAGAATTTCTGGAAATATCACAGCTTGAACCATTGTGATATTGTTTTAAATATATGACTAAGAATATCAAGTTCTTTTAGAATTTTTACTGTGACTCTGCTCATTATCTGCCATGATTCTCTTGATTGATGGATGCTTTTCTGTTGATAGGATGATAGTATTGATGCTTTCAATTTTTTCATATACACAGATGTGCACATGGCCAATGAATAAAATCATCAATTATTACAGTTTAAATGATAAGCATCAAACTTACTGTCCTCATAACCTGGATACAAACCACTTGATGGGAAGTATATTATTAATAAAAAATATTAATACACTGTTAAGCATAGGTTTTGAAAAAAACAATCACCATAGAAGTTACAAAAACAACACTTCAAGATGCCAAATATATAAGTACCAGTATATATCAAATCTGAATACTTTTGTAATTCAAAAGTTGTTTGAATAATCATTTTAAAACTCATCTTTAACGTTCTTTTTCATTTTTCTCTTTTTTTTTTCCTGGAGTTAGACTGACTATATTAATTTTCAATGTTATTTATTTTTAAACTATGGGAGAAATGAAATCTGTGACTATTTTCAACAATTGAAATGTCAGATTAAAAGTTAATTTACTAAATATTAATTTACAAATGGCTGCTTTTGAATGATAACGATTATTTTTTAATGAGAAAAAAGAGACTATTGTTAAATACTAAAGAAGTCACGTGATACTTTGTTTTTATGTATCACTATGTAAACAGTCTAAAGCAAACTACTAAAGAATTATTAATTTTGGAATCAACTCAGGCCTTTATAGACTTTGAATTCATATCCCTGACATCATTATAAGTTAATAGGAATACTGCAACTACTATTACTATTATTACTTTATTATCATTACTTTTTACTTCAAATAGTTCATATATTTGGCCTTATACCAATTATATTCTATCTATTGTCAAATATAAAGTATGCAAAAATGTTTATTTTTGTTTGTTTATTTACTTTATCATCAATAATATCATTTTCAATCATTATCATTTCCCTGCAGGATGAAGATATGATACTTCCTTCTGAATCCTAGTCTGTCTTCTTTATAACAAAACAATTTTTTTTATTTCAACCATTCATTTCATATGTGGTCTCTTTCTAGATCATTTACAATCTCTTGGGACACAATTTAACATTTCATCTATTATCATTTCTTCCAGAAATATATCCAGGCCAGTTCCATTTCAAACTTAATTTTTCCAATGATGTCAGTGATAATTAACCCTATTTTTTCCTCATAAAAATCTTATAGTGTTATATCTATAGGTAAAAAAAGAAGTAAATATAGCTTTAGATTATAAGATCACTAAAGACAAAAACTTCCTTAGGATGTATAGAGGGAATTCGTAAAGAAGAAGACATTAATAACCATGACCAATCAATTTCTAGTTGATAAGGGATGATTTGGTTATTGAGTTAGTATTTAAATAAATTCCAAATTCATTTAAAAATCTTCAACAATTTGTAAAAAAAAAAATTCCAAATTCGAATTCAGTTTACGGTTGTGGTAGATGATTGCTTTAACCCTGCCCAGCAAAATTTTTATATATAAAGTAATTAGTTTTACGATAGAATTACTAGTATGTCTGTACAAGAAAATAAAACCTTATATTTATAGTTATATTTAAATGTTATTTTGACGTTGCTTGGACTAAAATCAATAAAAAAATAAATAAATTAGGACTTAAATTTGTGTTTTGACTCAGTTAATGACGACAAGATGAATGATGTGTTTGTTTAAAGTCAATAAGTAAATGTTATTCATAGACAGGCACGCTTTTTATTGTTATTCACCTAATCGGCAGCAAACCAACTAAAGCATATTGATTTGAGTTAATTATGCTCAATTATTGATATACTATATATACGCATACATGATGAATTAGGTAATAGTTTTACTATACGATTTTCAAAATTCTGTCTCTCTGGTTTTTGCTTTCTTTCATTTAGTTTAATATTATTTTTTTGATGACTTATTTTTAAAGTAAAAACAATCTTTTCTTTGTTTTACTATAAAACATTTTTTTTTAAAGTGTCATAGCATCGGCCGGGACGCGAACCCGCAACCCGGGCAACTGCCTGCTAGTGCAAGGCAGTCGCGCTGACCTCTCGACCACCAATGCAAGACACTTTTTTTTTTTTTTTTTAAAAATTTAAATAAAAATCTTTCACTAACATTTATAAAAAAAAGATTTTTATAAAAGAATGGTTATGACAATCACTGCTGAAGCAAATATTAAATCAGTGTTCATAATGAAAAGACTTATAATAGATCACAAAATAGAATGCAAAATCACAATCTTCATTATAAAAAAATATAAATTACTTTAAAAAAAAAATTCTATAGATTTATACAAATAAAAATTGGATGAAAGCCAAATTTTCAATATATAGCTATATGTAAACAATAGTTAATTTAAAAATTTTGATCCATTTATGATTCAGAATTTAAAAATTCAACATCATCAATCATCAAATATAAATTTGTATTATTCAAAGCAATAGAATGCAAAAACATAGATAAGCGATAAATGCTTTCGTGGATTGGAATAATGATTTATACATATGTGGAGTGGATGGCCTGATGGCTCTGTTTATATAATATTTTCGATTAAAGATGAAGCTATTATCTCTCACGATTCATCAGAAACACAAAACTGGACTTTTAAATAAATGGAAAAGACACTCATAATCACTTTGATCTTAGTCATGTGATAAATTCAGTTTGAAGTTTAATTAATGATTGAAAAAGATTCGGTGGTACTGATTTCATTAAACAATTTTTAAAAAATTATTTTGAAACTATTATAAAATGATGTGATATTTTATTTTTTTAAAATGTTTTTATTTGCAATACTAACTAATATTTTTAAGTTAAATACAATTTAGAAATAATTTTGGAGGATAATTAATTTTAATTCTTTTAGGAAAATGAAGATGAGTTATTATAATGAAATAAATGTGATTTTTTATATGAAGTGTTAGTTACAAATAATATTTATAAAACAAAGAAAAATATAATCGTAAAATTGCAAAAAGTGAAGAAATAAATTGCTTAAGTTTGGACAACAATCACTATTAGCATACAACAAGAGTCATAAATACTTACACCAGGTTAGCAAAATACTTACTAATTCTTATTTTACAAAATATAGGTATACTTATGAAGGGTACTGAGATGGTCACCTGGTCAAAAATTCTTAATAATCAAGGTGTACACAAATTTTATGCAGTATGACATACTGGTTGTAGCTATTGAGGGTTAAGGGGTATTTTTAGCCTTTATATATCTGTGTGATTTATTAAAATGCTTTGCTATTGAACTCTTTTCTTTGATCATCTGTGAAAAGAGGTGTTTTTTTTAGTTTTGGTAATAAACCAGACTTTTATATCATGAGAACCTTTTTCAACTCAATTTTCCATTATATAAAGCAAGACCCACTGTTGTATAATATCTCAAGTATTTTATTATGAAATTGTTTTCTAATCAGATCTATGCAGCTTAATGCCCTGGAAGAGGGGTAGTCTCAAAAGATAAGATTTTCTGGACTGATTATCAGCTGAATAAAATAAAATAAAGCTCAGCAAAGACACCTGAATAAAATTCTTATGCTCAACTTACTATTATACTGTTCATATATTATCTAACTACTTGAAAAAATGACCTATGATTATATTTTATCTCAATCACTCATGAATCAAGAAATATTTTATGCTGTCTTAATGATTTTGTTCTATGTGTAAGAAATAAATCTAATTTAGTATTTTGCCCTTTGGGCTGATTTTAAGTCATTTTTACCTCTGTTAATTGGTCTTATCTTACATGATGTTACACAAGTAATATTTAATTATCTAATGAACCAGAAAATATTATTCAAAAGCTGTGTAATAAAGTTGCTATCTAGGGAAAGTTGTCAAGTTTCTTTTTTCACAATTTTTTTTTCATGTCTATTTTTAAAAAAAATCAAATTTTTACTGCAGTAGCAAATTCTCCATATAGTAGTATCACCAAATGCAAGTCTTTATAATCAATGGTAAATTTGCTACTGCTATTAATAGCCTGTGTAAGCATGTGAATGTGAAATTTTTACTGACTCTATACCTTCTAATTTAGCCAGCATAATAGATGATTTTTATATAAATTAATAATTTAATATTAAATTTGTACAATTTAATTGATTTGAATATTGTTTTGAACATACTAGATGATTTTTAAAATATCACCAACTCAACTGCCTAAACCAACCATCTGGAAATTAGCATCTAGAAGTAGAATATCTTTACATTCTCAGGCTTTCTTTGAAATATATTTAAATACCTCTAAAACAAAATTAAAAAACTTTCTAATTAAACCGATAGAGATACTATATTTGAAAATCTGCAATTTAAAATGTTGTTACCATCAGAATATTGAACTATGATGCTTTCTGTTTTTATTTCTCATGAGTGATAATTAATAGAATTAATAGTATAACAATATATGCATATGAAGTATATTTCTTTCACATATCCATGCCACCTACTGTAAACTTTAATAATCAGTAGATGGCAGATAGCAATGCTTAAAAAATCCCTACCCAATTCTGTTCCATCCAATATCCCAGACTTGTTTCAAAAATAAAATTTGCTGCTGAAAATCAATGAGTTAATTGAAGTCAAGTGATAGAATCATATGATATTTTATTGGTCATATGCACTTGAAATTTCAACCCTAGAAATGGTATCTCCATGACTTTCTTTTGTTTTTATAAAAACAATATTTTTGTTATATCACAACCACAGAGTTATCAATTCACAGTATTAGTCCCTCTTTGTTGATAAAATTCAAACCATTCTGCAGTATAGAATTACCATTATCCATAGGGATTTAAAAAATATTCTTAACTCAAAAATATTAGTTAATGCAGCATATAAATTATACAAAATTTAAATGTCACAGAGACAACATCTTCCAAAATGATTTTAAAAATTACCTTAACATAAAAATATTAATTAATATAACTAATAAATAAAACAGAAGTAATGATTCACAGTACTGAGCCATGATCTACCAATTATACTATCCAAACCAAATTCAAGGCACTCTTATGGGATGAAATTTGATCCATGATCTATCTATCATACTATCCATACAAAATTCAAATCATTCTTAAAGGATAAAATTAATTATCCTCCAAAATTGTTTTTAAATTGTATTTAACTTAAAACCATTAGGGAGTGTTGCAAATAAAGATATATAAAAAAAAATTAAAATATCACATCATTTTATAATGGCTTCAAAATAATTTTTTAATTTTTTTTTTTATAGAAATCAGTACCATTGAATCTTTTTCAATCATTAATTTAACTTCAAACTAAATTTATTACATAAAAGCTTTCAATTGATCCTAATTATAAACTATATTGATTGTAGCCACCATTTTTTTTTGCAATTCAATATTTTCTGCTAATGCTTATAATAAAAAAAAAAATCAAAATCAAATTTAGAACATTAATTATGTTATAAAATAAGACTTTTTTCACAAGTGATATCAGATACTGGCTATAATCTTTACATTACAAAATTATATTGTAGCCATTGAGGGTTAAATCATACTTTTTTGTTGATGTATAGAGGAAAGAAAAACCTTTCCAGTCTGTTACTTTTATTAGCATCATAATCATTAATTTTTTAATCTCTGATTCAGATGTTTATCAAAAATATAGGAATCTAAATTAAATAGATCATCTGGAATAATATTGTTTAAACTAACTATAAATTTATTAGGCATTTTAATATATTGTACTATCACTTTTTTGAAGTAAACTTTATAATTTTAATAGTTTTTGATCCTCCTTTTATATTATTAGAAAGAATTTGACTTTAGTGGAATTTCCCAGAAATAATACATTAAAAACAATTATTTAATGGTTAAATCTGATTTCTAAATTTTTTTGAATACTCCAATATTGGTCAAAATAGAGGCTTGGATCTTAATAATATCCTTGTTTTTATTTTTTACTCCATATTTTTAGAAATCAGGTTTTGTTTTTGACTGTTTTAAATAAATCATAAATTACATATACTTAATGCAGTTGTTGGAATAAGTGTTAAGTGTTTGGTGGTATGTTAACAATTGCAGTTTTTCTAAAAAGATGCTAAAGTGTTTGGATATCTGTTAACATCTACAGTAATGTTTTTGTAAATCTCAATTTTTACTGCAATGAACTCAGTTTTATTTAAGACTTAAGCACTTTACAAATCATAATTACTCTAGCAATATCTTTCCAATAAATAATTGATATTGCAATATTTAAAAAACATATTTGGAATAATTTTTATGATGTAAATGGAGTCTGTTTTTTTGCAAAAAGTTATACTTTCACTATAAAATCATTTTTGTAGGAAGTCTGTTATCATTTATTTACGGCACATAGAAATTCAATGAAGATGGACATTTACAACAGTGGGCTTTTTAGCATTCCTCTCGACAAGCTGAATAAGAGATTGAATAATCTTATGATATTGCAATCAAAAATTCTATAAAAAATTTCAATGCCTTTACATTATATCAGTAGTATTATGTGTGTTCCTTCCATACAATAATTTGTGGCAGTCATATCACTGTGATAAAATACCTATCACTTGATTGGTTAAATGCAGCATCAGACTACTGGAAGCTGTTTGATCATTCAAGTTTATCTTTCTACCTAAAAGATTTTTAATTGATTTACACTTTAACACTTGAGTTAAAAGTAGAGTTCTTATAAAAAGTTTGAATTGTTTTGTTGAACACTAATTACGAAACCAGAATCTATGTAGCTATAAATTGCATTTAAAAATTAAGAATGGTTTGTAAATTAGTTAAAATAGTAACACAACTTAACATCTGTACAATTTTATTATGTCAATAAATATATTTTTAAATAACTTAACATCCTGTAAATCTAAAATCATTCAAATTAAAACTTAACCATAACATTTTTATCACACTTGACTCTTTTATGAAAATGTCTTTAAATTATTGTGAATATTATTATCATAAATATGTTAAACCATTAAATAGGGATAATGCACATTTGTAATTAAAACTAGTTTTTATTTTACAGCCTCAGCAGTGTTAACATTTCAATAAGAAACGAGCTATATAATAAGAATAAAATTATGAGAAAAACCAACATACTTTTAAAAAAATGCTACAAACCTTTTTAATTAAATGAACCAAATGCCTGCCAAAATTTGTTAAAAGATATATAAATACATGTAAGCAGACAACACTTAAACAATTCCAATGTCAATAACAATAAACAATTGCAATCTGTTGTCAAGGTAATCTATAAACAATAAAGGTGAAAATGCACCTTTATTTATGCTCTAATACAGGGGTGGGCAATTGTTTTGGCTCAGGAGCCACAGAGGTTGGCAAAGGACCGTATCAGGAGCCACTTTGTGGAAGCAAAGGGCCACACCTTTTTTATGACACAATAAACTCGCTACTTTATTCCATGTATTATCAAAGAAATATGTGTTTATCCATTCTTCATTACACAGCATTCGTAATCGATTTTTACATTTTTTTGGTGGGTTCATGGTTTCACTAAAGCTGGAAATGTATATATTTGCTAATGCAAAGACAAAACTGAAATTAATCTGATCAACTGGAAAAGCACTGCACATCGTATCTACACTGCACATGTGTATTGACATGGCTATCCTAGTGAAAAATATGAGATGAATCTTCAGTCATGCATGGGAATGAAATCTCAGTTTAAGGCAGATTTTTCTGATTGACTTGGTGGGCTCCATAAAAACTCTTAGTGGGCTGCATGTGGTCCTCAGGCTGCTATTTGCCCATTCCTGGTCTAATATGTTTATTTAGGCACTAAATATTGCAACTTGACTACAAAAGTGATTAATGCAAAGAAGTTTAAATAAAACTCATAAAACAGGTAAATATAACTGGTTCTGAAAGCAGATTAACAAATAGTCAATTATAACTTTCAAACTGCAATCCAACTATGTATTAGTTAGTTAATAAAGCTAGTAATGCCCAAGGCTAGATAGATAAATAATATAAATACATGAAAAAAAATCAGCACTTAACTAATACCAATATCAATAACAATCAATAATTTCAATATGTTGTCATGTAACCTTTAAACAATAAAAGTGGAATATATATATATTCTAACCCAATAAATATTTATTCTGTTTATTCTGTAATTATTTATTAGTCTTGTTTGCACTAATTTTTCAGGTTGTGTTTAAGGCAACCAAAACAAAACAACATATCCATTATTTTGCCAATATGATCTAAAATACTTTTCATATAATACAATTGTACATTCAATTCTCTTAAGCCATGCCATGATTGTAATAACAACAATAATTGATCACTTATTAATTTAAAGAATAATTATAATAATATTAATCTCAGGGTTCTTTGTTTCATGTAAGGAAATGCTCGGCAGTATTGTGTTGTCGCATTTGACTGGCATTCTGGTCGGCTATAGGAAACATTTATTTTACTTAAATTCAATGTGTCTTCATCTCTCATATCAACTGCTATATTATTTAAAGAGATGATAATTCTATTCAATAATGACGTATAATTTTGAATAACACAGCCTTTTTTTTTTTCAGAATCTCAATCAGAATAATAAAAAGACAAGGGTGCTTTTTGTGTCCTTCCATCATCCATGACAATACAATAATATAACTAAGATTTATTACTTAGACAATTTAACTAAATGGGAATGGAATAATGTGCAACCAAAGTTAATGGTTTGGGAATAAATTTAGTCTTAAGTTTTCAACTCCCTAAATAATTATCATTAAACTAAAATATAATGACATTCCGATCTGCTTAACTTTATTTATCTGGTATATTAAGTTTTTAAGAATTTGGAATGATTTCGGACTCAAGAAAAGGTTTTGCAATTATTGTGCAAACACTTATATTTAGCATATAAAAACAAAAAAAATGAATCTACAACAAATTTTAACAAGACTAATTTATTATTATCACACAAAAAAAAAAATATATGAACATTTATTCAATAATCCCATAGTAATACAAAATATAAAATATAACTGACATTAATCTGTATACTCTTTTGGTTATGGACTAGAGGTTACTACTTCTCCTGTATGCAATCATATGGATTGATTAACTAAAAGTACATTTCATTACCAATACATTGTTTATTAAATTTTGGTAACCTTGTAGAAGCTTTTATTCAAAATTATTGACTAACTATTTTTTTTTTTTTTTTTTTTTTTAAATGATTAATCCCATCATATGCAATACGCAAAATATTAAATTTATTTCTAATACATTTACTTTATTTATGGTCTTTAATGGGATAACCTATTCTAATTATAGGCCAGTTATCAAAAGTTACAATTACCGTCTTACATTTAACTTAATGCTAACTTAAGTTATGATACAAATTTTATTCATACGTATAATTTTAAATATGAGTATTATTTAATTACTAACCAGAATTAAATATTGCATTTGAATATTCCTTCATGTTATAAGCGTTTTAAATTACGCAATTTTAATTACTTTCTCCATTGATTTACTTGTCAAATACTAGCAATATTTAGCAGCACAATACAGATATTGGTCTTAGTTACTAACGCACTATTTATACTAAATTGGATCTTGAGGAACTAACACCTCCAATATAACCTTTATCTTGCCCGAACTTTCAAAATTAAGCACAATAATCAACATCTTCCATGGTGGAGCTATCTTTATTTTCACATGAGGAATATGGAATAACCACGAAGGTCTGTAGAGTAATCTACTACATTAAAATATTTTGGTGGTTTCTTGCCTCTTACTTGGGCATACAACGAACACACACCAAATACAATCCTCTCCTGGGATTTAAACGAATGAAGCATACTAAATGCTAGATAAATTCTTGATCGTCCTATCTATGAGAATCGATCACTTGGGCTATAAACATACCCGAACATTATATTTAAAATCTTCCTCTCATGGAAAACAAAGCTTTTGGGGAGATCATTTTTCATCCCACAAAGTAAATACATTATAATTATTACCTATTCGAATATTAAGCATATACCAATGCTATATATGGGCAGGATAAGTAAATACACTGATTATAATAAACTTATGTTACCGGGTATACTTTGATCAACATCTGAAATCAATGGACATCATAGAATAAAAGTATAATAATTTTAATTTTAATAAAGGAACATTCAAAAATAGTTGGTAGCATACTATCTTAAACTAAATAAAGTGGATGTGTTGTTTAAGAATAATTAGGAATAAATTCCTCAATTAATACAGTATAAATTTGTTTCAAAACTTTAACAAGAAATATTTTGTTATAGCATTTTTTTTTTTCTTTAGTTACTTCTGATAATTTTCAATATTTATTTTACCCCTTAAATATCTAAATATTTTTCTTTTACGTATCTAACATACAAAATTTCTACCTACAATTGTATGTAATAATTAAAACATATTTTATAGATTTTTTTTTTTCGTGTTAAATATCAACTTAACCTATAATAATTATATTAAAACATACCTTTGTCATTACAAGGCTATTAAATATCACTTGACCATACAGACTTTAACCTATGTGATATAACAAAAAAATACATATCATTTTATAACTTAGTTTTAAACAATCATTAATTAACAAGTGCATACTCTCTCATTAGAAAATGTTTTTCTGTTGAATAATTGGTCCAGGTGAAGAGCTTTATCCAGTCGTATTTCACGAAGCAAGTTTAAAAACAATAAACGCATGGTATTATTTCCTTTAAATAAAAGTTTTCTCTTATTTTGTGCGTTTAATAAATTAGGTAAAGAAAAATATAGCAGAATTGAAGATTAATTCTTACTTGAATTAAACTACTACAATTTTGGGATCCAAGAAAAAAAATAGACTTCTAACATAGACGAATATTTGACTATAGACGATAAACATACACAATATTTTTTTTTTTTTTTATTGACGATACGTACCATTCATATTAGCTAGCTTACTTATGGACGAAAATGCGCAATTTTCCGAGAGATTATTATGATAATAACTGCAGCTGATTTACATGTATAGGAAGTTTTACTAACTCCAACTGATGTGTAATATAATATATCATTTATTTTTATCATTAAGTCACTAAGATATTTAGTTTTGTTCATACTTTAGGAATTATAAATTTTTTTAACGGTAACTTCTCCGTAAGAATGCCCCTATATAACTCTTCCTATATTTACTCTGAGAAAGTTTATATATTTTTTTCAAAAAAAAAATATACAGGTGCATAATTTAATCTTATTTATCATTATTATTATTTCCAGACAATTCTTGGTGAATAAAACATATTTTAACATATGTAACTACATTACTTGTAAAGGCAGACAATATTGAGAAAGAGCGCGAAAATGTTTCTAGTTGATTTTCCTTGGTTTCAAAATATTTCTTTCAATTATTATTATTTTTTTTCTATACCAAGAAAATATTAATAAATGACATAAAGTTAATAAATAATTAATCTTCTCTTGGAAATCACTTCTTTTCCTTAATTTAGATATAATATAATTTTTCGTGATTCTTTTAGTTACATCTGTCATTTTTGAACTTTAGCGCGAGACAATAAACTTTTAAGTATAAAAGGTCTTTAAATAGGTAGATGGCAAAGGAAATCAGGATATCTTATCAAAAAAATTTTAGCCACACATTATATTATTAAAATTTTACTTTGATTACATTTATTTCTGCAAAATAAAATGAAAAAATTAAGTTACCAAATTTCAGCACTGTTCCTTCCTTGAAAACTAAAAGCAGACTATATTTTTTTTTTTACTTTAGCGACCTCTTACAGAAAAATAATCATTTGATTATAACATAAACAAAAGAAAGGAAAAACCTATTACAATCATATACATTAAATTAACAATCAGTGATGTATAATTCTTTAAACATTATTTCTTTTTCTTCTTTTTTTTACAAAAAGAAATTACCAGAAGTTATTGTGCTTTATGATAAGACATTCATCCACTCTCCCCTCTACCCATCCAATATCAATTACTGTTTAGCTTTTATACCATATTAATTTGCTCTAATTATTAATATCTCAATTAAATTATTCATGTTCTCTCTTTATAAATGACATTGAGTTATTAAATCTATTAGTTATTCACCCAAAACATGCCAAAGTGAGTGAATAGCATACTTTATTAATCAATTATTACTATTGTTATTTTATCTTTTTATTTCTTTAAAGACAAGCATTAATTTCCTGCAGAAATAATGCCAAGTAAACCAAGTGTCAATAACACTAGGTTACAATATATATATATAATTAAAGTCAGTCAACCATTAGCCAATCCCAATATCAATAACAATAACCATCTCAACATGTTATGAAGGGTAACCTCCTTCAACATAAAGATGGAATTTTACCTTTATTTATGGTCTACTACATTTATATAGACACTAAAGATTGCAAATTGACTTGAAAACAAGTTGACATTGTGGATTGCTATTGATACTGGGATTGTCTAAATGTTGACTGATTTTAATAATTACTTCTAAACCCATTTAGCCTTGAGCATTATTATATATATGTAAATTTTTTTTGGGTTAAACCAGGGGTCCCAACCCTATGCCTGCGGGCACCATGGCGCCCGCAGACCATTTTACATGTGCCCGCCACTATCTGAACACGATAAAAAATTATTTATCTGATACAAATAAATTTAATTTTTAAAATTTCTTATAAATTATTGTATTATATTGTAATCAAATGTTAAAATTTTATTTTTGAAATAAATATTTTTTTGTACATTATGTGTATTATTAACAATATCCAACTAAATTTACATTAAAAAAATAAATGGTGCCCGCCACCTGGCGAGTATTATAGAATGTGCTCTTAAGTGCAAAAAGGTTGGGGACTGCTGGGTTAAACCATGTATTATTTTGTTTAATTTCTTGACGTTTTGATAAAATATTCATCATGGTCAAGCTTAAGGCCCTAATTAAAAATTTTTGGGTCTTAAGTTATAATGAGATTGGGTGTGAGATAAAGAATAATTATTTTTATATATATGATGGTTGATTATTCAGAATACATGGTTTAATAAAATTTTTATTTCCTTCACTTCTTCATTAAGACCTCAACCTAGACAATGATGAATGATATTTCATTGAAACAATGAGAATTTAAACTAAATAATACATGATTTAATCCAAAAAATACTTTATTTATATCATATAATTGTGAAAATATTAAATACATATATATAATATCTTTGCTCAAGACATTTTTTTTTGATTTGCTGAAGAGAAGCTTTGATTGTCATTGAATCTCTTATAGGTATTCATCTATATGTGGAAAATCCTATTTAGAAAACTCTTGAAAATAATCTTACCCTTCCAGATAATAAAGTTATCCTATGATAATATCTATAGTTTTTGTAACTTGAAACAATAGAAGTATTATTAATATCAGGTGGCATAACTTTACGAGTACATATTTATCTAAACTAATGCAATTGGTCTGGAGCTAACATATTATCATCATTAGCAAATCTTTTTATTCTCTTTTCACTTTAGTAATCAACATATGCCATATGGTAGTGCTTATTAAAGCCTTATTCAATGCCACCTTAACCAAATATCCCCCAGACTAGTTTCTAGTTTATGAATTCCATTGATGAGGAGTTTTTGGATTTTTTTTTGACTGTGCACGTAAACTTTTGCATTGAATGCAACTTTCCTCTGTCAACCATTTCTTTAAATTTGGGTTATATTATCTATATATCACTTTAATTTGGAAAACATGTTAATTTTCTTCGATCTGAACCTATTTACTCGAGTCCAAGTGTACTGTTAAAAATCCAAAATGCCATAAGCCAAAAATTAATCTGGGCTGTTTGTATGTGATAGTATTGGATGAGGATTTATTAATCACTATTTGGCATTTATTGATCGCTAAAGCCAACAATAGATAGCATAATTGTAATGAGAATAGAAGAATTTACTTAAGAACATCAATGTGTAAGCCAAGACCATGCAATGTTGTTGGTCATGGGATGTCTTGGTTGATTTTATATTACCACCATAAATTAAACTTCTCCATATATTTCATCAAGGTGTGCAGCATTTTCATTTTTTATGACTACAAAGAGTTGTTTTAATTTTATTAATCTGGTTATCCTTGTCCACATCTAAATGAGTAATTAGAGTAAATATATCATTAAAAGACATTACAATTCTATCATTATTCAAATGTGATCAAAATCCTTTCACTCCTTTAAAATATTTTTTTAACAAAGTGGCATCTATTAATTAAATAGAATTAACATTAAAATATTATTACTTGTATTTAATCCATGAATGCCATCTTTTAATATATGATATTTTTAAAGTATCAAAAAAAAAATTAAATTATTATGAGCAATAGGTAAATGTTATAATGATTTGATTACGTTTTGATCCACCAATAATTTTACAGTCCACTTGTTAGTTTTTAAACTTCTACAAATTTCTACATTTTTTTCCTCGTGTATCATAATATCGTATCTCAGGACAACTGCTTGCAAAGCAGCTGTCGCTGACCTCTCGACCACCAATGCTATATTTAACTTATTATTTTTTCAAACCACATATCTTTTAATGAAGTCACTAATAATATATTTATTGTCAAAAAACTAGTCAAGATTCTTTTTTCTTCAATGACCCTAGAATAGATTTTATTTATAATTGAACGCAGCTTCTTAAGAGAATTTCATGTTTTATTTTTATAACAAATTTTAAAATCCAAATTGAGGATTTTACTGTTTAATAACCACTGAAATTTAGCAAAAGTAATAGTTGCTTCTAAAGAATGATCAGATGTTTGAGTATACGGTTTAGTATCGAGCCTATTTTTAATGATAGCAAACATTTTAAAATTGGAATATATTAATCCATGATTAGTTCAACAATCTGCACCTCTAAATGTTCATAGAATGTCATTTTTTTGCATCTAACTTGCAATTCATAAAATGTTTTGAATGTGAATTTATCTTCAATACTTACTTAATTGTGCTGAAATCATTATTAATGTGAATTCACATACATTTTTTATAGTAATTTGTCCACTTAAGCAAAAATGGTCATGTTAGTCAATCCATGTGTTGTGCAAAAAATCAATAACAATTTATGGAAGTTGGACTCATCACTAACCCAAAATATAGTATCATCACCTAAGATTCATCTCAAATCAAGATTTTCTTTCTGGATGTTCAACCAAGACTCTATATCAAAGAATTGTGACATAAAAATGAACTTCTCATGAACTTACAAAAATTTTTTTTTTCAGATTATCCAATAGTAAAGCTATGTACATGTTATTGGAGCATTATCAATATCATGATCTTATCAACTTCATAAATGTAATTTAATGGCAACTGATCTACATATATATGGAAAAACATGCTATGAACAGCATAGTTAATGACAGCTGAATCTATGGCTACAGTGGTAGAATTGAAGGTCTTAATATAATTCTAAGTAATTTTATCTATTGGTTGGAATGTCTACAGACTCCTTTATAAAATTTTGTTAAAAGTTAAGTTAATTAATTAAAAAAATCCATACTCTAAATAAAATAAATTGAAGTATCAAATCCTTTATTACTAATTTGAGATAAAGTTTATTCTTTCTACAAACATGCATGTTAATGTCTCCAAAAATCTTTTAATAGTCTTGATATAATAACACTGTCCAATATGAAATGATTTTTTTCAAAACTCATAATCTCTTGAACATAATGTTAGAGGATGGACATCACATGAAAACCATTTTTGTGCTTATACAAGCTGTTAAAACAGGAATAATTCTCCATACAGTAGTGCCATCCAGGGCAAGGCATAATAATTAATGGAAGTTGGTGCATCCAAATCCATATCTACTTGCAGTACTTTCAGATTCAAGATTCCTCACTGATGAAGGCCACAAGCTAGAGAGTAATCTGAGAATATTGGATGAATAGACACTAGATATAGATTTCAATATACAAATCTTCTAGCATCCATTGATTACAATGGGTGACACTGCGTGGCACTACTGTATGAAGATAATTATTACATATATAAGTAAAAGAACACTGCATGTGAGTTAATTTATGATAATAGTAAGGAAAGTAGTTTATTGTTTAAGGTTCGGATGGGATCTTTAGCAACAAGGGAATATACATGTAAATGGAAAAATATGGGTGATTTAGTCTGCAAGTAGGGCATAGAAAATATTAGGCATCTGTTAATTCAATGTAAATGCTTGGAAGCAGAAAGGGTACAAGTAATGAAGTTATGGAAGAATAAATATGAACAAAGTGATTATACAGAAAGTGGGTTATTGTTTTTATGCTGGGTTTGAGAAAAGATAAGGGGGATTTAGATATAAAGGCCATAGAGCTGACAAAGATTGTCTTGTGGAAATGGGATGGAGCAGAATATGGGAAAACTTACAGTGGGGAATGAAAGGTAAAGTGGCTAACAGGTTTCTCTGGGCATGGTTGCTGAGAGATTCCTGACTCCATTTAAGGTGAAGTCATGGACATCACATCACATTACTGTTTTAGAACATAAAACACAGATAAAATGGACACAAGTTTTATTGCACAGGAAAAATTTTAATATCATTAGTCTTTCATTGATAAATTTAGCTATTTTAAGAAGATACAGTAAAGCCAACAACTTGCTGTCTTTTTTCATGTAGGATTTTTCCTTCTAAAAGCCTGTCGCCATTTACATTTAAAGTTCACTTTTCTTCTTCTGAAAGATTACTTTTGTTACTAATATATTTCGTCCAATGTGTGTGGAATTAATTAAACCACACTGGGATAATTTATTCATAAACTGAAGTTTATTTCTATTTGGAAAAGTATTTCTCATATAATAATACCTAATACTGACATACAAATTAATTTGTAAATTAAAAGTATAATTTCAAACTTATTATTTGTAAATGACATATTTGTTTTAAACTTTTACCATTTTTAAATTTTTAGATTTTTTTTTTGATTTTGAAAAAGTGGGGGGGGGGGATATAGTCATTTGTTTTTGATAATTTATAGTCATTAAGTCTTAACTTTTTGTCACATGCAAATTTTTGTTATTTTCCTTATTGAATGCAAATTACAATAAAACTAATAAAATAATCAAAACATAAACAATAAACTAGCTTTGTAATAACAAATTTAAAAAAAGGTTAAATATAAAGAAGGGCATAAACTTCCAGTCACGCGCTTCATCGGTTTAAAACTCTTAAGTGATCAAGAAAGAGCATGGAAGTTTGTAAAAAACGCATGACTGGAAGTTTATTCCTTTCGTTATATTACATGCATAGTCAAGTTCTATATAAATAGACTATTTATTAAAGAAGGTTAAAATTTTTGTGTGTGCATGTGTGTGTTTTTTTTTATTACCAGTGATAAACTGAGTGAACATCCCAAAATGAAAAAAAGGCTAGAAAGAGGATCTGCTCACTATTTCGTTTAAAAACATAAATTAAAGCATAAAATCTTTGAATGTAGAAATCCATCTATATCAGTACATTCAATACTTATTTTTGGTTCAATTAGAAAAAAAAGTATTTGATGTAAGGTGCAAAGATGTTTTACTTTTAGATTTTATTTTCTGTTCTATTTTATTAAAAAAAATTACCTATCTATTAATAATCAATGAAGTAGTTGAATTTAAAATTTATTAATTAGTTATAATCAATGAGGATTGCCAATTCCTCAAGCTTTGTGATAAATGCTTAGCCAGAGCCAGCATTTAAAATATCTCTGTCAGCCCCCCCCCCCAAACCTCTGACCATGGTTTCGTGCTATGGCACTCCTCAGAGAGGTGCTAGGATCTAGTGTCTGAATCTATCCTAGCACCTCTCTGAGAAGTGCCAAAGCACGAAACCATAGTCAGAGGTTGGGGGGGGGTCCTGACAGAGATATTTTAAATGCTGGCTCTGGTTAAGCATTTATCACCAAGCTTGTTGAGAAATTGTCAATCCTCATTGATTATATCTTACAAGTTTAAGAGAATTGGGTCATGTGATCTTATTCTCTTATTTTGACTATTAATTAGTTATCTTAATATCATTTTATTAACTCCACACAATGTTTAAAAGTATCAACTGAACATAAAATCAAATGTGGATACCCAATTATGTGCTATCTGGGATTCCCTAAGAGTATCTATATCACTCTTAAATCTTATCTGAGATAAAATATTATTATCACTCTTAAATCTTAACAGCTTTTTAACTACAGAAGTGTTAATTAAGTAATCTTTGAAAATTCCATGTAGCCATATTTAGAAAAAAAAGGCAAATTCTTATATTTATTACTAATAACTTTTCTTTACATATTTTACCATTTTAAATAACTATATATTTGAAAATATGGAGGCCACATTGAACATTGGATTTAGAAAAATAATTTATTCTCTTTATTTATGAAATGAACACAATTCCATGATGACTTTGCACTTATTTGATTTATTTGTCATCATCATCACTTTAATTCACTATCAACAATTGCAGGATGAAAATCTTCCTATTTAATCCAGTTTCTCCAATTTAAAGTCTTTCTTCTCCATATTATACTAGAAAACTTCATTAATTCCATCCATTCCGCTCAAATCTGGTCTTTGTCTAGGTGTTTTATAATCTTATCTTTTGAGATACAATTTAAAATTTTAACAGTTTATTTATTGTCAATCCTTCTTGCAATATTTTCAGAGCATTTTCATTTCTGTATAATTATATCAGTTGATATCTGTTTGTTCTCTTATGCATATATTTCATTTTTAATCTCTTCTTGTTAGATATATTTCTTTGTACTTTATTGAGTGTTCTGAAATCACGGTACTTCTTTTCTGTTAAGTATCCACATCTCAAATCCATAGATAAGAACTGATAAAACACATGTATTAAAAATCTTTTTCAAACATGTAGGCATATTTTTTTTCAATATCTAATTATTTCTATCAAAAGCAGCCATCCAAATTTAATTCTGGGAATAATTTCATCAATTATTTTTCATTTATACAAATAATCTGGCTAAGGCATTTTTCTAATTCATAGCTATCAATCTTTATTTTCTTCTTATATAAAAAGCCATTGTATATTTATTTAGATTTTTTAGCATTTATTTTTAGGCCTACTTTCTTAACTTTCATGTGATAACTCTTGCCATATTTCCAGAAGCTCTAATGCATTATCTGTAAAAACAATTACATCATCTGCAAAATTTAATTGACCTAAATAATCTATATTCACTTTCACTTTCTTAATTTCCCATTTTAATCTACAAAATATTTCTTATAAAATTGCTGTAAAAAGTTTTGGAGATGTGGAATCATGTTTCCATATATATTTTTCAGTGATAATCTTAGTTTCACCTTGCAATCTAAACATTACTATTACATTTTAATAAGTATTCCTCATAATAGGACAATAACCTAAAACAATATCCTGATGATTCATAGTTCTGACCAATGTAGGAAAGTTTATAGAAATAAATGCTTTTTCATACTCCACAAATTCAAAATAAATGAAATATTCATTCTTCCTTTCCATAATTTCTCTCAATAGTTCAATATCTAAAATCAATTTCAAATCTAGTTTATTCTTTTCATTAGCTAGAATCTAAAGTTTTCTTTAGATGAGATGTAATTATTTTTGTAAAGATGTTGTATAGAAGTGATAGATGGCTGATAGGTCTATAATTTTTAATATCTTCTTTATCACTTTTCTTAAATATCACTATTACTATTACAGTCTTCTAATCTTGTATGCATTTTTAGTATTTAGGCATTTAGTATATAATTTTCTTCACCGGTTTCTTTTAAAATATCAGTAATAATTTCATAAATCCTTTCTGTTGTTCATGGGATTTAATTGCACATATCACCTCTTTATTTAAAATACTTGACAATTCAGAAGATAAAACCATCAAAATATCACATGATCATCATTTCACATGCTTATGTAAGCCGTTAAAACAGTAGCAAATTCTCCATACAGGAGTGTCATCCAGTGCAAGCTTAAGTAATCAATGAATGCAACAAACCTTCTTGCATCCATTGATCAATAAGGCTTGCATTAGGTAGCACTACTGAATGTAAGAAATCAGAGAAATTGCTTGGTTGAATGGGAGAAAAAGATAAGTGAAGCAAAGAAAAGAAAGGGATTGATAAAGAAATTAACAGTGTTTTCATCTAGAATTGTATAAACAGAAATGAGTTATGTGTTAGTAAGGAGTATTAGATTACTTAGAAAAAGTACAAAGAGAAGTATAAAGATGTGCATTAGATGCATATATGTGGATGTAAAAGGAGGCAATTCAAGGAGAAATGGGATGGTCAAGTTTTTATACGAGAGCTACAAAAAGCAAAATGAAAATGTTGGGTAAATTGCAGTTTATGGATAATAAGAGAGTAGCCAAAAATAGTATTTAATTGGGTTATGAGTAACAGACAGGCAACAAGATGGGTGAGAAAGGTAATATGGTATGCTGAAGATTTGTATAAAGAATTTATGTCAGTATATTTATGCAAAAGATGGGATGATTGTGTTAGGAGAATTGTTGAGTGTTATAGTGATAAGGAATGGGATAGAAGGATAGATGCATTAATAAAGAATAGGGAGTTGGAGAAATAGAGAACTAGTATGGAGGGTAAAAAGAGTTTAAATATATATAGAAGTAAACAGAATATTGGGTGCAAATTAATTTATGATAATAGCAATGAAAGTAGTTTACTGTTTAAGGCTCAATCAGGATCTGGAAAAATGTGGGTGATTTAGTCTACAAGTTGTGTAAGAAAGGCATATAAAATATTAGTCATCTGTTAATTGAAGGTAAATGCCTGAAAGCAGAAAGGATACAAATAATGAAATTGTGGAAGAAAAAATATAAACAAAGTGATTCTACAGAAAGTCAATTATTGTTTTTTGTGCTGGGTTTGGGAAAATATAAGGGGGATTTAGATTTAAAGATCATAGAGTTGACAAAGATTATGTTGTGGAAATGGGATGGAGCAGGATAGAGAAGAATATGGGAAAACTTAGGGCAGGAAATGGAAAAGATAAAGAGATAACAGATTTCTCTAGGCATAATGGCTGAGCAATTCCTGACTCTATATAAGGAGAAGTTAGATTATATAACATCACATACTGTTTCAATTCAGAAGATATAGTAATAGTAAGAGATTTTGTTTTTCTATTCTTTATTGCTATACAATTCTTTGAAGAATCCTTTCACCCATTTTATGATATCATCCCTGTTTTTAGTAATACAAAGATCTTATTTTATACTTTTGTAACTTTCATTTTTTTCTATAACTTTAACTTTTCAATTCATAATTATATTTTCTTATAGCATTATTAACTCATTTTTTTTTGTATCATTTTATAAAGCTGTAGTTATGCAATTCTTTTTAAAGGAATTTTTTTAAAATGCTGTAATGACATCAAACTATTGTGTTTTGTCTAGGTTGTATACATAAGCACAAATGTGTATATGTTTTATACTATATTTATTAATGAATACACGGAAACAAATATACATTTTCATATTTACACTATATTTACAATGACTATACTCTGTTTGCTACCATTGGAGAAATAGAGCCCCTTGTTCTAGGATAAACTGTGGAAGGGACTGCATGTGCCCTTATAGATTTCCTAACATTCCCAGCTGCACTGTGACAGCCTGCCTCAAGTAAATCTGATGACACTTCCAGCTGTACTTGACAGCTTACCTCATGTTTATGGTTAGTTCTAGCACCTTCCCATCCTGATTGTGTATTTGTTTAATTGCTATTGTCTAGAGAATATTTATGGAGAACATGTATTCTGTCTTTCAGCTTTGTGACAGTCTGATGCCAGATCCCCAATGGAATCATTTGGATTCAGTGAGATCATTACCTATTGGCCCATTTTTGCCATTGGCTATGCTTTATTTATTTGCTTACATAAAAGTTAATGGTAACAAATACTCAATATGATCTAGGCAAGATGGAATCTGGACTAGTCCATTATTTGAAGGCAAGGTGAGATATGATACTCTCATTTCTTTTTTTCTACATAGATTATCTTGTCTTAATAGAAAGTTTAGTGTCAACTTGCCCTTTTGTATCAGTTATCTTTCTTGTAATTCTTAGCAAACAATTAAACATCACATGATCTCCATCTCTTATACTAGCACATAATTGTTTATCCTAATAGGATAGTGGTGGCTATGGTTGTTAAAGAGCCAAAGACACCAAAATGTATAGGTGCTGAACTAAATTCAGACCCATATGACTATATAAGCTATTGAGCTTAGATTAAAAATATTATTGTTTTTAATTTCATTTTCATAGTTTTATAGTTAAGTAGAGATAAAAAAAGGTGGTTGCTGGAGGGTTGCATTAGATCCTAAGATCTAGGTGCAGTGCTCTCAGATTCAAAGCTCCTCGCTGATGAAGGCCACAAGTCAGAAACTAGTCTGGGGATATTGAATGATTAGACATTAGATAGGGATTTTATGCACAAGCCTCTGGCATCCATTGATTACTCTGGTTGGCACAGGGTGGCACTACTGTATGGAGAGTTTTGCCTTGTTTAAATTCTTAATAAAGTATCAATTATCTTCTTATTAATTTGTGTCAAATTTGAACATCTTCAAGGTCTTGTGATTTTCAAAGTTGTAATTAAAATTTATTTATGACTAAAATATTCCAAAATTACGCCAATTTTGAAGTCATACGGAATTAATAAATAAGAGAGAGATTTTGTATTTAAAAGTGTGCTTGTAGAATTTTTTTAAAATCTTTGAATAGAAAATTTGGGCCAATTTATTTTCGAAGACTTATATTTATTATGAATATAAAGAATATATACATCTTGATATCATTCAAAAATTATTGAGCTAATAATATTAATTGAGAAAATAAGAAATTATCTGTGTAGGTTTGCTTTTCAAAACAACATCTATTATTAAAATACAAAGAGAGATGCAAATTACCTGACCTAATGATATTACAGCAATTTTCCTATTAAATAATAATAAAAACAACAATAACACATTTTACTGACTATTATAATTTCACATAGAAACGTATATTAAATAAGGGGTGAACTTTCTTTGTTAATATGCTATATAATTATCTAACGCGTTTGTAAAAATGCAAAATGTTTGTATTTATTATTAAAATAATAAACCACTAAAAATCATTCAGATAGTTATATATCAATGACACATCTTTCCTTGTATGTATATCTTTTTAATTCTTTTATTGAATTAAGAAATACATACTTGAATAAAGAAAGGAAATTGATCTAGTCATACAAAAAGGTAAATGTATTATAATTTTCCAATTGATCACTAGAGGGCACTATTCTCTTATAAACATTGAAAGAGACGGTGTAGAATTTTTATTGGGAGATATTAAGTGTAGTGAATAGAAAATAGTTATTTGGGAATTATTTTAAGTAATCAGAAAAATTATTTGGATGAATGGGAGAAGAAATTGATAAATGAAGCAAAGAAAAGAAAGGGATTGATAAAGAAATTAACAGTGTTTTCATATAATAAATATGATGTAGCTAGAATTATATGGGAGTTGCAGTAGCAGGGTTAACATATGGTAACGATGCGTTATGTGTTAGTAAAGATGTATTAGATTACTTAGAAAAAGTACAAACAGAAGTAGGAAAACATGCATTGGATGCAGATGTATGGACAGCAGGGGAGGCAGTTCAAGGTGAAATGGGATAGTCAAGTTTTTATATGAGACATGCAAAAAGTAAAATGAAAATGTTTGGTAGATTGCAGTTTATGGACAGTAAAAGAATATCCAAAATGGTATTTAATTGGTTTACGAGTAAAGGGCAGGCAACAAGATGGGTGAGAAAGGTAATGCGGTATGCAAAAGATTTGGATAAAGAATTTATATCAGTATATTTGTACAAAAGATGGAATGATTGTGTTAGGAGGATTGTTGAGTGTTATAGTGGTAAGGAATGGGATAAAAGAATAGATTTATTAATAAAGAATAGGGAGTAAGAGAGATGGAGAACTAGTATGGAGAGTAAAAAGAGTTTAAATATATATAGAACTAAACAGAATATTAGGTGTGAGTTAATATATGATAATAGTAAGGAAAGTAGTTTATTGTTTAAGGCTTGAACAAAATCTTTATCAACAAGAGAATATATATGAAAATGAAAAATATGGATGATTTAGTCTGTAAATTGTGTAAGGAAGGAATAGAAAATATTAGACATCTGTTAGTTGAATGTAAATGCTTGAAAACAGAAAGTGTACATATAATGAAGTTATGGAAGAATAAATATGAAAAAAGTGATTATACAGAAAATGGATTGTTGGTTTTTATTCTAGGTTTGGGAAAAGATAAGGGGGATTTAGATATAAAAGCTATAGAGTTGACAAATATTTATGTTATGGAAAGAGCAGAATATGGGAAAAACCTAAAGTGAGAAATGGAAAATAAAGTGGCTAACAGGTTTCTCTGGTATAATTGCTGAGAGATTCCTGACTTCATTTAAGGAGAAGCCACAGTACATCACATCACATCATGTTGTACGATCCGGAGAATACCCCACCACGGGGGCCGCCCCGGGGGCCCCCCTCGGTTGCCGAAAAATTGGGCTGAAAAAAAAAAATTTTTTTATTGGCTGCCCTGCCTGCTCAGGGAAAGCAGTTTATTCTTCAGGAAAATAAAATAGCCCTGCCGTATTCTCAAGTTATTATGCAAAAGGAAAATTAGGTATCCACAATTTAAAACGCCATGGGATATAAACCGTTATATGTGCAAGATCGTAAATAGGTTTCCAAAACATTTCAAAGAAACCGATCAAAATACAAAGTATTGTTCTGACAATTGCAAGGGAAATATAACCCCTGTATTCTCGAAGTACCTGCATCCCAAGCTCCGAATAATACTTTTAGATACTCACGTATCAGTATTGCAATGTATATATTTTTGATCAAATTGAAACTATTTACCGTAGCCAATCTGCAGCGTCTATAACAATAATTTATAGTTTTATGGATGGCCTGTATACTATGTTTGTTGATAATAGAAACAGATGGTGTTCTGGGAGTATAAATGATACAGAAGGAGGAGTTGTTTAATTTTTTTTGTAGGGTTTTTGAGTTTCTGATTAATATACAATTTTTTTTTAATCCTTTCTAAGAAGAAGCTATTTTATATCACAAAACATAAAATTGTTTAAAAAGATTCAAGTTTTTTCACCAATGATTTTAATAAACATCAATTATATGTTAAAAAACAAAGTTAAATGTGAAATTAGGTTGAAATAGCGATACCCACTGTCATTTTTGTTTTTTATTTTGCTTTTAAAAGGATTAGAAATTGAGAGAGTTAAATTCAGATACAGATGTAGTAATGCATAGTGAGCGAGAAGTAAGACAATATATAATGTCATAGTTTTTGTTAAGTTATGGAACTGTTTTTAGAGAAGTGAACAATGATAGAAAAAATATGAAAATTAAATTGATTGATGAGAAAATATGAGATATTTTAATTGATAGGAAGAGCAATATTGGGTTGATGCAAAATGAGGAATGTTAACCTTCGAGAAATGGAGGAGTATAGATATTAAACATTTTAATTAAATGAGAAAAAGAATCACAAAGACAGTTGGAAATTACGATTAAGAAAATAGAATGGAATTGATTAAAAATGGGATATGGTACTCATATAACAAATATGAATGAATTAATAAATAGTGATAGAAACAAGAAGTGGTTAATGCATGTATGAATAGTAAAGGTATTTATGTTCTGTAAAATAAACGTTTTTATCCAAGCTAAATGAAATACAGTAAATGTATTTAACAAAAGGTTGTTATAGTTTACAACTGCTTTGACATTTGGGGATTGTGTCTAATCTGAATTAATGTTTTTACACTTTTTTTTATTTAAAATGCATATTGATCATCATAACTACAATATCCCAATGTCTGCAACCATACAATTTAAATGTAAAAGCAATAATTGAGATTTTAAAAAAACAAGTACAAAGTATGTACAATAATTTAAAGAGGGATGATAATACTTGCTTAAACTTTTAAAAATGAAATACATTGTATTGTTCAGAATAATTAGACATTTTCAGATAAAATTCAATACATTGGGTTGTTAATTGTAGACGACCATTAAGGCTATTCAATGAGATATAGGGTGATCTTTTTTTTTAAATGGAAAAAAATTGGGTGCAAATGTTTTAAAGAATTCGGTATACAAAAAATTGAAAAAAAAAAAATAGTTTTTTAATTTTTAATGCATTACTTAACAAATTAAATAAAAATATTAATTTTTTTAATAATATTTTAAATATATATTATTTTTTGTTATTATGTGAATATTTTGCAACAGACTTTTTATAACTATTCATATTCACATTTAGAAACAGAGAATCCAAACAATTTTGCAGTATTTTCAATATTTGAAATGAAGTTTGTGCATGTTAAAAATCGTTTACAAGACTTTTGTGCTTATTGTAACGATCCGGAGCAGGTAGTTTTTTGGAGCAGGTAGACTTACGTAAACAGCACTACAGGGCGCCATCTAGGCATATGAACCTAGAAAAATTTATAAAGTAGGCAGATATGTAAGTCAAAAAAAAAATAATTTTTTTATATTTTTCATCCGGTCGTTAGCCCATGTCACTAGCTCAGTGGAATAGCAGAGATTTAATAAGATAATCTAAGAGTATATATAAAAAAAAAAAAAATAAGCCACTGCCAGTAATTAACATACAAAAATTTATTTACGCACATATATATATAAGATTTAAAATTATTTTAGTATTAGTTTACATTTTAACATTTTAATTAAGTTCGCACCGATAAATTTATGAAAGCTTGTTTATAATGTTGAATATAGATCGGTTACATAGATTTCACGGTCAAAAACATTTCAAAGTAAACGATCAAAATACAAAATTATTGATTAATGACAATTGCGGAGGGAAATTTATATGTAACCCAATAGTATTCACCATAAGATGCTTGCATTGTCACCAATAACTTAAAAGACATCCGAATAAATACATTTTAGATACTCACCGTAAGGTATCATTATTCATCGAATGTCTATATATTTTGATCAAATATGAAAACCCAAAACATACTTAACCGATAACCAATCCATGCAAGCGTCTATAAACAACTTAAATTTAATGCATTTTTATTTAGGGTCGAGCATGAATAGACCACATAGATTTGCATTTGAAAATAAAATATTCTATCCCTATTTAACCTTAGGCTAAAATTCGCAGTCAAACTGGCATCAATTCATCTGATACATCGATGTATTCAATGTAATACGGAATACGGCAGCACCAAAAAGATTAAGAGAAGATATTGACTTTCATTAGATAGGAATATTACTTCTATCCAACGAGAAGAACAATAAAAAAAAAACTCCATAGAAAGGAACTGCGCTCTGCGTCTTATAATTCCTTCCCTAGGCAAAACGGGAGAGTGCGGCGTATGAAGCGATTCTGCCAGTAGCGAATCTCCGACTACATCTACTAACTACATCAATATATCCAATCCATTGACCCAATCTAACAACGACACAAATAACCTAAGATTACCCTCCCCTAATATAACTTTACAAATCTATACAGCCATTCACGCCCGACTTAAGTTTAACATTTATATAATTAATTTAACGACAAACGAAAAAATCATGATAAAAACTTAAAGAATAAAAAATAAATAAATGGAAATGATTTTACATAAATAAGAAAAAAAATACATCAAATAACACTATTAATAAAGAATTTAGTTTGGTCAGATAGGATCATATTGCAATCATTTAAATATAGAAAATTTTAATTTAAAGTTCTTAGTGTTTTCAAATTAATATTGTTCGTTATATCTTAGAAAGTTCTTACGGTTTTAGAAATGTTCATCTTTTACAGCTGCTTGCCGTTTGAAATCCAGCATTAAATTTCCTGATGATCCTGTGGTCCTCTGAATATAAGAAAAGCGATGTTTCATTTTTCCATTTTATAACAACTGAAGGGATTGAACGTGCGTCCTTCAATCTCTTCTCCCGCACCTCCGCACTAACATCTATCTGTCACATCGTAATAATCATAATAACTCACTGATTAATAATTTCCAAATTTTCCTTTTATATGTATTCGAAGGATTGACTTGGCATTATGTCATCGATGTGATGATCCTTTCGCTGAGGTCCGATTTCCCGATGGATTTCTTTCATTGGCTATTTGTTTCTATTGTTTTCCTATCTGACCGATGTTTTTACATTTAAATGCCCAAGGCTGGTTTACATTTGACTAATTAAATTTATCATTTCCATTTCTGATTAATTAACCTGATTTCCAAATCAAAGATATATTTAAAGATAAATTTAAAGATATAATTTTATTTCCAAATCTTTTTAAAATTTAGTTTTAAAATACTTTTTCTTTAATAAAGTTTTATTTTAATAATTTTTCATTATCTGTGCGATTTAATATATAAGAGTTTAAGATGATATTTAATTTCAATTTTTAATTCTTAAAGAAAATTTTTAAATGCGAACTTTTTAATTTACTTTCATGTTTAATAAATAAATAAAAAAACAATGTAACGAACGTCTGTGCTCATTACATTATGAAGGCAATGTTTTTTAAAAAGCAAGTTTTAGTTAAGAAATTAAGAAAAATTAACATTTATTTCATCCTTCAAAAAAAAAAAAACAAGTATAAATTCTTTTTAATGAATTTCAATGAAAGCATATTTTAAAAAATATACTGCCATCTAATGTGCATCACTGAAAACTTATTGAACCAATATCACCATGATTTGAAATTCAGTCTTCTAACACTGTTAGTCTGGACAACCAAGCTATCATGACATATGCATTGTCATTGATATTTCCATATGTGTACAAAATTTGAAGAAAATCTGTTCAATAGAAATATGTTAAAAATTAGTTATATTTCACCCAAATAAATAAACTAACAAGCCAGTCAATTATTTGTTTTATATAGAATTAAATATTTGAGAGGCTTTACTGCTTGAGAATTTGTAAGAAATTTGAATGCCAGAAGTGCAGCACCAAAGTCAATCTTAGAACTTCACATTCTATAGCCCGACAATCTATCACTGTGTTTAAATATATAGGGTGATTTATATAGAGAGACTAATAAACATGGTAGGTTAGAAAAGTTTACAACATGCAAAGTTAATATATATATAAATGAAGATTTTGAGCAACAGATATAAATGACATATTCTTGTTCATCTATGTATAATTTTGTTAGATTGCACCTATCATCAACGGTATAGTTATGCTTAAAAAAACATTTTATAAGTATTGCAAGCAATGACATATATAGTAAGATTTACGATTCAACTAATAAAAATTAAAAGCAAAAAATTTTAAAATATGAAAGTGGGATGATAGATGAGAATACTGATATACAATTAAGACTTATGCAAATTGATAGGTTTTAAAAACTTTTTCAAATGGAAAATAATTTACATATATTATCATATTTGTTAACTTATAAATTGCTTATTTGGAAAATTTTTTTAAGTCCATTAATCAGATAATTTGATTTCATATCAGCTGTTTCATCTACCCCACTTCCATATTTTAAATTAATTTTTATTAGTTGAATCTTTAATCTTGTTAAATATGTCATTGTTAAAGATTTTTAAAAATAATATTTATGACGTATTTGATGGCAATTAAAATTCAGCTGAAATATCAGTATGATAGTATGAATCATAAGCCATTTATAAATCTATAGATAATATACTCAATTAATCATAGTTTTATTCATTGCCTAGATCTTCAATTCTTCATATTTCTTCCCATCTCTTATAACGTATAGTAAAATAAATATTCTTTTTGTTTTCATTTATTCTTCTCCAAAACACCCTTCATTAAACTATTATTTTTTTAAAATATATGTCCCTTAATCAATCTTCCTCTTTCATTTATTTTTTCCGACTTCCACATTATTCAACTAATTTTCTCTACCTACATAACAACATCTGAAAAGCCTCCAATCTGTTTCTAATTCTTTCACTCGTTGGATATTACAGAATCATAATTATGAGGGGTAGTGAAAGAGAATACATAAAATGGAGAAAGAGAAATGATGTTATGGAAACTGAACATGAATAAAAAATCATTTCGGATTTTTATATATCAATACGAAAAGTAGCTTGTTGTTATTTAAATATGTGGATATGAATTATAAATAATCAAAAAAAGACGTGAATCTAGACGGCTCATATGCTTTATACAAAACTAGGGAAGAAACTATAGAATATTTATTTTTAGAATGCAGAATATTGAAAGAGAAGTAGGTTAAATTGTATGGAAAGATTTTTGTTTTACATTGTTATGACAACAATAGAGGAGAATATGCGGACAAAATTAGAAAGATAGATTTTATTAAATTAGAATAGAACAAGAAAAAAAGTTTTGGGAGAATGCTTTGGACATTGTATATTTGAAAGGGTAGAAGGATAAAAGAAAACGAGTTTACAATGGAATATTAATTTCAAACGGAGAGAATGCTAACAGGATTTTTAGTCATGTGATTTTTATACACGAGAACTTCTGGCTTCATCTAAAAATAAGCCATTTGTGTCTCATCACACCAAAGCTATCTATATATATCACATATGTACTATTTTAAAAGAAATGAAAATAGTTTAATTAATGTTTGTGTTCGATATGAAATATAATTTTTTGTTTGCCTACTAGAGGGCGCATTCTTCTCACAAATACACTATAAACTTAAAAATATTAGTTATTTTAAAAATAAATCGCAGAGGATTTAATTAATGTTTGTGTTGATTTTAAAATACTTATAAATAGATCAAAACAATTCCACATCCCATTAACTTACTTTGTTAATATTATTTTATTAGTTGACAAAAGAAATAAAAGATAAAATTTTAATAATTGAAAACAAAGAAACAGCTCTGAACGGGTAAATGAAAATTTGGAAAAAAAAAATGAAATTTTGAACATAAAGAGTTATAAGTATTTATTATATCAAGGATTAATACTGCATGTTGCTTAGTTAAGCAAATGTGAAAGAAGAAAATAGTTAATAAATTAATATTTTTATGTGATATCAGATGGAAAAATATATAATGAAATGGAGTTGTTAGCATTTCATGCATTTAAATAACACGGACGTTAGAAAAACAAGAGTGGAAAAAAGCTTGAATATATTAGGCAACAAAAAAAATAATGGTGATTGAAAGAAAATAACACACATTTCCTCAAGCAATAAATCTATTTTTATAAATATACTTGTCAGATTTTGATCTTCAGATAAAACAAATTCCTTAGATCTTGAAAAACTTCAAGCAAATGAAACGAGAGGGAGATTTGGTTTGAGATTATGTAATTAAGGATCGAAAATGTAATATTCATATATATAAATAGGAAATTAAGTGAGAGAATTTTTTGAGATTATACAAAAGAAATGAAGATTGTGAGCTACGTACAAATAATCAAAAAAAAAATACAAACACATATGTAAGGTGACATTATTTTTATAAACTTGTACTTACAAAAATGTAATACAGAGAGCGCACCAATAAAGAATTTATATCTGTACACAGTATTTGTACAAAAGATGGAATGATTGTGTTAGGAGGATTGTCGAGTGTTATAGTGGTAAGGAATGAGATAAAAGAATAGATTTATTAATAAAGAATAGGGAGTTAGTGAATGGATAACTAGTATGGAGAGTAAACAGAGTTTAAATATATATAGAAATAAACAGAATATTAGGTGTGAGCTAATTTGCGATAATAGTAAGGAAAGTAGTTTATTGTTTAAGGCTCGAACAGGATCTTTAGCAACAAGAGAATATACATGTAAATGGAAAAATATGGGTGATTTAGTCTGTAAATTATGTAAGGAAGAAATAGAAAATATTAGGCATTTGTTAATTGAATGTAAATGCTTGAAAACAGAAAGGGCACATATAATGAAGTTATGGAAAAATAAATATGAAAAAAGTGATTATATAGAAAGTAGATTATTGGTTTTTATGCTGGGTTTGGAAAAAGATAAGGGGGATTTAGATATAAAGGCTGTAGAATTGACAAAGATTATGTTGTGGAAATGGGATGGAGCAGAATATGGAGAAACTTAGACTGGGGAATGTAAAATTAAGTAGCTAACAAGTTTTCTTGGTATAATTGCTGAGAGATTCTTGACTTCGTTTAAGAAGAAGCTACAATACATCACATCACATCTTAATTGATAAGTGCGGTAAGAGAAAATATTTAAAATCTCTATCCAGAACATTCCTATCTCCAGACCAATTGTTTCGAGCTTATGGCTCACCTCAGTGAAGAATTAGAATATTCAGACACTAGATCCAAAATATAAACTCTAAACCCAGCATTTATTTCATACGTAATATTTAAGTAGAAACTCTGAAGTTAGATAGCTGAAGTAAAAAACATTTTCATGTCCGAAAACTTCAGTTTCTACTTAAATATTACTTACGAAATAAGTGCTGGATTTTGAGTGTATATTTCAGATCTAGTGTTTGAATATTCTAGCTCTTCACTGAGACGAGCCCTAAGCTCAAAAACAATTGATCTGGAGATAGGAATGTTCTGGATAGAGATTTTAAATATTTTCTCTTACCGCACTTATCAATTAAGAGCTTGTTTGAGCTATTGGTACGCTCTCTGTATTAACGAATTTGATAAAAATTGTATACTGAAAATAATAGAGAAAGGATGAGATTAATGAAGAAGAAACAAAAGATAAATGACAAACTGATATCACAATGTTAAAAATCTTATGGAATAGATGAAACTAAAATGAAAATAATATAGAGAAATGGTGAAGTGTTGTTTAAAGAATAAACTGAATATAGTCTTTTTAAAATATTTTTAAGTTCTTAAGAGATAATGTCATTATTATTTTCATAATTGTGAAAGATATAAGTTTAATGAATAGAAAAGAAATGAGAAAAGAAATAGCATTTGGATTATGATTAGTGCTGAAGATAAATGGATAAACTTGAATTGATGAATGAAGTTAAAAGAGTGTTTGTGACATGATTATAAGTTATAGAGATTCATTATGTAATATTTGAAATACAGGCATTCTTCATATACCCTGGGCTTAATTGTAAATATAGGGGATTTGAACAAAGACTTTCAAGCACCCTTCAACTATCCACACTATCTTATATACTGATACCCATGACCACACACGTAGAAAAGATAAATAATCACCAATATATATATTTCGTGCAGCATAAAATATGTATATTGGTGATTGTGACTGCACAAAATATATATATTGGTGATTATTTATCTTTTCTACATGTGTGTAGTCATGGGTATCAGTCTATGAGATAGTGTTGTTAGTTGAAGGGAGCTTGAAAGTCTTTGTTCAAACCCCCTATATTTAGATTCATTATGTCTATAGTAAAATCGAATAAAAACCTTTTTTCTATTATGATATTGCTGTGGATATGTATCTTTGACAAAGGAGTAGCTGTATCCATAAGTTTTAGGGAAACTTAATAAATAATAACAGAAAAATGTTATCAATGATTTCATAAAAAAAGATTAACAGATAGATAAATATATATCATATTAATAGTTGAAAATCAGGTAGAAAATTTTTTTTATTAGAGAGAATAAATTTGCAGAAATAAATACAAACAATTTGATTTCCCAGAGCAATTTTATAAGGTATCACTGGATGAAAGAAGATTTTATTAAAATGAAGTGATTATTGGATTGAGTATATTGAGATAAACAGGTCAACAAATGATAAAAATAAATAAATAAATCTTTTTTATCAGTTAACCTATGAAATTACTAAAACAAGAATTTTTAATGCCATTGTTAATGGAATCCTAGGTTATTATGCACCATGGATAAGTGTGTACAATATAACAACAAGTAAATTAAATCAGATTGCAAAAACCTATATTTGTAAAAAATTTTCATACCTATTATCAATTTCAATATTACAATTATCAATTGGTCAAGGAGGCTTCAATCTTATTGATCCAAAATTATCTGTACATATATAAAAGCAACTGAGAAGAAAGACAATGGTGTTTTTTGATCTTAAACTCAGAGGTAAAAAGCCAATAAACTCACCACACTGGCTAATGTGTGTTGGTGAGCAGCCCATCCATGTTGTGTACTATACGAATAAACACATAATAATAATAGCTGCAACAACAAGAATGCATGGAGTGGACATTAGGAATTTGCCTTGCTCAGTTCCTTTAAGGTTTCCAAAAGTAATCAAAAGTTCTCCTTTTAGTTAATATTACTGCAAGAAGTATTTTGTGGATTAAAATGGGAAGCTGAAGGAGTGAAAGTAAATGGAGATTATTTGTAGATTATGCAGATGATGTAGTTGTTTTTGCAAATAATGCTTTAAAGCTGTAGGAAACGAAAAGTAGGACTAAAGATAAATGTTAAAAAGACTAAAGTAATCTTCAATGAATTTTCTCAAAATATGAAAATAAAGATTGATTATAATGAATTAGAAGAAGTTAATGAAGAAGTTAACAGCTACAAATACCTTGATTAGATTATTATTACAGATGAAAACATAATGGATGAAATTAATTATAGAATTAAACTTAGATAGAGTGCTTTTGGTAGAAATAACAATGGGGACTGGAGCGTCACATAGCGGCATGGTTCAGCTAATCTAAAATACCATTCTTACTTATGGATCTGGGACTTGGACACTTAACAGAAGAGCAATACAGAGACTTCAGACCACTCAAAGCAGTATGGAGAGATGCATGTTAGGAGTAACAAGAAGAGATCAAAAATGCAATGTATGGGTAAGAGAATAAACAGGTGTTATTGACCTCATTGAAAAAATTAAAAGATTGAAGTGCAGTTGGGCTGGCCATATTGCTCGACAAGATACTAATAGATGGACAACTGAAATCTTAAACTCGATTCCAAGAGATTGCAAAAGACCCAGAAAGAGACCACATGTGAGATGGATGGATGAGATAAAGTGTGCAGGGGTGATGTGCAGAAGAGAAGCTAAAGATCAGAGAAGATGGATTGAACTTGGAGAGACCTTCATCCTGCAGTGGATTGATAATAGTTGATGATGATGATATAAAAGCACGAATGTATATTAATATAATACAAGACAAAGATTTTAGTCCACCGTCACCAGATGTTAATTTAATTACTAAAATTTAAAAAGACAAAAGATCATTTTATGGTGATTTATTTATAGCATATAATGATTTCCCGAATGGCTTAAACTTAAATAGCTTGGTTAAGATTAAAACGATTTAAAAAAACTAATAAACAATGTTCAGTACACTTGGACAGACGTATCAGTGATTAAGGTCATCAAAAAACTTCACAAAATATATGCTCCATAATCATATATCAAATTCTATTTCAAAATTTTAAATGGCTTCTTACCCATGAAGGTTTTATTTAAAGGGTCTGCTAAAAATGAATTTGGAGTCTTTCTGTATTTTTTTTAGATGAAAAAAAAACTATTTTCACTTGTTTGAAGAATGTGTATCATTTAAACTCTTAAGATCAAAAGTATTTCAGCTTCATGCATAAATTTCAAAAGGGAATAACAAACAATATTAAAAAACTTAATCCACATACTGCAAGGTTTTTATTATATGCTGTAAAAATTATGCTGAAATAAGGAGTGAAATGATTTTTTGGTAATAAAAAATATAATTGGTTAAAAAAAACTTGATAATGATCGGAAAAAATACTTTAATAACTGTATCAAATATATCCCAAAAATAACAAATATTTGGTCAAATACTAGTCTGTCTCCATGTGAATTATGGAAATAATATAAAAATCAAATTAAAGAAGAAACTTATAAAAAACATATAAATAAGTATGAAGATTTGTAATTTAAAATTTATATGTAAATAATGTAAAAATGTATACAGTTTTTGTTTTTTGTTAATAAAGATTTTATTTTAAAGATAAATGAAAAAGATAAATATACTTAAACCATTTAAAACCAAGATAGAGATAGAGGGCAATATTTTTGTAGTATAATTTTCATTACACCTCTCTCATGCAAATTTACTTTTAATCCCGTGGAAAGATATAATTATAAACATGATGAAAGATATGGAAAAAAATCTATGATTTCCAAGATGCACATTTTGTGTTGAACCACTACTTATTAGTTGGCCCAGACCACAACCTCTTACACAAATTTTTATCATTGTTCAGTATATATATATATTGTGCTAGGCACGTTTGATGTGGTCAAGCACAAGATAATGTTAGACAAATTAATGGCTGAAAATACGTAAAAAGCCATTAAATGGGGGGGGGTATACTATATATTATAATCAAACATTATAAATTAAGAGAGAGAACTGTGGCTATAACATAAACCCACACACATATATGATTAAAGCCAATATTTAAAGGCTTAGAAATATGTATTTGTAATTTTTCTTTTTGTTTTTTATTTTTTTAAATACATTCGAATATCAACCTTTCAAGCGCAAAGCGTTTGCACAATTAGCTTGAAAAGCTGATATTCGAATGTAATTACAATTGTATACAGACGCTATAAAAATAAATGCTTATTTATTTTTTTAAATAGAAAAAGAAACGCCAAAATGTGTTTATAATTTTAATATTTTTTGTTTGTTAAAGAAACGGCGGTTATTTAACAAATTGTTATTCTGTATTTATATTTTTTGAGTGTTTACAACCGATGTAAAAAAGGAAAATTTGAAATATTACTATTTAAAAATAAGTTAAAAATAATTCAAAATCGAAGTTTTAATGGTTGTTTTTCTCTTTCAGTTGCATTTGAGCAAGAGGGTCATTGTCTTAAATTTAAGAAAAACCTAAAGGCATTCTGATTTCCTGTCCATTCTAAAATAATTTCATCTGTACAAAAAGAACTTGATTAAACTTGTGATAATGCAGGGAGAGAAGAATGCCCAATCTAAGTGAAAATTTTTTGTTAAAACTTCGATTGTAATAATGTAATTACTAAAAAAAAAATGAAAAAGATGTTATCATTTATTAAAATTTTCATTAGTGATATTGTGATCTGAATGGAGATATAAAAAAGATTTAATTGATTTTTTTTTCTTGGAGGGGATACCTGAATTGAAGAGATATATATCTGTTCTGAAGTTGTGAAAAGGCAGTTAATTTTTGTTTTTCAAAGACAAATCTTATTAGGAGCCTAAGTCTAATTTTTATTGTTAAGCTAATGCTGTTAATGGAACCACGCGAAGTCTTGCTACCTTTTGAGCAAGCATGCTGATTTTGATTCACCTAATCTGTGGCATTTCTTTAATTAAAAATTCCTTTAGTCATTCTGAACCAACGGACACTAATTCAGCAGTCATTCAAATAAACATCCGAGCAGTTAACCAGTTAGTAGTCAACGGTTTAAACATCAGACAATTAAGTGGTGTTGAGTAACGTCAGTTATCTAGCCAATCTGGAAAGCTAAATGATGATTAGAAAGCTGATTATTCCACCATAGACTCAGTTGATGCCGATGGAACTGAAGCCAGTAATATATCTAGAATTAGTAAAACAAGGAAAGACTGTTTATAGTGTGTAATATCCATTGTCCAGTCTAAAGATGCACATTAAGCACTTTCCTGTATATAGAATGATTATGGAGTAGAAGCCCACTTCATCACGTCTGTCCAGCTCCGCTTCTGCCATCCAACAGAATGTAAATACCGAGAGTCAAACACTAAAGTGATGATGATCAATTCTATGAACTTGTACCACAGTCAAGTCCAGCTCTTGCCGCAATAGATGTATAGCCCACCCAAACCCATAGAAGGGTGAAACATAGGCTTTAACTGGTATACTATTTTTTGTGTGTTTATTTTATTTAAGTTTAATACACATTTGGTAAATATGTCTTATGTACATATGTACACAAACACATCTTTTAAAGTAACTTGTTAATTTTTCCTTATTTGCTTAATGCACGGGTATGAGTTTATAATCCACAGATCACTATCTCTCACGTATAATTATTTAATTCATTTTTCTTATTAAGAAAGAAATTTTCCTTTAGTTAGTTTAATGATTGCTTTGACGAGTATTTCTTTACGATTATAGTTTTGTTTGTTAAAATGATTTATATAGCGTGTAATATTTGTTTTGTATATTTAATCAATCTGGGAATATTAATTTGTATTCATATTATAAATGGTGTGGGGTAATGGGTTAATAAAATATTTATATTATAATTTTAAAGTGACTACTGCCATATATTTTTTTTGTTATTCTCTTTGTCATTTACTTTCTCTAACTATATTAGTAATTAATTGTGCGAGTTTTCCGATCCCCATTCTTTTAACTGAGAATAGAGTATGCTGAGCTAGCAAATGGGAAATCATCTTACCGGGTCTTAAATCTTTATTTATCACAAGGATACTTGTTTATTAATTTTGTTTGAATAATTATTTATATTCATATACGCCCCATAATAATTAAAGTTGCATAGCCTTTCAGGAGGAGAATTAGTTTTTCTTCTGGTAGTGGCGCGAGGGGTTAGTTTAGAATCACCCCCCCAAAGATATGTAAGAATCAATCTTTTTATAAGTATCTTCTGTGTCCATAATAATATTACGGTAAAGTATTTAAATTTCTCCTTATTCCGGCATATCGCCATATTTCTTTTCATGTTCGATTTGTGCGCATGCTCATATTAACGGGGTAAGCAGTTGACCGGTACAATATATATATATAGCAAATTACTACAGTTTAATTGATGTTCAAATGTGCTGCCTTCACAACTTTGACACAAAAAACTTAATAAAAGTATGTTAATAATTTTTATTAGCCATTCATTAGACTAGAGATTATCCATTAATGAATAATATTTCTGTAGTATTATTTTTTCTACACCTTTGTCATACAAGGTAGGGACTGATTTCTATCTGCTTTTAACTCATTGTGGTTAACTCATTGTGGAAAAATGTAATTATATGACCAAAGATGTAAAAAAAGATCTTACCAGTCCCTACCTTGCCTGAGAGAGGTGTAATGTAAACTATACAATTGCAGTAATTTGCTACCTACCTACTTACCTACCACCTATTTACCTCCCTCCCCCTCCCTCCCTCCCTCCCCCTCCTGCTCTACCTACCTACCTACCTACCTATAAGTAAAACAATATTAAAAGTGTATAAGAGATTGTGGTCTGGGCCAACTGATGAATACTCCTTCAGCACAAAATGTATCTTGGGTATCATAGATCTTTTTCACACATCTTTGGACATTTGTTTATGATTACATTCGCCCATATGATGTTAGAAATTGTTAGAAACCAATTTATACCTCGAGTCTCTAGTCTAATAAATGACTAATAAAAATTATTACTATATTTTCATTAAGTGATTTGTATCAAAGTTATGAGGGCAGTATACTGAATAATGATAAAGATATGTGTAAGTGATTGTGGTATGGGCCAATTGATGAATGCTAATTTAGTATGAAATATGCATCTTGAGAATCATAAAACTTTTTTACATGTCTTTGATTATATGTTTATGATTACATTCTTTTACAAAATGTTATAGAAACCAGTCCCTACCTTGCTAATCTAATGAATGACTAATAAAAATTATTAATATATTTTCATTAAGTGATTTGTGTCAAAGTTGTGAGGGCAGCCCATTTGATATATTAATTAATTAAACTGTAGTAATTTGCTATCTACATTGTAATCTTATATTTAGCCCATAAAGGGGTTAAATATTAATAAATGATCTTTGATATCTTTAAGCTATGTAAAATTCTTAACTATGCACTCTAAATTATTAATAAACTATCTTTATTAAATATGTTTTAATAATAATTGCTAGAGAATATCAATTAATTGATATAATTGTTTAAAGCCACAATTTGTTAATGTAAACTTGAATAAAAGTTAGCTTAAAGTGTCTTATAATTTGAATTGATTGTATTATATTGAGTTTGTTTTGCTATTGTCAAAATATTATTTCTTGATCTGTTTTAAAATGCATTTAAAATAATAGTTAATACAATATTAGTTCGTTCATATAATATCTATTTGCAATTATAATTTAATAGATTAAACATAGGGAAAGCTAGCTTGAAATAAGTTTTGTCTTAAATTATTTTTAATAAGTAGTTTAGTTTTGCTGTCTTTAAAATGTTGATCAATAATTTGCAGTAAATTTTAGTTTCCTTAAACATAGATAGTATATATGTGTGTGTGCAAATATTTGTGCATGTGTGTTATAAGATTGAAAAATTAAAAAAAAAAAAATTGCTTAAAAA